>CAUYUJ010014002.1:884822-1027322 GCA_963575745.1 Prorocentrum cordatum | reverse complement strand
GAATCAGGGATGAGGGAAACGTGCGAGCTGGATGGCGTTACGGGCACGGCGCCAGGAGGGGAAGGACAGGAAGAGGCGGGGAGGAGGATGAGAACAGCGTAGAGTGGCGATGGAGGCATCGCGAGTCCAATAATGACTGCGCACATCAATCATCTGCCTAAAATGCGTCAGAAGATAATGGCCAGAAGGATGGGCAATGACGGTGACCCGCGCATATGCTGACAGAGGCCCTACGAGGCAGGGCCCCAAAGGTGACAGTAGAACTTGGACGAGCAGCAAACGCATGGGCGATGCGCGGCTAAGATGGCTGGGACACAACAGCAGTGCTTCGGCGAGCACCTGCATAATGCGGCACTGAAGCTGTGCAAAGTTACGGCGTGGGCAACGTGCATCTGACCGTCGTCAATTCAGCGCCATAGCCAAACAGCTCGAATATCCAGCAAACAGGCGGGTGTTATTTGGATCGGGGCAGGAATGACTTGGAGGATAGATATAAATCGACGGCGACGACCCTTAGAAGCCACATAACACACTAGGGCCATCGACTCTCGACACTTGGATCTCGGTCATCGTCGCTCGATCCTCCTTCTCTATCCACCTGTTGATCCGTTGATAGTGGCATGGGTGTGTGTCGTGCCGACGCTGTCCTCCCCCCCAGGGGCCTTTGCTCCTGGGGGGGGCTGCTCGAACTACATACGACCCCCCCCCCCCGAAAAAAAGACGGCCCTCGCCACTGGGAAGGGGGGGGGGACAACATGGAACTCTCGCCATGTCTGCCATACCTTCGCCACCATCACACGCGCAAGCACTTCCTCTCACGCCCCTGCTCGTCGTCTCCCGGCGGCACGCGGAGGGCGGTGGGCGGCGGCGCAGTCGGCCTGACAGCGGTTGCGGTCGCGCCGTGGCTCGCTGCTGCCCTCCCGATGGCTTTGGACCCTCCGCGACCCCTCTCCCGGACCTCCCATCCCTCGTCTCGGCACCCGCTGGGGGGGCGCGCCCGTGCCACGGGCGCGCGCCGAAGAAGAGGGCGGGAAAGGCTGGGAACATGGAAATCAAGAGGTCGAAGAGGAAATCACGGAAACGACACGAGGGGAAAGGCTGGGAACATGGAACCACGGAAATGACACAAGGGGAAAGGAAATCAAGAGGCCGAGTAGATGTGGGGCCACAGGCCCGGCTTCTCGCCCTGTCGGCGAGGTGGCCGGGTGGCCCTGCAAGTGGAAACGTCTGGCGCGTCTTAGCGCTGGGTTGGCGCGTTGCGTGCTGGGGCTTGGCGGTTCGCCCAAGTAACCTCCACGGGCCCGAAGGAGAGCAAGCGCGCAGACGAAGGAGCACTGTTGTTGGTTCAGCGGCACGTCTTGGCAAGTCTTCTCGGGTTTAGCACCGTGGCCCTCTTGGCCAGGGGCAGGGCGACAAGCTTGGGCGGCAGGTGGTTGTGGCGGGAGGCAAGGGCCGGATTTGTTGCAAGTGGCGGGCTTGGCCGCGGTGCTCCGGGCCTCGAGGAGGGGAGGAATGGGCGAGGGCAGGGGGCAGGTGAGGCAGCGCGGCTGGCTGCTGCGCAAGCGCGGCGTGCACCTTGGGCCGCGGCTCCCTCCTCGAAGCGCATAGCCCACCTCCACCCCCTCCGCCACAAGAGTAATAAGGTGCAGGTGAGATGGGCGTGAGTGCAAGCGAGCGTCGGGGGAGCGCTGTTGTCTCCGCGCCAGCGCGGGGGGGCAGAAAAGGCGGCGCGGGGGAAACACGTTGTCTTCGCGCCCCATACTAGCCACGTGACAGCATGGTGCAAGCGACGTCACCCAGGGAGCCCAAGCCTCAGGTTATTCGTTGCATTAGTGGCGGCTCCACACCGCTGCGGGGAAATCCAAAGTTCGCCCCAACGATGGTTGCGACGCTATGCCGCGAACATGGGGCTGTCAGTGTCCGAATCGGAGTGGTTCTCCTCGTATTCCTCGGAATCCCCCCCTTCCAGCAAGCTATTCTGCGCTCCGATCGTTGATGTCCCCTCCGTCGTCCTCTGCGCGGAAGGCGGACAGGTTGCGACAAGACAGCGGCGGGTGCCGCGCGGGGATGCCGAAGATTGGAAGGTGGCCAGAGCCCCTGCCCCACGCGCCGTTGTCGTTGGCTGGGTGCAGCACTGGGCCAGCCGTTCGCGGTCCAGGCTCTGGTCTCTCGCGTTCCTCTGCGTCTGCCTCCTCTGGCTCGTCCGAGCTGGACTCCTGGACGTCCTCCTGGTCGGCGGGTTGGTGGGCGGCGCGGGTGCCTCCGATAGACAGCCCGGCGGCCCCCCAGGCACGGGGCGTCTTTTCGGCAATGGGGGGGTGCTGCGCTGTAGATGGCACGCGCGCGTGCTGTCTCAGGTAGGTCTGCGCCCCCCCCGGCCCCCCCCACCACCCCCACCCTGCAAGGACGACTTAGCAGTCATCAGGGGTTGCTGCGCTGTCGAGGCTGTCTCGTGGGCGGCGCGCTCGCCCTGGTCCGCGGCTGGCTGGCGAGGCCATTCCGTCTCAGGCAGCGGTGCGCCCCCCCCCTTGCACAGGGCGGCTCGGCAGACATCCGGGGTTGCTGGTTGCAGCGCTGACGTGGCCTGCGCTGTCTCAGCCAATTCACGATATGGTGAGTCGTTATTGGTCATGCAACGCCTGGCGGCCAGCGCCTCCGCGGACGGCATTTCCGCTGCCTCGTGGACGATGTAGTCCTGCGGATCGGCCGCGCCAGAAATGCGGCCCGAGGGGTTCATAAGTAAGCGCATCCAGGACGTCCACTGCCCATGTGTGTAGGAAGGACGTACGTGGAGCGGCACTGGCATGGAAAACGTGGCCAATGGCGCAGAAGACCTCCGCCATCTCCGTGCTCACGATGGGAAGCACGTCGCCGAAAACAGTATGATGGCGGCGTCGATGTCGGAGGTGGCGATGGCGGCGGGCACAAGGTTGGTAGCTTCTTTGCGAAGAGCTGGCTGGTGCCCTTTCTCTTTCTCAGGGCCCTCGTTGGCGCCAGCTCGTGGCAGGTGTTGCAGCTTGGGGCGATGGTGGCGAAGAGGCGCCTGCGGCGGGCCTCTCGCCGGGCCGCCGAAGGCCCCGACGCGGCGATCTCGCGGGAGCGGGGATCGCTGGGCCGCCACGCTGTCGGGCACCCTCCTGCGCTCCTGTTGGTTCCCCGGCTCGACTTCCCGGGCTCCGCAGCCGCCATGGCGCGAGGCGGCCAGGCGCGCCGCATGGCCGTCCGACCTCCTGGGATCTCCCCGCCCCTTCCGACGGGGATCGAGCCAACATGGCTGGAGCCAAAATGGTTACGGACTCCTCCTCCTCCTCCTCCTCCTCCTCCGCATCCTTCTCCTTCTCCTCCTCCGTCCCTCGATCCTGGTCTGTCGATCCTTCTCTTGATTCTCCTCTATCGTTACTCCTCCCTCGGTCCTCTTCCCTCTATCCGCATCCCTCGATCCTTCTCGCTCCTCGGTCCTCCTTTTCGATCCTCCTCCCTGGGTCCTCCTCCTGCCTCCTGAGGAGCTGGACCCACTGACGCTCCGGCGCGCGTTCCAGAGGTTGCAGCCCCCCGGGGGGTACCGCCGCCGTCCTCTCCCAAGATGCCGCCGCTGCCTGATGGAGGGCGGGGGGCAGGGAGGCATATCAGATCCTGGGCGCAGCTGGCGCGATCTCGCCCGCAGCTGGCGCGATGCTCGGGAGCTCCGACGGCGGTGGCAGCGACGGCTTGCTCGGCGGCAGCGCGGCCCTGGCAAGAGACGGTGGCTGTGTACAGATCTCGTCGCCCGAGGGCGCAGCCCAGCGACCGACGCGCGCCCTGTGTCGTACAGTCGCCGTGCTGCCCCGAGGAAGGCCGAATGGGGAACGAGGCTCCTCTTTGGAAACCAAGAGCCCTCTGGGTGCACGAGGAGCGCCAGAGGAGCAACCATCGCAGGACCCAAGGAGCAGCGACCCTCTCCCGAACCCGCACTGCTCCTTATCTTTCGGCGTCCTGGCTGTGAGTGCTCGGCGGCGGCGAGCGTCGAGGCCACTCGCCCGCCCCCGCCCCCTCCCCCCCCAACATTTTTTTTGCCGGGACAAAAAACTTGTTTTTCTTCCTTTGTCAAAAAAAACTTTGGCCCCCCAAACAAATCTGCCCCTCCCACAAGCAGGGCGCGACCTCGGGGGGCCTCACCGCTCTGGGGGAGCCGCCGCCCGGGCCCGTGGAGAGCTGGGCAGGCCCCCCCTCCCCACGCACAGGTCTTCGAGTGCAGCTGTCTCCTCCCCCCGTCCCCTTCGCGTCCTCGCCTCCTCTCGGCATCCCTTCTTCTCCTGTAGCTTTATGTTGTTCCCATCCTACTAAAGGACCGCATCCCAGAAGTAATTTCGAACACTCAGAAAAGTGTCAAGAGAGCGAAACAGTGTCGGGCGAGTGTCTCCCAGGGCCCGACACGTGAAAACCCTTGAGTTTCGGTACTCTTTTTGGCGTTCGAAAGTCTTTCTGGTAGTCAAGGCTAAAGTAGATTGGAGCATCATAGCTGTAGCTGCTTTCGTAGCTCAGCAGCTCCAGAGCTGAGCAGGCTCCAGTGGGGGGGCGGCACCCCCAGCCAAGGGCCAGCAGCGCCGATGCATCGACGCCTGCGGGACGTTGGACTTGCTTCGTGGCGAGATGCAATCCGACTGAGACTCCTCTAAGAGCAGCGCGGGCGAGGGGAGCCAGATTGGCAGGGGCCAGGGACCGACGCGCGCCCTCAGATGCTGGTGGGTTTCCCCCCCCACCCCAGGTGCGAGAGCGCAAACCACGCACCGCATCATGATCGGGCTGCCGACTACTCCGCTCCAGCGTGGCACGGTGCATAGCTGTTTCGGCAATTGGGGGCCAGCAGAACCTGTGCACCGTACCATGCTGGGGTCGACGATCGGCGATGCCTCGTGAGACGCCGAAATGGTACGATGCATTCAAACTGACTGCGGGTCCTCAGCTCCTCGCAGGTCCCACAGGAGCACCTTCTCTCGTCGCCTATTCCTTCGGCAGAGGAAGAGGGCCGTCCAGGCCTCTAATGACTTGAAAGAATCGAGACTCATCATCATGCGGGACGCAAAGCCGCCGCCGCGACGCGGACGCCCGGGTGGAATGCGTGTTACTTTCTCTCTCTCTCTCTCTCTCTCTCTATCTCTCTCCCCCTAGTACAGACCTGTCCTCCTGATGCCCGCTGCAGTGCTGGAACTTGCAGCAATCGGGGGACTCGCGCTGAGGGCGTCCGATCCTGGCCGTTCGGATCCGCCACAAACGAGGACGAAAGCTCAGCATACCTCCAACGTCCTGAAGCGATCAGGACGGAAGCGTCTCGCTATTATCGGCACCTTCCAAGGCCGTCTTGAATCCCTCAGTCGCCCTGTTTTCGGGCAGGCATCTGCAGGTCTCTGGGCGCAGGCTTCACACTTCGATGCTTGTTCATTAAAGCGACCACGTACTGACCACATACGGCGGCGGCGTATGCTTCCTCAAGAAATTCAGTTTAACCATCCGAAGCAGGCTGGCCGAATAGCAACGGAATGAGGCCATATAGCAAAGAATCGCATGGGGCGTCGACGATTGGCTTTATAGGGTAGGGGTCATCCGAAGAACACGGCCTGATCCTAGATGGCCAGAAGCGTGCGGTCTGGTGCTGAGAAGGAGGCTGGCCGTGAACACGTGGCACTGCATCTTAGCATTTACGTCGGATACTCCGCCAGATGGTAGTACCTACACCCCATGGCTTTTTGCAGAGGAGGCCCTTACACAACCTTGCTAAAGCGGTATCGTGGGCGCGACCTGGATCTGAACTCCCAATGTCGTGAGTATGCTGAATACTCGCAAGCCGTGTCGGAAACTGAAGAACTGAAACGCACCTGGGCACGAGACTCTTGCAGGGCGCGTTGAAACCCGAATCCCAGGTCGCCCAACTTCGCGCATCGCTCTCCGAGGTGCGCGTCACGCGATGATCTTCGCACCATCGCACCATCGCATCGCCCCCTTGGAGAAGGGCAAACGCTCTGGCCCAGACCGCGACGTGGGATAGGCGATCATACTCGCGCCACCGCGGATGACCTGGAACTCTTGCGTCACTTCTCTTGTCCCTCCTCAGAGGCGCAGAATGAGCAATCTGTTAGGATCGCCATGGAGGCGGCTCAAGAAGGAGGCTCGCAAATCATGGCCCGACGCATGTGCGTAGACGATGGGAGAACCAATACGTAGTCAAAGAAGATGAGGGGCCCAGAAGCCGAGGGAGATGTATCACCACCCCGACTATGAGACCCATCCCCCCTACGTAGTCCCTAGTCGTCACCCCCCTCTTGGACTCCCCCGTAGGTGGGAGGTGGGAGGTGGTGTGCTCCGCCGAAGCCCCCCCCCGCTCCCCCCCGCCAACTTCTCCGCCCCCGTTCAGTCTGGGGCTGCCACCTCCTCAGCAGTGCAGTGCGGAGCACCAATGTGTGGGGGGGGGGACATTGGGGGGGGGGGGGGGGGGGCTACGGCACGACAAGAGATGCCTGGGGACGACCCCCCCCTCCTCGGGTCGTGGACAAAATGGCGACGGGAGGGTTTCTGCCGTTTCTGGTCTTCGGGTGCCCCACGCCGTGCCCCGGGACCAGCAGCGAACAACTCGGGATGCGAACACCGGTCACGGGGAAGTGGTCAGGCCTTCCAGAGGCTCGCCTTTTGAACTAAAACAAGAGGAGGAGGAGGAGGAGGAGGAGGAGGAGGAGGAGGAGGAGGAGGAGAAGGAGGAGAAGGAGGAGGAGGAGGGAGGAGGAAGCAGGATTCGCACGCTTCTCACGCTTCTTTGCTTGGCAGGAGGGGCAGGGGGCCTGAGGCAGAGGGGTCCTGCGGGAAAGTGGTCGCGAGGTCTTGGGGGCCACGCACCACGTAGGGCTGGGCTCTGGGCACGCGTGGCCCCAAGCGGGGCCCCCGTCGGGGCTGACCCCCATTGCTCGGTCATGGCCTGATCGACCGCGTGCGTGGCGAGACTCTTCCGTAACGACCCCCTCGCCCTCGAGGCTCCCCTCCAACCGCGAGGCTCCCCTCCAACCGCCTGCACACGTCCAGGAGCGAGGCCAGGGGGTCGTCACGCGAAAGGGTTGACCTGCTGGGGGTCGGTCAGACCGCCCCTGAATCACCTGCACGCCGACGATCGCGCCGATGAGGAGTGCCAGGAAGACAAGGTTTGCGCATCGTGGCTCAAAAAGCGCGTGCGCGGACGAGGGGGAAGGGTCAGGGGACGTGCTGAGGGAAGAATATGATGACGACAACGACGATGATGATGGTGGTGGTGACGATGATGATGATGATGATGATGATGATGATGATGATGATGATGATGATGATGATGATGATGATGATGCGGACAACGATGACGATGCTGATGATGCTGATGATGATGGTTACGATTACGATGCTGATGCTGGTAATGCTGACGATGATGATGATCATGATGTCGATGATGATGTTGGTGACGATGTTGGTGTTGGTTATGATGATGGTGATCGTGATGATGATGATGATGATAATAATGACGATGACGTTGCTGATGATGATGGTGCTGATGATGATTAGGATGAGTTGATGATGATGATAATGGTAATGTTGCTGATGGTGATGCTTTTGGTGGTGGTGGTGATGCTGATGATGACGATGATGATCAAGATGCTGCTTATGATGATGCTGCTGATGATGCTGCTGATGATGATGACGATGATGCTGATGCTGATAATGATGCTGATGATGAAGATTTGTTGATGATGATTGTTTGTTGTTGATGATGATGATGATTATGCTGCTGATGATGATGATGATGCTGATGCTGATGCTGATGATGATGATGATGATGATGATGATGATGATGATGATGATGATGATGATGATGATGATGATGATGAGGGGGAGGAGGAGGGGATCATGTCAACTGTCAGATTCCTTGGCCCTGGCCATGATCTCCGCACACTCCTAGTCATCACCCCTCTCTTGCCTGGGAGACGTAAGACTCGGGTTCGGGGGCCCCAGGTTGACCTGACGAGGCCGTCAGGAAAGCGACGGGGCCCAGTCTGAAATTTGACGCGAGCTCCCGTTGCAAACATCCTACGCAAAGCCGATCGTCAAAGTTCAGGATGTGCCCGTCAAAAAGCACAGGCAAAACCGAGTTCTGGCGAACTCGAGTCTTACATGGTCCTGATCTTGCACGCTCCCGACGACACGCCGCCGCGTCCTTCGGGTCCCGGGGCGGTGGCCTGAGAGCTGCGCCCGCAGGGCCTGCAGCCGCTCCTGCTTGGCCTCCTCCGACTCCGCCTCCACGTGGGCTTCTGCACGCTGCCCCTCGCGGGCCGCGCGCTGCGCTCGAGGAACCCGCGAAACCGGGCTCGGGGGGGGGGGGCTCTGGGGGCCCGACGGGGCTGTCAGGAAAGCGACGAGACCAAATCTGAAGTTTCACGCTAGCTCCCGCTGCAACCATCCCAGGAAAACTGGGCAGTCCAAAGTCAGGACGGGCTCGCGAAAAACAAATATAGGCAAGATCGAGTTCTGGCGAGCTCGAATCTTACATTTCCCCGACACGCCCACGACCCGGCGTGTCCGCTCACGGTCCGGCCGCCGCGGTAGCACTAGCAGCAAATTCGCCTAGCAGCTACGGCAGACCCGTGGAGAAGCGTCAGGTCGAGCTCGTTACCTCGAGGAACGCGAAGAAATGGAACGAAGCCCCTTTCGGTCCCAAAAGCGCCGGGGTGCACTGGAAGCGCCAGAGAAACAGCAATGGAAGGGCCTAATTCAGGAGCAGCGAGACCTCCCGAGCGGGAACTGTTCCTTACCTCAGCGACTTGACTGCATGGGGGGCCTCGAAGAAGGGGGCAGGGGGCCGTGACGCTCACGCCAGCGCCGAGACAAGACCGTCTCTGAGTTACATTCGCTGGTCCTGTGGCCAGCGCGACCCAACGCGCTCACAGCTGCGCGCCCGCTCGAGACTCTCTGAGCGGCTGCTTGTGCCTATTGTCGACTCTGTGTTGAGTGGGTTCGCGGTCGGCTCTCTGCCTTCAACTTCAGATTGAAGGAGGAGGATGCAGGAGAGGACGAGAACCACGAAGATCGAGATTCGATCCGCACTTGAGGAAGATGAGGCGATTGCTCAACTTGTGCCGTCGGACTTTCGGGCCTTACCACGCAGTCAATACCAGCATGATCACACTCGGGGCGGATGGTCTTCCCGACGGATGCCCCCCGCCTGCGCAACTTTCCCAAATCAAGGGGAATATGTGGCTGGCTCCAGAAACCGAACATGTGGCCGACTCCAGAAACCCCGAGCTGAGAGGAAGAAAACACTGCATAAACAAAACTTGTTGGGGGTCCGCGCGGATTTCTGGGATCTGGGCTGGACCCCCCTCCCTGGCGAGCGGAGCGCGCCAGGAGCGGCGCTGGAGGCGCCGCCAGGGGGGCGTCAGGTGCAGATCCAAGACATCCGCGCGGAGCGCCGAAAGTTTATGATCATGCAGATTGCTAGCCTTAGGTCGGGCATGTCCCCCCACAGGCGGATTTTGGACGGAAAACAAAAAATAGTCTAACAGATACCCCAAACATGGCAAACCATAATCGAAACATCGTCCCCAGACTGTTGCTTGACTTGTGAATTTTCCTGTAGAGGGACGTGCCCGATCTGATGCTGGTCTCCGAGGGCCCGAGCGTGTGGACTGCGCACGTACTACCTCCGCCGCCCTCCGCTGGCGGACCCCGCCGCCGCCCTGCCTCCGCAGGCCCTCTCCGCCGAGGGCGAGGGGGCGCCGAGGCCCAGACCTCTCTTGGAACGCTTCCTGCACTGGAGGCGCGCAGGCGCGGGTCAGCGATCCATGGATCTGGCGCGCGGTGGCCAGTTCCAGGGCTCGGGCGAGGCGCCCTCCCCGGAGTGCGGCCGGTGCCGCCCCGCTCGGCGGCGGAAGTCCGCGATCTCCCCGCGGAAGCGGGACCCGTCGCGAAAATACCACGCCCCCTTTTGGACCCGGTGCTTGCGATCGCCCGACTGTGGGAGGCCGTTGGATGTCGCCTCCGCCATGCGGCGACGGCTCCACGGGCCGAGGCCCGCCACCGCGATGTGTAGCCCCGACGCGCGCGGGCTCCCATGGCGGGGCTGCCGCCGGGCCCGTGCGCGAGCGCCTCGCAGAGGCGGGGTGCCTCGCGGAGGGCGGCCGCGCCGCACGCCGCACCGCTTGCCGTTGCGGCTGCTGCTTCGGTTGCTCGCCCCCCCCCCTCCCCCTGCTGCGTTCCTTCCTCCACTGCCCCTGGCAACGGGGAGTCTTGTCGAGCCTGCAAGGGAAGTGTCGGGGGAGTGCCTGGCCATCCGTGGCCACAGCAGCCACGCACGTGGATGAGCCCCGCTCTGCGACATCGATAGCGGAACCAGCCGGCATCGGATCGGGAAATCGGATCGAATCGGAAATCGGATCGAATCGGAATGCGCGTCGGATCGGCCCCATCGGCACGGAACCGAAACCGCTTAGGATCGGCTGCCACGCAAACATCGGCCCGCATCGCATCGTCGGCATGTCGGAATCGAATCGTATCGAGACGGCCAAAGTGGACAACGAATCAGATCGATCGGATCGAAGCCCTGGAGGGGCACGTTTGTCGACGATGCCTGAGCTCCCTGACATGCACCAATGTTTCTGAGGGCCCCCCCCGGGCCGTCGGGGAACCTGCTGGCAGGCCTGCCTCTCTTATTTGACGCGCCGAGTGCACATCGCGAGGAGGAGGAGCAGGATGCAAGACGGAGGCGAGCAGGAGGCAAGGAGGAGGAGGAGGAGGAGGAGGAGGAGGAGGAGGAGGAGGGGACAAGGAGGAGGAGGAGGAGGAGGAGGAGGAGCAGAAGGCAAGGAGGAGGAGGAGGAGGCAAGGAGGAGGAGGAGAGGCGGGGAGGAGGCAAGGAGGAGGACGACCGACGCCACGGGTGTGTGCGACAAGCGGCTTACCCAAGAAAGGAGGAGAAGGAGGAGGAGGAGGAGAAGGATATGATGATGATGATGAGGAGGAGGATGAGAAGGATGAGGATGAGGATGATGATGATGATGATGCTGATGATGATGTTGATGGTGATGTTTATGATGTTTGTGATAATGATGATGATGATTGGTGGTGATGGTGATGGTGATGATGATGATGATGATGATGATGATGATGATGATGATGATGATGATGGTGGTGATGATGATTGATGATGATGGTTGATGGTGATGATGATGCTGATGATGATGAGGGATGAGGGTGATTATTGATGGTGATGATGATGGTGATGATGATTGATGGTGATGATGTTGATTGATGGTGGTGATGATGTTGTTGATGATGATGATGATGATGAGGAGGAGGAGGAGGAGGAGGAGGAGGAGGAAAAGGAGGCGAGGAGTCAAGGCGGCAAGCAGGCAAGGAAGCAAGGAGGGGACCCCCGCCCCCCCCGTGCTCGAGGGAGAGGAGGGGCGGGGGCGAGGGCACCGACTCCGCCCTCGCAGACGGCCCACCGGCCTCCCCGCCCAAGCTCCGTGTATCTGGACGCCCGAAATGGGTACGGAAAGAAGGGGTACAATGCCCCACAACACATGTTGTCCCAGACCAGCAGCGGCCGCTGTCGGGCAGGCGGCCTTCTGTCTCGAATGGACACAGGCCGCGGCGACACCGCCAGCGAGTCCTGTTCAGAATGACCAGGAACTGCTGCTGGGCATCGTACCCCTTCTTCCCGTACCCACTTCGGGCGCCCAAAAGGTGCAGCGCTCGGCCCGCGGGCGGCCGCCCGCGGGCCGCGCGGCACGCGGCGCGAGAACTGCGGCTTCTCTCTCTCGGGGGGCCGCCCTGCTGCTGCCGTCGGGAGGCTCTCGCCCGGCGTGCCGCGGCGGCCCTGCGAGCGGGGAGCGTGGCGCCCCGCTCCGCGGGGCGGGAGGCTGGGAAAAGCGCGGGACGTTGACGAGTGGGAATGATATATATATATATATAGATATATATATATATATATGTATAGAGAGAGAGGCCTCCTAGATGGGGTATAGAGAGGCCTCCTAGATGGGGTCTGCTATGTATAGAGAGAGAGGCCTCCTATATGTATAATGACATATATATATATATGTAGAGAGAGAGAGGCCTCCTGGATGGGGTCCGAGCAGATGGGGCCGGAGGACTGCACCCAATCGCCGATGCACCGCCGGTGCATCGGCGATGCATCGACGATGGATCGGCGACGCATCGGCGATGCGTCGGCGACGTCGGCGTGGAGAAACTCGGGCTTCACATCGAGTCGCATCCCCGATGCATCGGCGATGCGGAGCGATCCTTCGACCCTATCTACTCGGACCCCATCTACGACATGGACAGCGTGTCGTCGCGGCGAAGCGTTGTGGGCCAGAACCGGCGGCAGCGGCAGATTCACCCGCATGGCGACTTGCCCCCACCCCTCGTGGCCGTTGCATCCGGAGCTGGGCCAGGAAAGCGTGCAAGCAACTCTCGGACTGCGTAATCTCCCACTTTCCCGCAGAGGCTCGCCGGGCCCCCGCTCGACGCAGGCAACCTCACCATAATCTACGTGTAAACAAGCACTCTCGCCGACGACCGGCGCGGAAGGGTGGCAGGGGTGCAGTCGAAATGTGGCCACGAGAACGCGGGTCTAACACGTGAGCCTCCTCGCCGAAGGACCTAAGGTCCCATGTGGAGGTGCCCCCCGAGGCGAAGGCCAGTCCAGAGGTGGAGGGCCTCGGTGTGGGAGACCACGCGGGCACTCTCTGCTCGGCTACATGCCTCGGAGGAAGTTGGCGAACACTCGTGCCGCATTCCTCTGTCAATGCCCCCCCGATGATCAGTGCTGGCGGTGGGTTGATTGAGCTGCACTTCGACCGCGTGCCCGGTTGAATTTGGGGGAGGCGGGGGAGCGTCCACCCACTGTTTCAGCTTCAGCGTGTGGGGGAGCGGGGAAGCATCCACTACTTGTTTCCCTCTACCGTAGGATGCTTTTTATCCCGCGTGCCAGCTGGCCGATTCGGGAAACCCTGAGCCCAAAGACGTTGCCATCCCTTAAGGGCGCATCTTTCACTTCCGCCAATTCCCGCGGGCCTTTCGCCGGCTTCTGCTGGCGGAGCCGCCCTCGTTTCACTTCCGCCGGCTTCCGCCGACCTTCCGCCGCCTTCCGCCGAGGAAGAGGTGCAAGCTCCGTCGATCCTCGGAGGCGAGGCCTTTCTGGAACGCCTTAGCTGTACTGTTGCTTGTCGCTGTTCCGCTGCCAAACGAGGCCGACCCCGACCCGGCTCTCTACCAGTCACTCCGCTCACTGGATGCGCAGACGTTGTTCCTGCTGCTGCTGCTGCTGCTCCTGCTCCCTCTGTTGTTCCCTGCTGCTCCTCCTGGTGGGCCTGCTTGCAGCCGCCTGCTCCTGATGCTCCTCGTCCTCCTCCTCGTCCTGCCCTCCTCCTCCTCCTCCTCCTCCTCCTCCTCCTCCTCCTCCTCCTCCTCCTCCTCCTCCTCCTCCTCCTCCTCCACACCTTCTGGAGTGCCTGCAGTTCCCGCCTCCTCCCCCGCTCCCTCCTCCTCCTCCTCCTCCTCCTCCTCCTTATCCTCTTCCTCCTCCTCCTCCTCAGCCCTCCTCTCCTCCTCCGTCTCTGCAGGGCTGTCGAGGGCCGTCTACGGATGGATTGTTCTGAGGTCAGGGTCCGAGGATGTTGTGGCGAGACTTCGAGGGCCAGTCTGGCCAAGTCTCCCACGTAAGTCCACAAGCCACGAAGCAGATCGCAGCATGCACGCTGGCCTTCCTTGTCAAACTAGACGGGCAAGTTCATTCAGACGGTCTCGGGGCGTCTTCACAACGGGACCCATGGCCAGCAGCTGCGCAGCAAATCAAAGTATGGCGGCTTGGGCAGAGGCGCCCTGCAGTGCGAAGGCGCCCAGTGTGCATGCGAGGCCCACCATGCTAAAGCGTACCGAAATGTTGAGGTCATTGATGAGCTCCCGTGTGAAGAATGTCGCATTACTGGGGTAAACTTCCTGGCGGATCAACATGTTAAGAAAGCCTTGTCCATGCATGATCCTGGGAACCCGTCGGACCTGGCAGATCTGGACGCTGTGCTCGGGAAAACGCGGGTCTTTGCGCGGGTGAAGGGGGCTGTTTCACCGCTCCTCCCCTTCTCCCAGTTTACTGAAAAGCCCAGGGTCCCGAAGCCGAGAGACGTAGGAGAAGCGCGATGGCAATGGTGGACCGCTGTGCCAGGCGCCCCAGGGCTACGAGCCACACTCGCGTCGTGCATATGTGTGCTGCCAGGCTCGGGCACTCCAGGGTGCACTGGACGTCGTCGGGCCAGTGGTAAGCTCTCACATTGATGCCGAAGGGAAGGAACCTGCCCCGGAGACTCCGCGCGCCTGCCCATGGCCCCCTCTCGCGTGCCCCGCCGCCGCCGCGGAGCGCACGGCGCACACCGCCGCCGTGGGCTGCCTGCGAGGCCGTGCCGAGGCCGCGCCCCCGTCTCCCGGCCCCTCGCTGCCGCCCCGGCCGCATGTCTCGCGGTGTGCAGCCGCGGTCGAACCGCGCTCGGGGCGTGGCGCTCCACGTGTGAATCGGGCGTTGGCAGAACTGGGTTCAGTGGAACCTGGTTTAGGGATGTGTGTACCGGGGGGCGCCCCCCCCCCCCCCGCCCCGTTCCGCTAAACCCGGAACTGCCGCCACCCGAAAAACACCAGTTACGACAGACCTGGTTCAGTGAATCTGGCCAATGGAGGGGCCCTGCAGGGCCCTACCACTGACCGGGTCCCCTTACGGCAGGTTCGTGTCGTGCCGACCCCAGCGTTGGTTTTTGACACCGCAGGGATCGTTCAACCTTGAACGATCGGCCGCTGCCGCAACGTCCGATCGTTCAACACCGATCGATTCTGGGCCGCCGGCGGCGTTCAACCTTGAACGCCGCTGGCGGGGGTCGCCGCTGGTCGACACGACGCAAACCTACCGTACCCGGGGGGTCCTGGCCATACCCGAAGGAGGTGAGGTTTGGGCGGGAGGAGAGGCCGCGGACCGCTCTCCGCGGCCTCGCCATCGCGCGCGGTTGTCCAGCTGCGGAGGGCGCCCGGGATACGGAGGGCCCGCGGGGGGCCCCCCGGCGCCCCTGGGCTCTCGGGGCATCTCCGCCGTCGGGCGGCCGCGCTGCGAGGAGGAGGAGGGGGCGAACGGTTTTCACGACGGAGCGATGAAATCTTAGCCTTCCGGGGAAACACAAAAAATCCACCGCCTCCTCTTTCTCCTCCTCCTCCTCCTCCTCCTCCTCCTCCTCCTCGTATTCCCTCCTCGTCGTCCTCCTCATCCTCCCTCTCCTCATCATCCTACTCTTCCGTCCCGTCGGCAGCTTGAAGATCACCCCTCCGTCCTCTTTGCAGATGCACTGGCGCTGCTTGTTGCAGTCGACGCCTGAGCGCAACCCCGAAGTGCGCGGCACACCGACGCCCTCTTCACAGTCTATCCCCATCCTTCTCCCCCAGGCTCCTCCAGCGTCTCTGGTTGCCCATGTCCTGTCCCTCCTCCTCCTCCTCCTGTCCTCCTCCTGCTCCTCCTCCTGCTCCTGCCCCTCCTCCTCCTCCTCCTTCTCCTCCTCCTCCTTCTCCCTCCCTCCTCCTCCCGCATCTTTTCCCCCGCGCATCCTCCCAACGGCTCCTCCCCATTCTGGATCCTCACCCTCCGCATCTGTTGCCTCCATGCCATGGTCTTGAAGCGCTCAATGTGCTCCTCTTCATTTTCTGCATCCGCCTCTTCCCCATCTTACTCATGTCCACCCTGCCTGTGGGGATGCCTGAGGTGGAACTCATGGATAAGGAATGAAGGTTCTGAAAACTGGTGGAACACCAACTGAGGCTTGACCATGGAAATCACAGCCACCCTCATCAGATAAGGAACTCTCAAGTGTCTGAAGCCTCCTGAGTGCATTCCTAAAGGAACGCCCCCACCGTATGCATCTGTGTTGCGAGCCTTGCGCTTTGGTGGGATAGGCCACATCTGGCCGAAGGCCACTACTGTACGCATACGAGGGGGAGGATGGAGATAGAGGGAAAGTGGGCCGAGGCAAATACTGAAAGTAGAGAATGATAATGGGGAATGATGGACGTAATAATGGGAATTAAAGTAGAAAATGAAAGTAGATAATGAAACTAGAGAATGAAAGTAGAGAGTGAAAGTAGATAATGAAAGTAGAGAATGAAAGTAGAGAGTGCTAATGGGAATGATCATGGGGAGGAACGCAGAGCATGAGAAGAAGCTAAGTCTGCGAGGCTGACATCCAAGAGGCCAAAAACCCGAGGACTCCGATGAGCGGCATCTGAGAGGCGCATCTGTAAATGCCTTTTTTGATACAAGCTGGAGCCAGGCCCAGACGCAGCCCATACTCACACAACAGACTCATCCTCCTCCTACTGGACCTCCTCCTCCTCTCCTCCTCCTCCTCCTCCTCCTCCTCCTCCTCCTACTCCTCTCGCTGGCAGACCCACCTCCTCCTGCCCCTCCTCCTGGACATCCTCCTCCTGTCATCCACCTCCCCATGATCCTGCTCAAAGGTGTTCGAAAGCATTACCACAAGCTTTCTGTCAACAATATTGTCGATCATCGCGTGGCTGTGGCAAAGCGATAGAACTAGCGCCTAGCTTACGCCAAATCGCGAACTTCTTCAACGGGCTCGTTGTGGAGGACACACCCGCTTAGGTTATTCATGCTCCACCCAAGACCTGCGATTAGCCAAACTAGATGTCTGTCCCTGCCTATCATTGGGTCTGGGCTCTCTTGAAGGTAGCGCCGCGGATCTGTGACTCCACTCGGGGGTGCCTCAAACATGGCCGCTTCCAGGTGGCCCCGCTGCGCCCCGCGCCTGCGATGTTCGTGTTCCAGTTCAGGGTGTCCGAGTGCTTATACCAGTAGCAGCCAACTGGACGGTCCACCCTGGAGAACGAGAACTCGATGCGGCTCGCCCGGACCTCGCTGAGCGACTCTGCCGCCTCCTGATCGGAGCATGAATTCCGAAACCAGCAGGAAGGGCCAGGAACGGCATCAACGGTCTTTGCTAAATCAAGTGCGTACGACACTATACTGTTGTGCAAAATGCCTCAAGACTTTTGTGGGTCCTTGCTCGACCTCTCCACGATGCCTCATGACTTTTACGGGTCCCTGGGGCCTGTGGGGGATAAGGAGCTTCCGTGGGACACCTTCTGACAGGCTGATTTCCCATGTGACGTGCCTACAGCAAGACAATGCAATCGCCAGAAGGGCGCAGCTAAGAAGACAACCGTGGGCGGAGGACGAATCGGAGAAAACACCATTGGGTCAACTCCGGATAAAAGCAGTAAACGGACCAGCAACGAGAGCAACAGCAGCAACAAGGGAAATCTGTGGTGACGTCAGCAGCAGCGAATGCAGCTGCTGACGATTTGGAACTAGTTGACTGATTGCATTCGCTGCTGCTGGTGAATGCAGCAGCAAATACAGCCGACCGCAACGATGTAGAACTAGTCGAGAGTCCATTGGCCACGCGGTGTCAACATCCGACCGTATACATGCACGGGGTGCAGCAGCGCACCACTCCTGGAGACTAGCACGTCCTTCCCATTTCGATTGCGAGCACAAACGCTTCTCGCAACCCAGTCAATAGCAGATTCTGGCCCCGGCACTCTCGAATAATATATACGCACGCTCCTGATAACACTCACTGGAGCGGACCCGCACAACGCGCCAACTTCACAACTGAAAACATGTTGGAAAGGCCGCGATGAGCAAGCCTTGTTGTCACCCTGTTATCCCGCGGTTTCTTCTGTTTGTCTTCGGCGCACCCGCCTTACATCCTCAAGCGCGATGCGGCTGACAAGTGCGAGTGCGTACACAAATTATGTGAATGTGTCCAATACGTTGCCCTCCCATAGCGGCCCTCCTCGCACTCGCTCTCCGTCTCGACGTGCTTCTCGCAGACGCCGCTCTGCTTGAGGAAATAGACGACCGTCGGCGGGGGCGGCGACGGTGCCTGTCAATTTTGCTGCACTTCTTTACTGCTCTATCGGCGACTTACCCTCACGTTCAATTCTAAAACACCTCGTTTAGCTCTGCTCGGCGAAAGCGGAGATTTGGGTGGGTGGGCGGGTAGCAAGCTTGCAGATCGATTTGCATTCCGATTGCAAGTGTGTCTTTACTTCGATGTGCATTTCTATGGCATTCAATGCACAACTCGACTTGGCTATTGGTTGCATGTCGAGTTACAGTTGATTTCCAAACTCGTTCCCGAAGCCGTGCTTGCACTGAGGGGTTCGCACTTCTCTCCCTGCGGAACTGGTAGGGTCTGACGACAGTCTTGCTCGTTGCCAACCGTGGCCGCCTCGTGGCCGCCTCGTGCGCTGGGTGGGTCCGGCGAGATTTTTTCGCCACGTTGCCACCAATGACCGCTTCGTGCCCGACCGGGCCCGGCGAGGTCTCGCTGCGTGCCGCCTGTGGCCGCCCCGTGGCCGCCTCGTGTGCGCGGCGAGCCTGGAGAGATCTCACCACGTTGCCGCCCGTGGCCGCCTCGTGGCCGCCCCGTGCACGGCTGGGTCCAGCGAGGTTTCGCCACGTTGCCGCCCGTGGCCCCGCGTGGCCGCGAAAGGCGCCGGGCAGGTCCGACGAGGTTCCGCCACGTTGCCGTCCGTGGCCGCCTCGTGGCCGCTACGTGCGCTGGGCGGGTCCGGCCCCGTTGCCGCCCGTGGCCGTCTCGTGCGCCTGGCGGGCCGAACGAGGTTTCAACACGTTGCCGCCCGTGGCCCCTCCTGGCCGCCTCGTGTGCTGGATGCGTCTGGCGAGTTTTCGCCACCCGTGGCCGTCTCGCGCGCTGGATGGGTCTGGCGAGATTTCGTCACATTGCCGTGCGTGGCCGCCACGTGGCCCCCTCGTGAACTCGGTGGGTCCGGTGAGGTTTCGCCACGTTGCCGCTGGTGGTCGACTCGTGGGCGTTGCCGTCCGAGGCCGCTCCGTGCGCCGAGGTCTAGCGAAGAACCGTCACGTTGCCGTCCGTGGCCGCTAAGTGCCCTGGGCGGGTCCAGCGAGGTTTCGCCACGTTGCCGCTCGTGGCCGCCTCGTGGCCGCTACGTGCGCTGGGCGGGTCCAGCGTGGATTCGCCACGTTGCCGCCCGCCTCGTGGCCGCCTCTAGCTTGCACCACGTATACTGCACCACATAACTTACAACAAACACTTAGTTTGCACCACAACAACTTACTGATTGGGGAGGCGCGTTTGCGAACATATCGTTTGGAATTGGAGTCACAGTTCCTGCGCGACAGCAATCACGACAACCCCGAGCCATTAAATGGGCGACAACCGCGTGACTACCACGGGACAACCCACGGAACACCCCAAAGGACAACCATAGAACAACCACGGGACAACCCACGGGACGGATACCCCATAAGACAACTACTGGACAATCCCGCGCCGCATCGTGAGTCGGGGAACAACAACTCTCGTAGCATTAACATAGCTATGCCGTTACATCGTCGTCCTCACTTCGTTCCCACACCCATCATTAAATCTTAGCCAGTGTGGACCCGAAACAGCGATGTCTTGCGGGCTACGCGGCGCAATCCAGGTGGTGCAACCAATGTGGTGCAAATCAAATGGTGCAACCCATGTGGTGCCATCTACGTGGTGCAACGCAAGCTGGAAGAATTTGGAAGTGTCAACTCGATTGTTTGCTCGCGCAATCACCCCACCAATGCTGGTCACCCCGATAAAGATGATGTCCACGTGTCGCTGATGAAGGCTTTGGGAGGATTTAGGCATGACAAGGGGGTCTTGAGAATTATGTTTGTTGACGGACGACGTGCGCGCATAGTATTATTTGACAGGGGTGAGGGAGGGGCGATAAGGGGACTCCCTGGAATGGTATGCATTTACAGGCAAAGTGAGAGACGAAGCAAACTTATATGTAAATTGCATTGTCCCAGGGGGGGCGATGCACACGGGAGGGGGGGCAGGGGGGTAGAGCTCCTTGCAGGAAGGAGAATCAATGCAGAGCAATACAAAGCAATGCCCAGTGATGCCAAGCAATGCAGAGCGATAGGGACCAGTGTAAAGCCACATGCCAAGCAATGTCAAGCACTGCAAATCAGCACCACACAACGCAATGCACAGCAAGGCAACGCCAAATCAATGTAAAGCAGTGCGAAACAACGCAGAGAAAGTCATGCAAATCAATGGGATTCAGTGGAAATTGACGCAAAGCAATGCAATCTTATTGCAGGCGCAGAAGGCGACGGGGCGGTGACGGCGACCACATAGCCGCCATACCGACGGGCAGGCCCCGATCAACAACGCCATCCGCGTCCTCATATTCATCCTCATCGTTATCCTCCTCCTCCTCCGCCTCCTCTTCCTCATCATCATCATCGTAATCATCATCATCATCATCATCATCATCATCATCATCATCATCATCATCATCATCATCATCATCATCACCATAATCTCGGCCGCACGCCTGGGGGACGCCCCCCTCCCCCCGCCGGCCGCCCCGCCCCGAGGCGCGTCACCCGGCCACCGGCGCAAGCCTCTCCGCCGCAGTGGAGGCGCACGCGCGCGGCGGCGACCCCGAGAAGGCCGAGCGCTGGCTCGGCGAGATGGGGGAAGGGAGGGGGGGGGAAGACGTGCGAACTCGTAGGCATAGGAGGAAGAAGAGGTACCGATGTGGCTGCCCTTTGACCCGCTTTTGCCCCTGTGGCGCCTCCTGTGAGCTCCTCGCAGCCGCGGCTGGGTTCGCTTCGAAATCCCTGTCAGAATGCGCCCTTGGAGAGGTCCAGGTAGTTTTGGTTTCCTCCCAAGTCGCCCCAGACATCCGGCTGCTCCAATTAATTCGATGCGTGGGCCCTGGAGGTCCAGACCACTTCCTTAGGGCCCTTGCAGCGACCATCCTGACACGAATGTCCTACGCTTATTCCGAGATGTTTTCGGAATCCATGGACAAGATTCGTGGGACGATAGATTACATGGGATACCCTATAATACCTGGAGACTCAAACACAACTTTCTGTGCGTTATGCTGGTCTTGGATTGCGAAACTCTAGCCAGCTCGCCCCAGCAGCATACTGGGCAAGTTGGGCGGATTCTCTACGTAATCTTGTTCGCGACTTTCCCACTATTGGTCACGACATTGTTCGCAATTTCAATGCAACGGCCGGTGGAGACATCACCAATAACAGGGGTTGCCCAGACTGCTTGGTTCAAGCGGAGCGTACAAGAAGAACTTGCGATCATACTTGATTGGCAAGCAGTGCGTCCTGGGCACAATTGCCAACAGGAGAACGGCCTCCAGCACTACCAAATCAATCACTGGCTCTGGGAGAATGGACACACAAATGTCAGTTCTATGCGCCGAACCCGTTGAAACGAATACTTTCGATAATAGTGCTTGCTGCGGGAATTGGGAGTAAGACGAACGGCCCGGACGAATGCGGCAACCATGGTTACAGCAAGGATATGTTCAAGCATGAAACCATGCACAGCAAAACGGCTGACGGTTTGAACTACGAGGACGCTGGGTTTGTCTAACAACCAAGACTCGTATGCTATCCGCCGCCGTTTGGGAATCGGCGTATCACTCGAGGGAACCAATCCACATGGACATTCAACATTGACCACGAACCAGAATGGCAGACTCAATGCTCGACACCCGGCTCTAGTTGTGGCGTGGAGACACGTATTCATCGAAGCTGGCGGGTTGATACCAGATAGGAATGTCGAGCGCATGTAGGTCCAGACAAATGTACCAATGCCTGCACATGACCAACGACGACTAGACTGAATAATACAGAGTCTGAACGTGGGACGAAACTTATCCCTGTTTTACGACGTAACGGTAAGTTCCCTGATTCGCTGCATTTCTGAGCAAAGACCAGGGACTAGCAACAAGGGAGGACGATTGCTAGAACGAGCTGAAACAAGACAACAACACAACACACGCCGACGTGGTATCCACAGGGTTTGGTGCTTCACAACGCTTGGGGATAGAAATTTATGGGAGGTGGAGTCGACAATGTGTCTCCCTTGTCCCCAATATGGCACGCGAGCGGTGTGGAGCGCTACCCGGGGCTATCCGGCGAGGCACTTCTCTCGGATTGGTACACAGGTGGTTGTGGATATTGGGCATGGCAGTACAACGACCAGTAGCATATACGGACAACTGTGATCAAAACAAGTGCGATAAGACACAAGTGTGATGAAAACAACTGTGATCACACTTGTTTGCTTTTTAGCACAGTTGTTGTCACACTTGTTCACCGTTGTTTCATCACAATGTTTTATCACACTTGCATGCGTCTCTGACTTACCTACCACTCCCTTGGAACCGACGTGCCCTCTGGACGAACTGTCCGTCTCGTGAGCCTGCCACAAGGCTGCTGCCCGGATCGGCCGCCCCCCAGTCGTCGTCTCCTCCTCCTCCTCTTTCTCCTCCTGTCCCTGCTCACTAGTGCGCGGCGGTCTTGCAGAGAAGCAGTCCTGTTTCACCCAATTTCGGTTTTCAAAAACTCCACAAGCGCGTTCCACTACTTACAAAGTAGCAACTCGCAAATGGGCAACATCCGCCGCGGGGGATCTACGCTCCATTCTACAGAGGAAGACGTGTTCTTATGTTTGCGAGTAGGCACTTTGCGAGTAGTGTAACGCGACCGATGCAAATCGGTACTTGGTGGATCAGCTTCGCTGCGTTGGAAAACATCGCTTTTTGATGCTCCCGAGGCCTGGCGAGGGCCCCTGGAGGCCGAAAACAGCCCCAAACCGCCCGCTCTTATTTTTCCGGAGCGTCGGATTTCTCGGCTGGGAGAGGTCCAGGTAACGTTGGTTCCTTCCCGAGTCGCAAGAATTTCCCCCCTCTGGGAGCTCGGGGGTGGCGAGCACTCTTGTGCCCCGTCCGCTACCCCCACCCACTTGAGGCGGCCAATTGAGAGGATCACCAGCTCGCGACTGTCGCAAAGGATCCGGTCACAACAAAGAACCACAACCACACATAAGTGGATTTTTCGGGAGGGGCGACGGGGCGGCGACGGCGACCACATAGCCGCCAGACCGACGGGCAAGCGACGGGCGGCGACGAGGCGTCGACGGGGCGGCGACAGCGACCACATAGCCGCTGGACCGACGGGCAGGCCCAGTTCCGTAGGAAAGAAATAGTCGACAAACCCCAAGTGCAAGCACTGCTCGGGGCACAACACCCTTGGTTTGAATTCGCCGCATAGTTTTTAACGCACCTGCAAGACCACCCTTTGGGTGAGAAGGTCGGGAGCGGTCAAGAGGGGGGGGTCCAAGAGGGGGGGGTGCAAATCATGACCGGCGGCATGTGCGCGGCCCAGCGGGGGGGGCAGGAACGTAATGAAATAAGAAGAGGCGCCATGAAATCTGGGGAAATATCATGGCCCACGCCATGATATCCACCCCCCCCTAGTCATCACCCCCCTCTTTGCCGCCCCCGAGAAGGAGGTTTGGGGGGGACGGGTGCACCATTCGGTTGGCGACTGGCGTCGGATAGGACTCGCGCTCTTCGCTTCTGCTCAGCGTGTCGCGGTGGCGGCCCCGACGACGCGCTGTGCCCTGCAGGCTGAGAGCATGCCGCTCCTCTCTGCGGTGCGGGGGGCTGCCAAAAAGCTCGGGGCGTTGACAACTGGGGACCGGGACGTGGTCAGAGTGTCGCGCCGATGCGAGGTGGGCCAGAACCGGCGGCGAAACACGCTAAGCCACAGCTCCCGACCACGTCTGCCATACACTGGTAGCCAGCGTTGAGCCCGTGCCCCCACACATGAGCTTCCCGGCAGCATCAGAGTTCCACATGCTGCAAGCGACGACCAAGGGCAACAGAGGCAACCCTGCATCCCTTTGCCCATCTGCTGCGAGACCTGCCAGACACGCACGAGACAGAGTGTGCGCCCAGACAGGTCACCCAGCACCGCGGGCAGGAGATTCTTGAAGTTTGAAGCGGGCCTTCTGTGAGGGTACGGATTCGATGCTAGCTGATAGCTGATGGGCCTGTTTTCCCCCACCACCATCACCATAAGTTGGAGGGGGGAAGGAGGTGGAGGATGAGGATGAGGATGAGGATGAAAGGGAGGAGGAGGAGGAGGAGGAGGAGGAGGAGGAGGAGGAGGAGGAGGAGGAGGAGGACCCCCTCCCCCTCCTACTTATGGTGGTGGTGGAGGAAAGCAAGCCCACCACTAGCTACAGATGAAAGCGCGTCAACAAACGTGACCACTGCACATGCCAGGCTCCCGACCTCCCCTGGGCGACGCGCCGGGCCGCCCTTTCTTCGGGGCCCCGCCCGGTTGTCGCAGCGGTGGGGGCCGGCCCGCCCCCTCCTCGAGCCTCCTGGGGTGAGCCAGCCGATCCGGCGGGAGCTGCCTCGGGGGAGGGGGTGGGGGCTGTGTGAGGTTCAGCGTGCAGTCGGACCTAGGACAGGAGAACACCCCCCAAGCACATGCGACCCTCCGCCGGCGATGGGGCAGGGGCTGTCTGAGGGTCCAAGTACAGTCGGACCTCGGGCAGGAGAACACCCTCCAAGCACACGCGACCCTCCGGCGGCCAAAACACACAGAACAGCCGAGGGGGCCCTCCCCAGGATTCACAAGAACATCCAACAAAAAAAACACGCCGAACATTAGGGTACCCTCCCCGGACCGATCTCGATCTTATATCTCGGTCCGGCTGTAAGCGGGGGAGTGGAGTCTTGTCAAGGTGGCCCGCGAGGGGCAAGACCCTCTGTGAAACTCTCAGGAGTTGAAGCGTGACTTCACCGCGCAAGGAGGACATCGGACATCAGTCTTCGCCAGTCGTCTGCGCCCCAAGCAAGAACTTGCCACTCCCCGAAGGTCAGGGGTACCGGCTCAGGGGGGGAAACATCGAGCCTGGATCGAAGATACATCGCAGATAGATCGGCGATAGGCCCTCGATGGGCAACACCGCACGGTCCTGGGGGAGGAGGGCTCTCGGGCCCCTATCGGCGATCGATGGGCGATTGGGTGTCGATGCATCCCCGCCTGAGCCTATCCCCCTGACATTGCCCCTTAGAATGGGGGAACAGTAAAATCCGAGGTACGCTGTGATCGCTCCACCGATAACCTGTCAGCCTCTGGTCAGCCCAGATTATGATCCACCCTCGCTTCTGCCAGCGTCGCCGGTTCCCAGAAGCGGGGTGCATTCGTAGCAAAGAGAGGTTCGGGAATCAGCTGCCTTCCCGGCGCCATGTATCGAGGGAAGGGCCTGGCGGCGTGGCCGAAACCAGCTGCTTGCAACAGATTTGCCTCTCCTTTCCCAATCCCCCTCTCTCGTCCGGCCAGACCCTGCCCGACACCCCCGTGCACCTGCCTTGACCCCGCAGTCCCCTGGCAATGGGACCGCGAATGACGGTCATGCGGCGCTGGCCGCGGGGGCTCGCCAGTAAAAGGGCACGCTGGCGCGACAGGACAGGGCATTCGCTCGAGAGGGTCGCGACCTGGAGGCTACACAGGGCGAGGCTAGCGTGGCAGCTACGGGGATAGCTGCACGTCGCCGAAGAAGGGGAACGGATGACGTGTCCCTCTCCCCCCCTATTGCGGGGTCCACACTGGCGCCTGCGTGCGCCCAGGCAGCCGTGCGACATCGACACCAAATCACTACCCAGACACCAGGACCGCATCCTCCTGCGGCATGCTTCGGCCCGGATCGACGGGCGAGGGCCCCGGGGCCCAGGAGCCGGGCGAACGCGCCATGGCGTGACACAGTGGCGGGCTCTGGGGGGGGGGCTCCCAGCGGCGAGGCGGGGGGCGGCAGCAGGGCGGCCGAGCGGCGGGGCGGGCGAAAGGGGGGGATAGCAAAGGGGGGGGGTGAGAATCAGCTCACGCAGCTGAGCTTCCCGGCGCCTCCCGGCGCCAGAGGCGGCTACGTATCGAGGAATGGGCCCCTCGGTGGGGCCGAAACCGGCTGCATGCAGCAAATTTCGTAACCCCCCCTTTCCCAATCCCCCGCTTTCGTCCGGCTCGAGAGCGGCGGGGCAGTATAGAGCGCCGGGCGCCGAAGGGGCGGCGGGGAGGGGCGTCGAGGGGCAGCCGCGAGGCGGCAGGAAGGGCGCGGCCTCGGCCTGCGGGCGGCCCTTGCCCGCGCTCTGCGCGGCGGGCCCGCGGCTCGCCGCGGCCTGCTGCGGGGGGGCTTCGCCACCGTCGTCGTCGAGGTCGGCGCCGCCGTCGTCAAAGCCGTCGTCATCATCGTCGACGTCGTCGACGTCATGGTCGTCGTCGGTGTGATGGTCGGCGGTTTGGTCGTCCTCGCCCTCGCGGTGGTCATGGCCGTCACTGTGGTCGGCGCCACCGCAGCTTGTCGGCCTGCTTGATGCTCTCGGCATGCGACCGCGCGCAAGTTGTGGCTGTTCTGGGGCTGCCGTCATGACCCGAAGCGCCCCAGCACTTAGGCTTGCACTTCGAATCGCGTGTGCCACGTTCGAGGGAAAGCGCCATTTCCTGCTGGGTCAGGACCCTCGGTGCTTCTTAGAGCGGCAACACTCCCGCGCCTTCTGCGCCTGCGGCACCTCCTCCTCCTCCTCCTCCTCCTCCTCCTCCACCTCCTCCCGTACCTCCCTTGCCCGGGTCCTCTTGCCACCCGCGTTCCATGGCTGCCAGGCCCTGTGCCTCCGCCGCCGCCTCCACCGCCTCCTCTTCCGCCTCCTCCTCCTCCTCCTCCTCCTCCCTCCTCCTCCTCCTCCTCCTCCTCCTCCTCCTCGTCCTCCTCCTCCTCGTCCTCCTCCTCCTCCTCCTCCTCCTCCTCCTCCTCCTCCTCCTCCTCCTCCTCCTCCTCCTCCTAGGGCACCGCCCGCAGCCGGCGGTCGCAGCTGGGCCCCGCGGGCGCCGTTTGGGCCTGTCGCTCTAACCCCGCGAGGATCACCGTCCGGCAGTACCCGTCGGGGTTGTCCAGCTCGGTGTCTGGCAGATCGAGGAGGGAGCCCCTGTCTCCGTGGGGGCGAGGGCGGCAAACAGGAAACTGTCCTTGCGGGGCTGGTCCTCATTGCAGACCCGAAGCACCTCCTTGACCCTGCACCTGAGCGCCTCCCACCACCTGGAGTTGAGCTCCTCCCAGGTATCCTGCACGTGCCGCCTGGTGCATTTCCCTGGCTCCTCCCCGCGATGGCAAACCAGCGCATCGAGCGCCTTTGACACTCGCCCTAGCGCTCCTGGCCGTAAACCAAGCGCGCCAAATAGACTCCGTCACCAGCCTGCTTGGCCCACTTGAGCATGACCGCGGGTTGCTTGGGTCGCGCCTCTGTTGTATTCCGTCGGCGGCGCGTACTCATCGAACGGCTCCTCCAGGCGCGCGGCCCAACCGGCGACGCTCAAGGACCAGCTCGCATCGCGTTCACCGGCTACGTAGCCGTAGGACGGCACGTGCACCGCGCAGATCCCTCGGTACACGGGGCCTCGCGGCACAGGTGAGGCGTCTTATCATGTGGCTCCTCCAACAAACTCCTCGGCCTTCTCGACGTGGAGCTGAGGACCGTACTATACTGCCACGTGCGCCCTGACCTCTGTGGCTTCATCCCCGTGCTCAGAAGGGCAGGCGCTCCAGGCGGGCTGCGGTGTCGCCGGCCTTGATGGCCAGGAGGTGCGCCTTCCCACCAGCGCCCCGCGCGAGCAACTGGGCGTAAAAGACGCCGTCGACCTGGCCCGCGCAATTCCAGCAGTCAAAGTGAGGGGGCGAAACGGTCATTCATTGTCCCTGGGTGCGTGGCTGAATCAGGAATTCGTGGTGAGAGTTTTGTTTGTTGCGTTGTTGTCGTCGTCGTCGTTGTTGTTGATATTGTTGTTGTTGTTATTATTATTGTTGTTGTTGCTGTTGTTGTGGTTGTGGTTGTGATTGTTGTTGTTGTTGTTGTTGTTGTTGTTGGTAGTGTTGTTGTTGTTGCTGCTGTTGTTGTTGTTGTTGCTGTTGTTGTTGTTGTTCTTGCTCTTGTTCTTGAATTCTCATTCTTGAAGAACAAATATTGTTGATCCCCCCCACCGGTGCACATTGATTTTTTTCGATTGAAGTGCCATCCCCGGGGCTCACACCTTGTTTTTTTTTTCAAGGAAAGTCTTCCTGCTCAAACTGTGCCCCTGCCCCCCGGGCTACAACAACAACGGCTCCCGCCTGAAACTTCTTCGATTTTTACTCAGGACCCCCGCTCCCGCCTGAGACTTCCGCGCAATTTACTCAGGAAAGGCGCTCCCGTCTGAGACTTCCTCGCAATGTAATCAAGACCCCCGCTCCCGCCTGAGACTTCCGTGCAATTTACGTGGGAACGGCGCTCCCGCCTGAGACTTCTTCGAATTTTACTCAGGACCCCCGCTCCTGCTTGACATTTCCGCGCAATTGACTCAGGAACGGCGCTCCCGCCTGAGACTTCCTCGCAATTTAGTGAGGACCCCCGCTCCCGCCTGAGACTTCCGTGCAATTTGCTCAGGAACGGCGCTCCCGCTTGAGACTTCCTCGCAACTTAGTCAGGGCCCCCGCTTCCGCCTGAGATTTCCTCACAATGTACTCAGGACTGCGCTCTCGCGTGCGACGTCCTCACAAATTATTATGGAATTGCGTTTCGGCGCTCAGGAACCACGCACGCGCCAAGGACGCCTTCACAACGTGGTATCTTCCCTCTTCCTTCGTCCTTCCCCCTCCCCTTCCTCCCACTCTCCCTCGTTCTTCCCCTCCTCCTCTTGCAGGGCCCGCGCCAATTCCAATGGCGGGCAGAGAGATGTACGCCCCCGAAAGATTGTCCGCCCGTTCCGGTTTGCCCGTACGTCTAAGCCCGCCGGCCCCAGCAAAGAGAAATAATCCCCCCGAAAGGGGTGTGATCGAAGACGAAGAGGGCGGGTACCGAGGGTGTAGGGTATACGTGTTGAATGACTCGCGGGCAAGTAAGAGCGTACAGCCTTAAAATGGTTGTTGTTGTTGTTGTTGTTGTTGTTGTTATTGTTATTGTTCTTGTTGTTCTTGTTGTTGTTTTGTTGTTTTGTTGTTTGTTGTCGTCGTCCCACCCGCGACCCACCCGCGACCCAACCCACGCACCCACCCGCGACCCACCCAGCGACCCACCCTGCGACCCACCCCGCGACCCACCCGCGACCCACCCCGCGACCCACCCGCGACCCACCCCGCGACCCATCCGCGACCCATCCCGCGACCCACCCGCGACCCACCCCGCGACCCATCCGCGACCCATCCGCGACCCACCCGCGACCCACCCCGCGACCCATCCGCGACCCACCCTCAAGGGAGGAAAAACCACCCGGACCCGACAATTGACTTTTACTAAAACGGCCTGGGGCGTTGACTAAACAGCCCTGCCCTGTTCGATCCATGTCTTGTGTGCGTTCACTAAACCTTTTCGCTTGTCAGGGTGATTATTATGGGGTGGGTTTTCTGCCCTCTGCACCCGCGACCCACCCGCGACCCACCCGCGACCGACCCACGTGGGTTCAATGAAAAAATCGGCGCCTGCGGCGAGCTCGTTGTATAAGTTGTGAAACTTTGGCGCCTGCGGCGGGCTTCTCCAGAGTCTCGCAAACTGCCGACGTCTCCACCGCCCCCTCACTCTTATCCGCATCTGCGGGGTGCTGCGTATTTTCTCCCCCCTTTCGCCCGCGGGTCGAACGCCCACAGCGCGGGAGACAAGAGTGTCCTGGTAGGCTTCACGATCAGGTAGTTCAACGCGGTGATCGTCCCCTGCAGCTCATAGCCCACACCGACGATCAGGCCCACCATAGGCACAAGAAGCCCACCCCATGACACGTAGAACAAGTCTCTCCGAAGGCCACCCTCCCGATGGTGGCTAACGCTGCTCCGAGCAGCACTTCTCCTCCTCCTCCTCCTCCTCCTCCTCCTCCTCCTCCTCCTCCTCCTGCCCAGAGCCGTCGCCACCCGTCTGGGTCCCACTCTCCATGGTAGCCTCCGACTCAACTGCCAATCGCGGTGAATCGCACGCGCTGGAAGCCCCACCGGCTCTCCTCCTCGGCCCTCGCGGGTGGCGGGGCAGGGTGGCGAGAGCCCGCGGGTCTGGTTCCTTCGCGTCGCCGCGTGAACCACCCTCCTCCGCTGCTTGACGCCTCCTCGGCCTGGGGCGCCCACTCAGCTGGCGCCGTCGCCCTGCCCTGACCTCCCGACGGCTTCTCTGGAGGAGGCCTGGGCGGCGCCTTGCCCTCTCCCGCTGCAGGCGGTCCAGGGCCAGGGTGCACTTCCCCTGGGACTTCCGCGGCAGCCAGCCCCCCGCCCCGTCTCCAGGGAAGAGCCAGCAGCTCCGCGGCACTCCCATCCTCTTCGGCGCCTCCGGCCGGGCCGCGCGCCCACTCGCAGAGGCTGGAGGGCCCATCCTCGTCCCAGGCCTGCGGGGCAGCGGGCGTGGCGGCCTCAGTCCTTGAGAGCCCCCGCACGATCCCTGCGGCTGCCAAGGCTGCCAGGGCAGTGGTCAGCGTCACGCGGCGGCCCTTTCCCGTCCAGCTCGACAGCCCGCGCGGCGCTGGTGAAGCTCTCGACCAGCCCGGCGCCAGGCGCCGGCGCCTCTGCGCGCGCGCAGGCGACCAGCGCTTCTCGGGCGGACCCGGAAGTTTGGATCTCTGGATCCGCCTGCCATAAAGGGGCCCCAGAACACACAAATCAATACACACAAATAGAAATATTCCCCATATGTTCCTATATTTTCTGGGTTTTTGTCTTCCCCCCCAATTCCCATATTTTCGCATATTTTCCTGGGGATCGACGATTAATTGTGTCTGTGTGTTTTTTCCCCTCCTGATGCCAGTCAGCCTGCTCTGCCGGCTCACAGCACGGAGGAGCCGCCTGGCAGCTGCGGGTGCCGCCTCCGCGCCGATGGCTGGCGCGCGCTGTGTGGCACCAGCCGCCCTCGGGGCCAGCACAGGGGCCTCTGAGGCCCAGAGGGAAAAACTTGAGCCCGAATGGGCGGCAGAGAGGGGAAGAGAACGAAGGCGAAGGTGAGAGCGAGAGAGGGCAACAACAACAACAACAACAACAACAACAACAGCAGCAACAACAACAACAACTACAACAACAAACGCAACAGCAACACTGACAACAACAGCAACAACAACAACAACAACAGCTACAGCAACATCAACAGCAACAACAACAGCAACAACAACAACACCAATAACAACAATAACACCAACCACAACAACAACAGCAGCAACAACAACAACAGCAACAACAATAACACCAGCAACACCAGCAGCAGCAGCAACATCAACAACAACAAAACCTTTTAGACCCTTCGCCCTTATATGGTCGAGTGTCCAATAACGCGTATGTCCCAAACCCTCGATACCCGCCCTCTTCGTCTTCGACCGAACCCCTTTTGGAGGGTATACCTTTCTTCCCTGCAGGCCGGGCCCTGGCAAGCGACGGTGCGGCCGCGGACCGTCGGCCTGGCCAGCGGCAGCGCTGATCGGCGGGGCGGCCGCGGACCGTCGACCCGACCCCAAGAGGGACGGACAGGGGACCGACCGACGACGACGACGACGACGACGACGACGACGTCGAAGACGACGGCGACGACGACGACGACGGCGACGGCGACGACGAGTGAAAGCGAGAGCGAGAGAGAACGACAGCAGGGCCACGAAGGACACGCAGTAGGCCACGAAGGGCGACAGCGAGGACACGAAGGGAATGCGTATGGGGCCACGAAGAGCGCGAACGAGCGGGGGCCACGAAGTGCAGATAATGCGGGGCCCCAGAAGGCAACTATGGGGCCACTGAGGGTAGCAACTGGGCCGTGTAGGACAGTGAGGGGGGCACAAATGGCGACAGCGGGGCCAAGAAGGGCATGCACATGGGGCCACATCGGGCGCGACTCCTGGGTGCCTGGGTGTCGGGAGAGCGGCGCTTGGGCAAATTGCCGGAAATTCCAACGCAAGGTCATTCTTCAGTAAGTTGCAAGGAAGTCTCCAGCGAGAGCGCGACTCCAGAGCGCCGGGAGAGCGATTCTTGAATAAATTGTAAGGAAGTCCAAAGCGAGAGCGCGATTCCTGAGTAAAATGCGAGGAAGTCTCGGGCGGGAGCGGGGGTCCTGGCTACATTGTAAGGAAGTCTTAGGCGGGAGCCGTTATTGTTGTAACCCGGGGGCCAGGGGCCCAGTTTGAGCATGAAGACTTTCCCTGTCAAAAAGAGGGGTGTGAACGTCGAGGGGCACACTTTGATTGAGAAAAAACAGTATGCACCCGTGGGGGGATCAACAATAATTATTCTTCAGAAATGAGAACTCAACAGCAAAACAACAGCAACAACAAAAACAGCAACACCACCAACACCAACATCATAACACCAGCAGCAACAAAACAACAACAACAACAACAACAACAACAACAACAAGAACAATAACAATAACAATAACAAGAACAATAACAACACCAACAACAACAACACCAACAACAACAACAACAACAACGACAACAACAACAGCAACAACAACACCAACAGCAACAACAGCAACAACAGCAACAACAACAACAACAGCAGCAGCAGCAACAACAACAACAACAGCAACAACAGCAACAACAGCAAGAGCAACAACAACAGCAACCACAACAGCATCAACAACAGCAACAACAACAGCAACAACAATATCACCATCATCAACAACAACACCAACAACAACACCACCACCAACAGCAGCAACAAACACAACAATCACAACAACAAAAACGAGGAAACTGCCCCAGCACGTGGCCCCTGCCTCGTGAAACCTTACGTTATGCTGCGCCCGAACTCTCACTCTTCTTTCTGTCCGCTCGCCCATCTCGTCCTTTTCGTCTGCCTCGTCGTTTTCCTCCTCCTCCTCCTCCGTCCTTCTCCTCCTCTTCCTCCTCCTCCTCCTCCTCGTCCTCCTCCTCCTCCGCCTCCCCTCAATCCTTCTCCGACTACGGCTGCGAATGCTGCGGCGTACGGCGACGGCGAGCGGCTGTCCAGGGCGAACTCTGGAAGTCACAGAAGATCTCTGGATTAATCCTGGATGCCACCAGGGATGTCTAGGCCCAGAGCAGGCAGAGAACGCCAGGAAACGCCCAAGAGATCTTTCAAGCATGCCCGATGGCGGCGGCCGCGACCGCGACCACGACGACGAGCACGACAGACGACGACCGATGGCGGCGGGGAAAACCGAGGGCGGCGGCGGCGACTGCGATCGGAGTTGCGGCCTCCGCGCCCGTCGCGGCGGCAGCCGCCGGGGGCGCCCGGCCCTTGCCAGCCTACCGGCGTCGCCGCCGTCGACGCCACCGTCGCCGCGGCTGCCGCCGCCGCCGCCGCCGTCGTCGTCGTAGTCGCCGTCGCCACCATCGCCGCCGTCGGTCGTCGTGGTCGTCGTCATGGCCGTCATGGTCGTCGTGGTGGTCGTCGTCGTCGTCGTCACCGTCGTCGCGCATGTTCCCCAAACGGTGCTTGCATTGCGGGGCTCTTACTTCTGCTCTGAGGAATTGGACCTGTCAGACGCTCTAACGACTGTGTTGCCGCCGTCGCCGCCCCGTCGCCGCCTCGTCGCCGCCCGTCGTCTGGGCCTGTCTGCCGGTCAGGCGGCTATGTTGCCGCCGTCGCCGCCCCGTCGCCGCCTCGTCGCCGCCCGTCGAGTGGGCCAGTCTGCCGGTCTGGCGGCGATGTTGCCGCCGTCGCCGCCCCGTCGCCGCCTCGTCGCCGCCCGTCGTGTGGGCCTGTCTGCCGGTCTGGCAGCTCTGTTGCCGCCGTCGCCGCCCCGTCGCCGCCTCGTCGCCGCTGGTCGTTTGGGCCTGTCTGCCGGTCTGGCCGCTATGTCATGTTGCCGCCATCGCCGCCTCGTCGCCGCCCGTCGTCTGGGCCTGTCTGCCGGTCTGGCGGCTTTGTTGCCGCCGTCGCTGCCCCTTCGCCGCCTCGTCGCCGCGAAAGTAATACGTAGCACCCTGCAATTGCGGATAAGGGTGAGGGGGCGGGCGCGGGCGACGCGGGCGTCGTCGAGCCGGCGGACCTCGTGGCCCCCACCTTCCTTGTCGATGGCGCTCTCCTCCACCTCCTCCTCCTCCTCCTTCTCCTCCTCTTCCTCCTCCTTCTCCTCCTCCTCTTCCTCGTCCTCATCGTCATCGTCATCCTCCTCCTCCACCTCGTCCCTCCTCCTCCTCCTCTTCTTCCTCGTCCTCCCTCTCCCCCCCTCGTCTTTTCATCATGGTCCTCCCATTGTCGTCCTCCCCCTCATCGGCCTCCATCATCGTCCTCCCATTGTCGTCCATCATCATCATCCTCCCCATCCTCCCCCTCCTCGTCCTCCTCCTCCCCCTCCTCCCCCTCCTCCCCCTCGTCCTCCTGCTCCTCCTCCTTTTCTTTCTCCACGTTCTCCTTACATCCTCTCTTCTTCCACGTTCTCCTCGTCCCCTGTTTACTCATCCTGCCTCCCCCTCCTTTCCCAAGATAACTGCAACGCAATCTTTTTTTCCACTTTATGCTCCCCGCCTTCTCTGATCAAGGCAACTCGCCAGGGCAAAGTTGCTGGACGGGCTGGCGTGGATGTGCGGGGCGTGAAGAGGTCCTTGCGGGCTCAGACGGCATGCAAGAATCCGCCGCCGCGCTTGTGCGGCATTGGTTTGTTCAGTGAACGTGGTTTAGGTCGCGGGTGGGTCGCGGGCTCTCCACCTCCACCTGGAAGGAATGCAAAAGCAGCCCGCCGCAAGCGCCAAAAAAATTGGTTCGTACACGGAACGAGGTTTGGGTCGCGGGTGGGCCGCGGGTTCTCCACAGGGAACGAATGCAAAGGATGCCCGCCGCAGGCGCCGAAAATGTGGTTTGTACCCTGAACGTGGTCGCGGGTGGGCCGCGGGCTCTCCACCTGAAACGAATGCAAAATATGCCCGCCGCAGGCGCCGAAAAATGTGGTTTGTACCCTGAACGTGGTTTGGGTCGCGGGTTGGTCGCGAGTTGGTCACGGGATGTGTCGCGGGCTCTCCACTTGGAAGGAATGCAAAAAAGCCCGCCGCAGGCGCCGAAAATTGTGGTTTGTACCTTGAACGTGGTTTGGGTCGAAGGTGGGTCGCGGGTGGGTCGCGGGGTAGGTCGCGGGTGGGTCGCGGGTGGGTCGCGGGTGGGTCGCGGGTGGGTCGCGGGTGGGTCGCGGGGTGGGCGCGCGGGTCGCGGGTGGGTCGCGGGGTGGGTCGCGGGGTGGGTCGCGGGGTGGGTCGCGGGGTGGGTCGCGGGGTGGGTCGCGGGTGGGTCGCGGGTGGGTCGCGGGTGGGTCGCGGGGTGGGTCGCGGGGTGGGTCGCGGGTGGGTCGCGGGGCGGGTTGCGGGTGGGACGACAACAACAAACAAACAACAACAACAACAACAACAACAACAACAACAACAACAACAACAACAGCAACAACAACAACAACAAACAACAACAACAATCCGCACCGCGGAATTCCACATCAGCCACGCACCCAGGGACAGTGAATGACCGTTCGGCCCCCTCACTCTGATGATATCTCGAATAAAAAGAAATCCACTGCCCCCGGGGTTATCCGTCTGGCCTGGGGATGTGCAATTACATCGGTTCTCCACTATCGTGTATTCGACATACGAATTCGTATCAACACTGCCAATCTGGTATATCGCTCGTTTTTTGATTCATGCACATCAGAAGATACATACGATGCGCGCCCACTCGTTCATCAAACCTCATCAACTGCCAAGAATCCCCTGCAACCAATGAAACACGAGTCCACGCGCGCGCGTCGTCGCGCGCGCAAGCAAAATCCTTCCAACACATTGGGGTTCGTGAGGGTTTCAAGATCGAGCGCCCCCGAAACATTAAAGGACAACCGCATGGTGCTGCAACGTGGTTCTCACAAAGATCACGCGTTTTTGCGAATTTCTCGTAAACCATGCGTGTTGTTTTGGACATGTTCAGCACATGCGATGAAAGGGGTCTCTTGCGCGCGCATGTCCAAAGTATTCGAAAGCCCTTGCGCGCGTGCTGGAGAGGGGGGTGCCGTCCCTGTCAAATAATATCGTGCGGGCCACTCTCGCGTGTCGGCCGAACGCTTGACGAAATCATTCCCGAACTCTTATCACCGACGCGTGGACACCATCGTCATCGGCGCGATCAGCATCGGCGCCGTCAGTGGCCTTGCCGTCATCAATGTCATCATCGTCCGGCATTACAATCATCGTGTCTGACGATGCCCACGTCATCGCCACCGCGCCCGCAAGAAGCACCGACTCGCACTGAAGTGCCGGCGCGTCAGCGCAGCCAGCGAGACGCGCTGGGAAGCCCCTAGCAGTCAGACATCGTTCAGAGGTCCGCACGGATTTCTTGGATCCTCGCTGGACTCTTTCCAGCGTGGGAGATCCAGCACAGGTACAGGAAGTCCGCGCAGATCTATGCCAGTTTCTGGTTATGCTGCATGTTGTACCCTGGTCTACACGAACGTCAGCTGCGTAGGGCTCCTTCTGACTACCCACCAGGCCACCCCAACCCAGCTGGAAGCCGCCGTTGGGCCCACGCGGAGAAATCACCGCGGAACCCGTGCACCCCCAAACCCGAAATTTCGGGGTGTCTGGGACCTTCGGGTTGGGATAGGGGTGTTCTGCCCCCTCTGCGCCTTGGCCTCCGGGCCGACGTCGCCGGCAGAGGCGCGGCCCTTGCCGACCTTGGGCTCCGCGCCCTCCCCGGCCTCGCAGGTCCCGCAGGCGACCGGGCAGCTCCTGACGTGGCGTGCGCGGAGCGAGTCTTTGAGCCCGGGGGCGGCCAAGAGGTCGTCCAGGGGGGGGGGGGTGCGGTTCATGGTCGGAGGCACGTGCGGGGACCATGGGGGGTGGCCGGGGAACGCATCGAGATAAGAGGAGAGGCCATGAGATCTTGGGGGAGACCATGGCTTTAGCTGTGGTATCCACCAGCCTCTGTGGTCATTCCCCCCTCTGAGACGCCCCCGGCTGAGGGGAACGGGCCCTGGACCCCAAGGGCCCCGCTGCCCCCAAAGAACCCCTCGCGTCGCGAAAACATCGCGATCGAACAGCTAGTCGTGAGGGGTCGAACCCGAGTTCTGGCCGTCCAAGACGACGTGCGCGAATCGCGGGGGGACGGCCGCCACAAGGGCGGACAGGGCTGGCCCTTTCGCGGACCCCGAGAGGCTTTTGTCGTTTTCGGCCTCCGAGGTCCTCGCTAGGCCTCGGTGCCCGGGATGGCAAGCCAGCCCCTGGGGAAAGGGTCGGGGCTTCCGGGGACCGCCTTGAAGCAGTCAAGACGACGGATGCCTGTGGCCCAAAGGCCAGTTCTTCATGCCCGTCCAGTGTGTTTTCGCACACCGTTCTGGTACCAGTTCCAACCCTGGCAAGGGAGGCTCCTAAAGCTCATCGGAAGCGACTTGGCAGGAAATTGAGTTTGTCAAGCTGGGCCGGTTTCTGACTGTCCAGGGGACCGATGAGGAGGGGGCGAGAACGGCCAAACAAAAACTTCAGGACCCCTTCCCCTCGGGACCCGTTTGCCTCACGGCAGTCCTCAGCAGGAGCGGGGCCTGCTCCCGGTAGTCCTCCGCGAGGCGGGGATCTGTGTCCACATCCGCCGCCCTGGGAACCGACGTCTTGTGACCCCAGCGGGCGGTGGGCACGGACGTGCTTCTTTGGCCCCATGGGGGTCCGACTGCTCCTCCCTGCCGACCGCCCGCCGAGGTCCCGGAAGACCGATCCGCCGGGCGGCTGCCCTGGACGAGGTCCCCGCCTCGGGGTCCTCGCACCGGAACCTCTGGGCTCGCACCCAGCCCGCCCACGCCTCGCACGAGGCCCCCTTCCACGGCCCCTCGAAGCTCGGGTCGTCCCGGCAGCCTGCGGCGGCGGTCGCTGGCCGCCTGGCCGCAAGGGACGCGATGGAGGCGGAGGCGTCCGTGGCGTTGACGCTCCAGGCCCAGAATCGGTCCTTCGGTGGTGGGGCGGCTGTCTTCGAGCCAAACATGTGCTCGCGCCGTGGGAACAAAAAAAATCACGGCGGGCGGCTTTTGGCCGTCTTCAACCTGTGGGGACCCTCGCCGGGCCCCAGGGCCGTCATAAAACGGCTCGCGAAGACAAAGCGGCACTGAGGGAGGGGTCGGGCGGGACTTCCGGGGATGCCGTGTTGAACGAATCAAGTCGTCGGAAGTCTGGGAAAGGTAAGGTCTAGGGTTCTGGTTGCGACGTTTCACGATGTTGTTTTTTGTCCGCGTCGTCGGATCTCAGGGGTGTCGATGAACACGGATGGCGAAATCTTACGATCCGTCACGCGGCCGTTGTGCTCCCTGTGGCTGTGCCCGCTGGTCTGGGCTGACCCAGGGGAAGGCTGACAAAGGCGGCGCGCTACATTCAACGACGAGCCCGTACCTCCAAGAGCGCCGCGGGTTCTCATGTTTCTCCATGTTGGATTCTCTGAAAATCTGTCTCAAACCCTGGGGCCATCGCAACAAACGGCAAACGACGAAGAACCGGGCCCGGGGCACGTTGGCCACACCTTCACGCGGGGTCCACCTTCGACGTGCACGCAGGGTGACTTGCCAGGCGACTGAGAGAGCACACCCAGGAACGAATATCATAATCAGAGGGAGCGTTCCTCCGCGGGGGAGGCCTGCCCCAGGGCGGCTTGGATCTTTGCGCCCCCAAGGCCAAACACAGGCGTGTGATGTGTGCGGCCGCGCTGGGAGAAGCGCACATGCAAAGCTCAATTTATGCTGAGCTTCAACAGTCGATTTCTCAGAGGGCCCATCTACGTGGTGGAGGTATCGGCGCCCTTCGTGTTCCTCCACCTCTTCAACCTCCTCCTTTTCCACCCTACTCTCCTCCTTCGGTAACGTCGTGTTAAAAGGCTGCTGTCACGCTGTTCGTGGTGGTCGCGCGTGACGCCGCCGCAGACGCTCCTCAAAAAGCCAACGACTTCACAGACCCTGAGATCCGACGCTGCGAAACAAATCATTGTGCGGAAAATCATAGCCAGAGCCCTAGATCTTATCTCTCTGCGGGTTTCCGCGAGTCGGATCTGTCTGCGGAGGCCCCGGGGGGCCCGAGTCCGGGCGAAAACGGCTGGTGTGGACAAGCTGCAAATGCACGATCGCAGGGGACGTCCACGGGAGGAGGCCCTCGAGGGCCCCAAAGGCCCAGATCTTCCCCAAAACGTGTGCGATCGAGAGGACGGGCTGGGGGCCAGCGGGCAGTAATTGGTCCTGAGCTCGCGTCCTCGAAGTCCTCGCCACACTCGGGGCCGATGGAGGCGTGGAGGCTGCCCCAGGTGGCCCACTGTCTGAACAGGAAGCTGCTCGAGACGTGCGTGTGATTCTTCCTGAGGGGCCGACGCGGTGTCACAATCACCAGCAGGGGTGCCCCTCAAGAACCAAGTCTTGAGAGGAGACTGGGCAGGATGTCGGAGAAAGGCAACGTAAAGCGCGCCCCGAGAAATATTATGATAGGAGAGCCAGTGCAAGAGAACGCATGCGACAAAATCCCAGTTTCCGATGCGTGGCTCCTGAACTCCAGCATCGACCTGGGGGCGTACCACCACAGAAACTCTTTGGGCAACCAGTACGAGTACACCACGTCCGGCACTGGGTGGGACCTCAGTGCACTCGATCCCGATAGATGCGCCCAATGACCACGTCGATTGCGGCCGAATGCTTTCCATAACTAACGCTCTCGGTGAGTGCCATGAACATGATGTGAATGCAGAAGGATCCTCCATCTGTCTAGGCGACAATGAAGTCTCAACGAACAGAAAACGATAATACTCCTAACCAGAAGACACTGGGCAGCTCGATGCCAGGCCTTCCCTGGAGGAGATAGACGCGAGCAGTGCACAAATGGAGACGGAGACAATCCCATCGCTGGATGGTGCCCTTGCCCAAAGCTGATGGACTGCAGTCTACCGCGCCCCCCTCTGGCGGCGCGTCAAAGGAGGCAGGGTGAGAGTGGTGGAGTGGTGACTCTCGGAGGAATTCGCGGGCGCGCAAGCATGGATTGGCGATCCATGGATTTGGCGCGCGGTCGCCACATCCATGGATCGGGGGAGGTGCCCTTTCCAAAATGTGGCCGGTGCCGCCTCGTTCGGCGGCGGAAATCCGCATTTCCCATGGAAACGGGAACCGTCGCTAATCCAGGCCCCCTTGATCCATGCTTGCGATCGCCTGAAGAATGCATGGGGGCCTCTGAGAAGAAGGTCCCCACCCCTTCGTGGGTTCCCAGGCGAAGCACCTGCGAAAGCAGGAGGAACTCCAAATGGGGAGAGGTGCCTCCTTGGAATGCCGCCGCCCTGGCCCCAGCCCCGAGCAAGCAACGCACACATGGCTGGAAACATACGCGGCTGGATGCCCACGCAGAGCGTGCGGAGGTCCCCCGCTGGAGGCACGTGCGGGGAGCCCGCGTGCCCAGCAGCACGAAGAGGCCGAGCGCCGGGAAGACATGCGGCCACGCGTGCATCCGGCTATCGCCAGGGCCGCAACGCCATGCGTGGCCAACCTGCTGGTCAGGACGTTGATCGAGGGTACGAGCTCCCTCGTCGAGGCCCATGGGCCCCACGAGCGGGTTGAAGGGAGAGGGCGAGAGAGAGGGGAGAGAAATGGCAAGAGGCACGTCTCCGGGAGGCTCCACGGAGTGCGGAGTGGCGTGAGGCTGGGGGCTGGAAACGAGGGTTGAGGGATGCGGCTGAGAAAGTACAGTGCGTTGAAGAGGTGGATAGTGAGGAGGCAAGGGTCAGAATATGCTCAGGATGGGGCTTGGAAACGGAGCCGGCGCGTTGAGGACGAGGGTTCAGAGGAAAGATAGAAAAGGTGAGTTGGGAAGATCGTGGGGGAAATGAGGCGGAAGAAGAAGGAGGAGACGGATAGTGATAGTGTTGCTTATGGTGATGGTGATGGTGATGCTGCTGATGATGAGAAGGGGAAGGAGGAGGAGGAGGAGGAGGAGGAGGAGGAGGTTGACACCAGGGAGCTGGAACACGCACGAATCATATGAGTATATTCACATCCAGAACATGTGGAAACCAACCGCGTGATACAAGTGCGGGAGGATGGCGAGCGTGATGTACGAGTAGGACCGAGCGCTGAACCAAAAAATGCGGACCGTGTGTGGTCAGCGCTGGAGGCGGAGGCGGAAGACGAGGCGATGTGCGCCACAGTACGCCTGTGAGCGCATCGCAGCGTGCTTGTCAACACCACAACGTGCCTGTAAGCACCGCCTCAAACCAATGGGGGGAGGGCCCCCCGTCACAGACGTCACCGCTTCAGTAGACAAAAACAACAAGCTCCACGGAGTCGAAGTCAAGTCGGATCGGCTGCGTCGGGATGCACAGCAGGGCTGTGCAATCATGGGGCCGCACCGGATCGTCGGAAAATCAGAATTGAATCGGACGGGCCGGGCGGAATCGGATCGAGCACCTGATGGCCATAATTTCCATCAACGCCCACGCGCAATCTGGACCGATGCTGGGCTGGTTGGGTGTGAGTGGCGGTGAGACGGCAGGGGCAGTCCCCGCTGGGACGCCTCTTCCACTGCACCTGCAGCAGGCCTAGTCAGCAACAAAAAAAAAATAGGACAGGCGAGGTGAAAACGGAGCAAAAAGGTCCGCACGGATCTCTCGGATATGCGCTGGAACCGTCAGGCGTCGCCTCCGGCCCCTTGCGAGCTCCGGGCGCCAGAGATTGGAGTCCAGCGACGATCCAAGAAATCTGCGTGGAACTCCGAACATCATAATCAGAATGCAGCTTTAAGCTCTTCAAAATATGGGAGGCGTTTCGGGGCTCCAGCGCGATAGCGGCGGCAGCGGCCGCGCTGCCCCATTGGGTCGGCGCGGCCGCCCAACCATCACCTGCGGACCACCCTTTCATCCTCTTCTCCTCTCTCAGTGTCCCAGTGTGCGCATTCCCCCTAGTACTATCCGACGATCGCGGAGCGCAGTGACATTGCAGTGACGCCCTGAGGTATGGGAAAGGACGCCAGGCCGCGACATTCACAGGCCGCGCAGCTTGAACCTGCACAGCTCCTCCGTTCCCGGGGGGGGGCGGGGCAATCCGCACACGCTGCCCGCCGCCTGGACGCGAAGGGCCTGGGCCCTGGAAAAAGTCCCCTGGATCAGCTCCCTCTGCCGCTGCATCTCCAGCGCCCCTTTGCCTGCCACGAGCCGGCGCCTGGTCTCCGCGGAGCTCCGTGGCCCAGCCCCGCGCGCTCCTGGCTGCTCGGGGGCCTGGCGCCGTGAGACACCTCCGGCTGCAGGACCGGCTCTGGCCTCTCGCTGCTGGAGCTGGCCGACGGCGTCCACGGCCTGTCGCTTGCGCCGTCGTCCGATCGTGCCTCTCTGCTGTCTCTGCTGCCCATGTTGGCCTCCGCGTCGGTCGACACCGCCGGCTTCGCCAGCGACTGCTCCAGCTCGCTAGTGGTCCCCAGCGGCAGCTTCAGGGGCGGCACGGCCTGGGCGCCGCTAGTGCTGAAGGAAGCACGACTCCACAAGCTGCCACGGGCTTCGGACCTTCGCATGCTGCCACGAATCGTGCTCCTCGAGGCCCCAGAATTCTGACAGACACTGCTGTTGCGTTTGGGGACGCTGCTCACACGGCCAGCAATGGTCACTCGGCCGTCCCCTTCGGCCCTCTCAGAATTCTCAGAGACAGTGCTGTTGCGCATGGGGACGCTGCTCACACGGCCAGCAATTGTCACGTGGCCGCCCCCTTCGGTCGTGTTCTCGTCCATGCACATGGTCGTCCAAATATTGAAGAATGAGCGCCGCGATTGAATTCTCGTGATCCGTCCCTCGTCGTCGTCATCGCCCTCATCGTCGACGACACGCTGAAAGTGCGTTTTGACATCGTCGTGGATCAATGTTGGGGTCCTCTTCGTGGAATCCTTGACCAGCAGGCGCAGGTGGCAGTTCATCATCTTCTGCATCTGCAACGCGTCAATGTCGTTAGGGTCGGAGCCGAAAGGGTGTTCGATTTCTATGGATATCATGTTGATGATCCAGAAGCAAAACACCTGGATAAAGGCGAACATTCCTGCAAGCCACCATATGTCTACCCACTGGCAAACGATGAAAGGTACCATCATCCAGTGCATCCACAGCATGAGCTCGCAGGTCTGCGCGTAGGGAAAGGGGAAGGGGATTGTCGAGATCTTCAAAGCGTTGTGGAAGTGCACCATGCCGCTGGCCATCTCTTGGAACGAGCGCGTCAAGATCGGTGGTGGTATGGTCATCACGCCTGTGTTGATGTTCACCACGATTATCTGCTGGATCCACTGGAAGATAAGCTCGACTTTGGAGTCCGAATCTCTGATGGTTTTTAAGCTCACCTCGTCGATCGCCGACGCATCGATCAGCTCCATCCGGAAGGCCTGATACGCAGACACGTCCAGACCGTGACTGCAGTCCTCGATGTCCCCGAGCGCTGAAGAATGCAGCATGCTGAAGAGCCGCACCACAAGGTTCTGGAACCTCCACACCTCCTGCTGCTTCTCGGGCGCGGCGTGCTTGCAGAAGGCTATCAGCGAGCTGCAGGCGTCGAACCACTCAGCGCCCATGTTGTGGGTGGACGTGCAGCCCTCCCAGAAGCGGCTGTACGCCTGCGACGTGCGGAACACCACGAGGAAGCCCAGCAGGAAGCTGAAGCCCCCCCAGATGGCGTTGTCCTTACCAAGCCGTTCCAAAGGAGATCCCCACTGGAGTGGGGTCGCTACCTCCTCCAGGAGACGGATACCCCGTGGACGCCCAGGACCCCCCATTGGACCCACAACGGCTTTCAGAAACGCCCCAAATCTGCTCGATCCTCGATCATCCCTCCTCCTCGATGCTCGATTTCCAGGAGGCGTTGGCGGCCCCCCTAGTGGTGATCCCCATTGGCACTGCCGGGATCCTTCATCAGGATGTTGTCCAGGTCGACGCTCCCCAGGGCCTCCAACTGGTAGACCGCGTACGTGAGCACGGCCGTCAGGACGCCGTTGGGGACGGATATCTTCATGGCCTGCCCCTCATCCACCTCCTCCCCCCCTCTTTGCGGGGTCATGGCGACTGCAATCCTCGACTCCGCTGGGTTTTCGGCGGGGCCACTATGCTCGGCCCCAGCTCGGGAGTATACCATGGGGGCGTCAATCATCGATAGGGGCGCGTTCGAGTAACCCGCCCTGGGGGTGTATCCCTGAGCCCCCCCTTGTTCCTACACCTTTTGATGTTTGTTGTTGGGGGGGGTCTCAGGGACTGCGGACGAGAAATCGGCTGCGAACCCATCCCTGTCACCTCAAACTCCCCCCCGATCTGTCCTGAATCGCACCCATGGCCTACCCCTCCTCCGCCTCCCCCCCCTCCTCCTCCCTCCTCCTCTTCCCCCTCCTCCCTCCTCCTCCCTCCTCCTCCGTCCTCCTCCTCCCCCCTGCCTCCATCCATCCCTGCCTCCCTCCCTCCCTCCTTTCTTCCCACCCTCCTCCTCCCCCTCCTCCTCCTCCTCCTCATCCTCCTCCTCCTCCTTCTCCTCCTCCTCCCTTTTTTCCCTTTCCTCCCCTTCCTCCCCTTCCCCTTCTTCCCCCTCCTCTCCTTCCGCCCCTCCTCCTCCTCCCCTCCTCCCTCCTCCTCCTCTCCCTACCCCTCCGCCTTCTCCTCCTCCTCCTCCTCCTCCTCCTCCTCCTCCTCCTCCTCCTCCGCTTCTTCCTCTCCCCTCCACCAACCAACATTGCACAGGCGGAGCACGGCACCCAGCAAGCGACGTGACGGAGGCGAAGCTGGGGCCGCTCTACGGGACGCTCGGCGGCGGCTTCGAGCTCCTTGTGCTGGTCTCCGTTCGGGCGATCCCGTTGGCAGCGCTCTCCCGCGCGCCTCGCGGCTCCTTCCCCCCAGACATGCCACTCACAGGCCAGCTGGAGCTTGCGCGGGGGGAGTACATGGCAGCGGAAGCGGAACGGGGGAAGTTTCACGGGGCGCTCGGCGGTGGCTTCGAGCGCCTGGTGCTGGGCCCCGGCCGGGAGCTGCCGTAGGCAGCGTTCTCTCGCGCGCCGCGCGCCTTCTTTCCCACCCCCCCGCGTCCATGCCACCCAGCGGACAGCTGGAGCGAACGCCGGGGGAGTAGCTGCTGGCGACCTGGCAGACGCAGAGGGGAGGCCGTTCCACGGGGATCCACGGGGCGCCCGGTGGCAGCGTTCCCCCGCGGGCCCCAGCGGGCGGCTGGAGCTCGCGACGGTGGGAGTGCCTGGCAGGCGACCTGGAGGAGGGGAGGCGGGGGCCGCTCCATGGGGCGCTCGGTGGCGGCTTCGAGTTCCTGGTGCGTGTCGTCGGCTGGGCGCCGCTGCAGGAAGCGTTCTCTCACGCGCGCTGCGTCCCCTGCCCAACCCCTGCCGCATGGCGGGCGGCTGGAGCTCGAGAGGGGGGAGGGATACTTCGCGGGCGGCCGCAGAAAGTATGGCGGCGGCCTCAACCTCTTGGCGCCGCGCGCAGCATTCTCTCCCGCGCGCCGCGCGCCGCCTTCCCCCCCCCCCCGCCCGCCCCGTGCCCCTGCGACCCGGCGGGCGCCCGGAGCTCGCGAGGGTATGGGAGTGCCCGGGAGGCACAGCTCGGCAGGACGCGAGGCGGGGGCCGCTCCAGGGGGCGCTCGTATTGGCGGCTTCGCTCTCCTCGAGATTCACGGCGTGCTTCGCGATATGCATCGCGTACCCTCCAGGGATCACTATACCCTGCCCGGCATCCGACTGGGCAAAGGGAGGGGAGATCTGCGCCATGGTAAGGGACAGTATAGGGAGGCGCAGGACGTCAGCTATGACGCGAGCGCACCTATAGCTCGTCCCCGCCCCCTCCCCTGCCACCCGGCGGACGACCTGAGCTCGCGAGGGGGAAGCACCTGGCCGGCGTCCTGGCAGCGTTGTGCAACCGGCTGGGCGCTGCCGTGGGCAGCGTTCTCCCTCGTGCCGCGCGCCTTGTCCCCCTCTGTTGCCCTTTCCCCCTGTTCCACCTCCTCCGTCCCGCCCCTTCGCCCCCCGTCCCCCTCTTCCTCTTGCCGCCTTCTCCCCCTCCTCTCCCCGCCCCCGCCCCCGCCCTCCCTGTCGCTCCTTTTCCTCTCTCCCCGCGCCCGAGCCCGCCCCGCCCCCATTCAATCCGGCACAGCGGGGCGGTTGCTGGGTTACGCCAGGGTGGTAAAGCGGCCCCAGGGCCAGAATCATCACTGCAAGTCCGAAATGCAGGTCCTCCTCCTCCCGTTCTTCTCCTCCTCCGCCTCCCCGTCCCGAAGGTGCGCAGGGATCCTTTGGGTAGTAGGGGGGGACGCATGGGACGTGTGGAAGGTGGCCATTGGTCTTCGATCAACACCACCCGAACCCTTCGGAGTACGCCACAGGGGCGATACAGGGAACGTGTTTCTGTTGCCAAGTAGTTCAACGGGGTAAATCACTTCAAGCAAATACCCGCTCCTTGGACGGTCAATGGACGGGTATTGGCATCCGCCACCCCGTCGCAAGCCTCGCAGACTCCATTGACAACCAAGTTGGTCTATATACTTGCCTTGCGAGTGAGCTCATCACCAGCCTGGTGGGACGGCCCAAGGCTGTTCGTGCAGCCGCTGCGGGCGCGGCGTGCCACATTTCACAAAGCACGAGGTCCTGGGAGCTCGAGCGGTTCATCTGCCTTTTCTGTCCTATTGCCCCCCCCATGCCCCCTCACGGTCGCGTTGCGCTCCTTGTTTCAGCGCCACAATCGTGATGCGCTCCTTTCTCCGCCGCGCGCTATCACAACCTGGAGGTAGGCACACCACCAAGCACGGGTCCAACACTGGTCCGGATGCGCTTGCCAACGCGTCTCACAGATGCACGGCCTCTGACCTGACCTGCCCCTCCCTCCACACGAGCTGCTGCTTTGAACGTGTCGCCGAGGGAGCTGCTCCCTGGCCCCCGTCGCCTGCCCCCCCCCCCCGGCGTCGGTCAGCCGGCCCCGCGGCACAGCTCTGCTGTCAGCCCGCACACCAAGGACGCACGATGGAGGATGCAAGGGGCCTTGGGGAGACCATGCCGACTCTTTGATGGGCAAGGCGCGGCCAACGAAAGCGGCCAAAGATGGGCCGATGCGAGAGGAATCTTGGAAAGTCGCTCGTCCTTACGGTGCGGGCTGACTGCGCTGCGTCTTCATGGCGCACCCCGGTGAGGTGCGAGCTGGGATGCCGATCCCTGTTGACGAACAGATGTTGGCATCCGTGTGTCTGCTCATCTCTGGCCTGCTTGGACGGCCCAGAGTCGTCCATACAGCCGTTGCAGGCGCGGGGCTTCAAACCTTTCGAGGCACGAGATCACTGGAACTCGGGACGCTCACTCTCTCCTTCCTTCCCTTCCTTTCCACGCTCTCTTCCCCTTCTTCCTCCCGCGCTCCTGCTAAGGAGCAGTGGTCAGAGTGACGGCAGGGGTGTCGCGCGGAGGTGAGAGCCGAGGACCCACCCCTGCTGGGGAATCAGCCCTTCATACATTGACCCATCATGATCCGTACGCGTCGGCCTCTCATGCACTGGGGCCTTGGCCCTTCATGCGTTGGCCACCACTGTCTGAGGCATGGGCCCTTCATGCATTGACCCTCTCACGCGGGCAACAACCCTTCATGCCTTGACCCGCTCATGCGTGGGTTTCGACCACCCGTGCGTCGACCACTCATGCTGGAGTGCCGAACCTTCATGCGTCAAACCCGCTAGCAGAAATTGTGGGCAACAATGCCAGCGGTCATGTGTGACCCTCGGACCGTTGGTCAATTTGTGGCCGTCGGTCATTTCAAACCAACGGTCGGAAATAGAAGTCAGACACCTGTAACACGCTGAGTGGTATTCAAAGGTCAATCAGTTCTTGCACGGACTGTACCAACAGACCTAGTACAACCTCAGAAGATAGTCAACTGAAATTGTCTGCTACACCCACTCGTACAACGATAACCCACTAGATCAATCAAGCATGTGTTGATACATGACGTGGTGGTATTATGTCATCAAGTTTTGGGCGTTATGAACCGCGGTCCAGCCGTACCAGACGTGCATATCCTCGAGTTTCCCCCCCCCCCCACCACCTGATTTGTCCCGACCCTGCTTCATCCGATCCTCAGCTGCTGAAGATACCGCAACGTTGAAGGAGGCAGGTGAGGAAGAACAGACCATGAAGAGACAGGTGGCTCAGGTGGGTGCATCCCCGAACTGCCGAGGGGCTGCGATGACAAAGTATGGTGCCAATGACTTCACGCGGCCTTGGAGGGTGCCTCGATGCCAAGATGCACTTCCACGCTGTAGTCGCTGGCCACGGTGCCCAGGCTCTGTTGATTCGTTGGCCCAGCCTGTGCGGTCTAGACCCAGGTGGCCCCAGGCCGTATGCTACATCAGGCCACAGTGCTCTACAGGATGTTGACTCCAGGAATCTGGGCCAACCAACGGGGCTAAGGCGCTCCAAAGCATCCGTCGTTGGCATGCCTCACCGCCCCCTCAACTCAAAATCCCCTCCCCCGACCTGCACTGCCTGGAACGCATTCTGATGACGACACGACCGAATGGAGAGCCGTTCCGTACAGAAAGGGCCCCCTCCAGAGGTATCCAAAAAACACCATTCGATTGAACGCTCCCTGGCGGCTCCCCCGTGGGGTGCCCAAGTGTCATGCCTGCTGTATCGGGATGATTTGGGGGCCCTGAAAGGGAACAGGGCCGGGGGTGCCAAAACCGCCGTTTTCCCTTGAGAGGTTCCCGCAATCTGGCCGACAACGGAGCCATGGAAACACCCCTGGCGGCTCCCCCTCTGGGGTGGCCAAGTCCCACGCCCGCAAAAACGGGGTAGCCACTGGGCCCTCAAAAGGGACGAGTCCGAGCAAGCAAACACGCAAGCCGCCTGACACACCCCCACGATCGGGCCGCGAACGGGGAAATGCAAACACCCCTTGCGGATGGGATGCCCAAGCTCCACGCCTGACATACCAGAATGATCACAAGGCTCTCAACTGGGCATCGCTCGGACGTCCATTCCCTGATTTTTTCGGTGTTTCGGTTTCGTGCGTGGTTTTTTCGCCAAATGATCAAGGATGCTCCTCGATGGTCCTCGCCAAAAGAAAAATGCACACGTCCGAGCGATGCCAAGTCAAAAGAGACGAGTCGGAGCCAGCGAACACGCAAATCGCTTGGGGCATGACCACAATCTGGCCGCGAGCGGGGAAATGCCAACACCCCTGGCGGACGGGATGCCCAAGCGCCACGCCTGCCATACCGGAATGATCACAAGGCTCTCAACTGGGCGTCCATTCCCTGTGTTTTCTTCGGTTTCGTGCGTGACTTTTTCGCCAAATGATCAAGGAGGCTCCTCGATAGTCCTCGCCGAAAGAAAAATGCACACGTCCGAGCGATGCAGACGAGTCGGAGCCAGCGAACACGCAAACCGCTTGGGGTATGACCACAGTCTGGCCGCAGACGGGGAAATGCTAACACCCCTGGCGGATGGGATGGCCCAGCGCCACGCCTGCCATACCGGAACGATCACAAGGCTCTCAAAAGAGACGGCCGATCCCGCCTGAGTGCTTTTTGACAGTGATACGTACCCGATCGACCTGAGATTAAGATAGCGAGCGGAATAAGATCGAATATGGGGAAAAATACTAGAGCTCTAACGACCTTTCAAATTTCGAGAAAATGATTTTAAATAAACAAAAAAACAAAACTTCAGTCGAACACGCAAATCGCTTGGGGTATGACCACAGTCTGGCCGCGAACGGGGAGATGCGAACACCCCCGGCAGCTCCTCCTCGGGGCGCCCCAGTGCCACATCTGCGGCACTGCTTTGGTCCGTGGGTTATGGGGGATGGGTATTAGCATTAAGTCGGGCGTGTCCCCCTACAGGGAGATTTTCGACGAAAAAACAAAACATACCCCAGAAATAACAAAAAAATAATCCAAAAATAGTCTGGGGACTATTTTTGGAATGTTTTTCGACCTTCTTGGAGCATTTTTGGCGTATTTTTGATTTTTCGTCGAAAATCCCCCTGTAGGGGGACACGCCCGACATAATATTAGCAGCGAAGCGCGCAATCCGCTTGAGACATCCCCACAATCTGGCCGCGAACGGTGACATGCTAATACATCTGGCGGCTCCGGAGGTACCTAAACACCACGCCCGCTATATCGCAGTGATCACTGGGACCCCCGGAGAAGCCATTCTGAACAGCCAAGCACACAAACCGCCTGCGACGTACCCAAAGCCGTGAACGGGGAATTGCAGAACCCCCTGGCATCTCCTCCGTCGGGTGCCCAAGCGCCACGACTGCCGTTGTCGGGATCATCACTGGGCTCTCAACATAGATGAGTCTGAGCGACCAAGCACACAAACCGTCTGATATATCCGAGCGATCTGGCCGCGAACGGGGACCTGCAACCACCCCGGGCGGCTCCTCCCTGGGGTGTCCAAGCGCCAAGCCTGCTACGGCGAGTGGGAGATAGTCTGCGCGTGAGTGCATCTGAGTGTGACTGAATTTGTGTTAGCGTGGTCTGAACATGAGCGACGCATGATAGGTGTGAGAAGCTGTGAATGGGTCTGAGTGTGTGAATTAGTCCGTGCGAGCGGGTCCGAGTGTCGGTGCGCCTGAGTTTAAGTGAGTCTGTGTTTGCCCAAGCAGAACTGTGAATGTTTATCCGCACGGGTGGTGTTTGTGTGAATGGGATATGAGTGCGAGCGCCTCCAAGTGTCCGAGGCCCGACGCCGCGCACAAACAGTCAGATTCGTGAGCAGTCGCGACCGCGCCGCCGCCTCCGCGCCCTCGCGAGGCCGGCCTCGAGAAGGGCAGCTGCCCGTCCCCGGCCGCGACCGGCGAAGCGCGATCAGCCTCCCGTGCGGCTGGACATGGAGCCCTTCACCCAGCCTTCAGGCAGCATCTCTTGAGCAAGAGAACAAACGACACCACCCCGCCGACGGCCCCAGCGGGCCTGCCGTATACACCATGAGATCTGGCGTGGGCTTCTGCGTGGTATATACGCGACCGACCCACGATGGGCCGTAACGCGACATGGAAGGCCGTAGGTGGGGTGGTGCCGTCCGTTTTCTGGTCGATCCCTCGAGCCTGATCAGTCCGTGAGGGTCCGGTGGCCCAAAGGCCGGCGAGAGCGCCGGTCTGAAAGAGCGCTACGCCCGGGTCTCGATCGGAGTCCGGCCCCCTCCTGCGGAAACATGCTGCCGGCAAGCATGCACAGGTTGCTGATGCGGCCGCTCTCATACCTGGGGGCGCAGGAAGGCACCACGTCGTGGCGATCCCAATGCCACGTCCTCCACGGACCTCTCCCAGGGGTGTTCTGCCCGGGCATCCTCTCCAGCCGTGGCGGCGGAGCGCCCTCGCGCGGGTCGCCCTGACCATTCACCCAGACAGCGACCAGCCGTGGCAATGAGAACCTAGCTTCAAAACCTCGAAAACGAAGGCGTCGTCGTCGATCGTTGTCGTCGTCCGTTTTCTGCGAGGCTGGAATCTGGTTGGGATCTGTACATATCCACAGCCTGGGAACTGATGCCCGGACACAAAGAGGCAGTGGCTACGGATGTTTGTGGGCCCCGGGGGGCTCGAATATCTATATCTATGATTCTGCCTGCACGTTTATCCGCCACTCTGCCGCTGGGCACGGACTGGGCGTGTCATCAGAGCCATTGCCCAATCCTGTAAGCCTCGATCCTCGCTCCTGAAAATTCTTTGCGGAGTCCGGGGCCCACATTGCAAAGTTCGCAGCTTCTCGCGCGACTTGTTCGAGGCCAAGGGGGCCCCAAGACGGGCCACGAGGGCCCCAAGAGCCCCCCCAAACGGTCCAAGAGGGCCCCGAGTCGCCGAACGATCACTCCAAGAAGCTCAAGATGGCCCCAGTCGGCCCAAGAGGTCTTCAAGACGACCCAAGACGACCCAAGACGCCTCCAAGAGGCCTCCCAAGAGTGCCCCAAGAGTCCCAAATCATGACTGTCCCTTAGGTTTTTGAAAGTCGTTGGCGTTCTCGCCTTTTCTGCTTCCCGACGCTCCCAGACGGCCCTAGAGGCCCCCAAGGTAGCCCAAAGGCCCAAAGGCGGCGTGGATCGGGGACCCGAACGGACATTTCGAGCTCGCGGCCCCGAGGGCCCCCCAGGAGGCTCCCAGGAGGCTCCCAAGAGGCTCCCAAGAGGCCCCAACAGGCCCCCAAGAGGCTCCCAAGAGGCCCCCAAACTTTTCCCGAGAGGCCCCCGAGAGCGCTCCGAAGAGACCCGAGGAAGCACCCCTCCTGACTCTGACCGCCGACCCGCGCACGGTGGCGGGGTGGGCCGAAGGCCACTCGATGTGCATGTCGAGATACACCTCTTTTTGGTGTGAATATAGAGATCTGTGTACACATCTCTCCCTCTCTTCTCTATATCTATACACACAAAGAGAGAGAGAGAGAGAGAGAGAGAGAGAGAGAGACAAAAAAAAGAAAGAGAGAGAGAGAGAGAGAGAAAGAACGAGAGAGAGAGAGCGCGAGAGAGAGAGAGAGAGCGAGAGAGCAAACAGAGAAAGAGAGAGAAAGAGAGAGAGAGAGAGAGAGAGCGAAAGAGAGAGAGAGAGAGAGAGCGAGACAGAGAGAGAGAGAGAGAGAGCGCGGGGGGGGGGAGAAAGAGAGAGAGAGAGAGAGAGAGAGCGAGAGAGAGAGAGAAACAACAAACAGAGAAAGTGATAGAGAGAGAGAGAGAGAGCGAGACAGAGACAGAGAGAGAGAGAGTGGGGGAGAGAGGGGTAGAGAGAAAAAGAGAAAGAGAGAGAGAGAGAGAGCGAGAAATATCCATATATCCATGTCCCCCCACCCCCCGAGGTCCAGGAAGATCGGCTGCCCTGGCGGTGGATATGCAGCCCGAAGCTGGAACGCACAATTGTTCTGGATCCCAGCGCGGATCGCGCGGATGCCACGCGCCCTCTGATCACACACGCGGAGGGGCCAGAGGGCAACCCACACAGGGGCCGAGCGCTCTGGAAGCGCACGCGGCCACACGAGCGACAAACCTACAGCGGGGCTGACGCGAGATGGCGCAGCGACCTCACGCGGCCGTTCGCGCGGGCCGCCAGCGCGGCACGCTACATTGGAAACGAGGGCGTCTTCGCGCTGCCTCACGCCGTCAGCTGACGGGAGGAGGAGGAGGGGGGAGGAGCAAGAGGAGGAGGAGGAGGAGGAGGAGGAGGAGGAGGAGGAGGAGGAAAGGAAGGAGAAAGCGGAGCAGGACGAGGAGGAGGAGAGCAAGGGGGGGAGGAGGAGGAGGAGGAAGAGGAGGAGGAGGAGGAGGACGAGAAGGAGGAGGAGGAGGAAAGGGAGGAGAAGGATGGGGGAGGAGCAGGAAGAGGAGGAGGAGGAACCCACGCCACTGAAGAGGCGCGCCACCCCTCCACCCGCGCGTAGGCCACGGCCGAGCTGCCCGCGCCGCCCGCCACCTCAGAGTTGAAGTCGCTGAAGTCGCCGTCCACCTCAATGCCAGCGACCACGGCTATGCCGCCGGTGCTCTGTCCGTCAAAGTCCATCTCAACACCATGACTATGAGCGGACAAGTGGTCATCTCCACCGGCGAGACCAGGACGCTGATCTCCAGCATCTCTGCCATCTCCAACCTCTTCATCAGGTAGGCGAACATTTCCATAATCCACAGCGTCTTGCCCATGAGTAGGGTTGGGCACAGCACTTGGTCCATTGTTGCACTCTTGCACCCCCTCCACGCCATCGCTCTCGATCTCCAGGGCATCATGAACATGACCTGCCGCACCGCTTAGGCTAGGCGCCACGGCAGCAGCAAGAACCTTGGTGAATTCGTCCTCTTCCTCGGAGTCGTTCACAGTCTCTGTAGCCAGGACCGCGGAGGTGTTCAGCACAGTTCCATTATCACTATCAGCGTCTCCCGACGCGTGGGCCTGTAGTTCATCGTCGAACTCATCCTCCCCATCACGAACTGCGACGTCTGTCCCAAAGCTGGTGGGGAGCGCGGGTCCATATTCACTGCCCACATCCAGGATCGAACTAGGGTGGTGCAGCATCCACACTACTAGCTCTCGTTGGTCTTTGGGAAAGACATAGTGTGAGTCCAGAAACAGAGTGGCCGCAATCAGCTGCGAGGGAGTCAACGGTATCGCGCCATCGTCCACCTGTGGTGCCTCATGTATAGCGTTGGAGATCACGGACTTGACGGAAAGGCTGACAGATTAGAGTGCCCGAAGTTGATTGGAGGCTCGGAGTTCATCTGCGCATGTGCTTCCTTGCCCACTGCTCGCTGCGCCACCTCTGGGCAAGTGCTCTCCACTTTGAGCAGGGGGGGGGGGGGCAGTTTTGCGTCCGAGTGCGAAGACGCAGAAGCACCTCCCGCTGACGAGGTCTCAGTATTAGCTTGAAGGGTCCCATCCACCATTCCACCAGTGTATGTCACAGCGCAGCCGTGCGCCGCCAAGGTATGGTTGAACTGATATTCCGACCTGTTCGGCGCAGCAGTTTCATGTGGACCTTCGACTGCAGGAGCCGCTGGTGCCGCAGGAGGTGCCGAAGATGACGGAGCAGAGGCGACCTCTCCCACAGCCGCACCGCTTGCGCAGCTGATCTCCTCAGGGTTGAAGCTGTGGAAGTCGCCGTCCTCGCTGCGGTCAACGATTTCTGCGGGACCGGATGAGACAAGCTCGTCGCCGCTACTCATCGCGATCTGATCCAGGGCGGGCAGAGGAGCCTCCCCAGAGTCGCCCCCAAGATAACGACCTGCCAGTCGGGCGCCGTGTCAGCAGTTGGGGCACACGCGGTTGAGAGGAAGCCATCCCTCGCGGCCTCCAAAACATCATCGCCATGACGCGCCGTGCCTCCCAGGCCAGACGCCATGGAAGCAGCAAGAGCTTGGGCAAACACGACATCATCATCGGAGTCGGGGGCAGCCTCGGTGGCCATTCCCACGTCGGGGCACAACGCAGTTCCATTCTCACCACCAGAGTCTTCCGCAGCGTGATCCAGCATGAGCTCGTCGAAGATATCATCCCCATCATCCCGAAAAGGCGAGCTCGATTTCTACGCCAGCAGGGTGCGCAAGGTCCAGATTCACTGTTCATTTCCAACCGAGACCCAGGGTGATGGAGCAGCCACAGAACAAGCTCTCGTTGGTCATCAGGAAGAGCATAGTGTGCGTCCAGAACCAGAGAGGCCGTGATCAGCTGCGACGGCGTCAGAACGTACGCACTCTCGTTCACCATCGGTGTCCCGTCGTGTGCGGTGGAGACTGCTGGCTTGACGAAAACGCAAACCGTCTGTAGTGCCCGAAGTTGATTGAAGGCTAAGGGTTCTTCAATGTCTGCACACCTTTGTCCACTGCTCTCCGCGCCACTAGCATGCATGCCCGCCTCGCTGGTTCCATGCAGTGTCTGCTCTGCGCTGGCGCTCGCGGTGCCGACGGGATTTCCCGTCGAAGAGGCCATAGAACCACAATGATACACTCCACCCTGTGTCCCATCATGGTATATCCCACTCAAGTCGCGCGTTGCCACTGTACGTTTGAACATATCGTCTACAAGTGAATCTGCCACTGCAGGAGACGATGGTGCTTCAGGCGGGGCCGAGGAAGAAGCGGCAGTAGCAATCCCATTCTCGCAGCGTTCAAGGTCCCGAGACCGCTGCTGCGCCATCTGCACTTGTACTTCGAATACATCGTCGGTCCGAGTCAACCCAAAGTGGTGCGAGTATTCAGCAGGATCCATCGCGTCGTCTTCAAGAAACGCAGGCGCCGTGGCAACTGCTGACGAGGCCGCCACTGCACCCGCTGCTTCCACCATGCGCTCAATGTCGACATCGGTAGGGTTAGGGTACCCGTCTTCTCCCAGACTCCCGTCATCGTCGTCAGGGTAAGTCCCATTGTCCGACCTGTGCTCAAGCTGAGCTTGACGGTGAAGATGAGGTAATAGGTATAGCTGCGGTTGGGTAGCCCTAGGGGGCGCATGGTCCAAACATACATCTGGTTGCGCACTAGGTCAGCGCGCTCTTCGACGGGCATTATCGTGATATTCGGGCGCCAATCCATCTGTCGCAGCAATGTCATCTCTTTTTATCTCAGCAAAATGAATCGACGGCGCTCGTGCAAAGGCCATTGATGCTGCACCTGTTGACGCAAACGTCCCCGAGGGATCGCCCCCGAGTACCAGCCATACATGCAAAGCTCGATCGCCATATTCCAGCGCCGAGTGCTGTCCGAGCTTGCGTCGGCCGCGCACTTGAAAAGATCCCTGAAGTCATAGCAACGTAGCCTGTCAGCGACATACGACACGCACCGTTCCAGCCACTGTTGGAAGTCGCTCCCGCTGCTGGAGATAACCAGCATAGGAATACAGTTCTGTGACCAAACACCGATGCGATCCACCAGCGCAACATAGCGCGGGTGGTTTATGCGAGGCAGGTCAAGCGCATCGCCCACCGAGAGGCTTAACACGCTCCGTAAAAGGATCCAGCGTCGGACGGCTGACGGCTGGCTCGCAGCAGTCGGAGTCGCGCATCAGCCGACCAAGCTCTCCTGCTAGACGGCCAAGCTCATCCAGGCCGTCTTGACCAAGAACTTCCAACTCAGGAAGAAAATGGCTAGCTTCTTGCTGCAGCAGTTCCATATCCTCGGCTACCTCGCTGGTGACTTTGAGAAAAGCCGAGGTTTGGTGTCCCACCCGCGATTAGCAAGCAAGCAAGACGTGCCCTCGCTCCCTCGCAACAAGGGGCCAGAGATCCGACTGGGCGTGTCGTGGTTCCGCCATGTGCTGAAGAAAGACAGCCACGACCACGTGCCGAATTGTGCCATTCAGCGTTGGCTAGACCAGCAACAAAGACCGCGCGGCAATCCAGTGTCGGCACACCGGCAGGGAGAGCACCCAAAAAGCTCCTATAGCGCAGCACGATCGTCAGGAAGCCCGTTGCCCATGTCATCCAGTCTTCGAAGTCTGATAGGCCATTGCTCACAAAGACGATGGAACCAACCCAATTGCGCGCCCAAAGCTGTGCCACCTGACCCAATTCGGCAACCCGAGCCGTCATTATCTCTCCAATTCCCTCCGTCGGTGGAATGGAAAAACGGCGTTCCCCCCAGGAATGTGGAAACCGAACACGGTGAGGAAGCAGGTTGTGAAGCGTACGTTGGCCTTCAGGAAGAGGTAGGAACAATTGTACTGGGCGTGGGACGTGTGGGCGCTCTTCTGTGCGGAAGTGAGCCCATGGGCGAATCGCCTCTACAGGCCTGCGATGTAGCCGACCACGCCCCGTCGTTGGCTTGCCACGGCCCTCGTTCGGATCGCCCCTCGGGGAGCATGAAGAAGGTCATCGGGGTCGACGAAGTCTGAGTGGCGCACATCGTGGTAGATGATGGTGGCGCGCTGTAGGTTCATTAAGCCGTCGTCGCAGCCCCCCCCCCCCCCCCGCAACCCCCAGCGGTCAAAGACGTCCCCATGTAAGGGGATGCGTCCCCCCGTCTTAGCCATAGCGATGCCCCAAGCGAGACTACGACATTCCCAGTAGTGACTGATCTCGTCGCGGGAACCGTCACAACCGAAAATGCAAGAGCGGACGCTAGTCGGCGATGAAATACGAGCTGTCGTAAGCCAGCCACCGCCTAGTACCTGAAGTGACGTATCTGCCCATGCTGTAGGATAGGCCAGCAGCTTATCTTTGAGAGCGCTCCAACCGATGTCGGCGAGCTCATCAGCTTTGTGCGGGAATCATTTCGTCCAGCGCTTGATGGTTGCGTCAATCAGCCGCGAGTCGCTCCCTTTGGCATTGAACAAGAATGGTATCATCATGTTCTGAACAGCGGCCGTATAAGCCGTCCCCCGAATCAAGCGTCGCGCCTCTGGGCGTTCCTGGATGAGGCCACGAGCAGCGAATGCCCCCGCAGATGTGTTGAGTTTTGCCGCGTCCGCTACCAGATCGACAAACGAGCCCAAAAGCGGGCAGAGAACTGGCCATGCATATCAGCCAGTGCGCGATGAGGTGCCCAGCGCTCAGCCGCGCGACGAGGCAGAGTGAGATACCCAGCATGTTCAGGATGAATGGAAAACCCAGACCGTATCAGCGTCGCTTCGCATGAGGGGCCCAGTGCACGAAGTTTGGGCCCTCCCCATTGTCCCAGGCAAGAGAAAACCGATGTATCTTAAGGCGCCACCAGGTAGACGAAGAAGGCGAACCAGGACGTGAATATCTTGCTGAAGTAACTGCTTGGGTAGAGGCTGGAATTGTGCAACGTAGCTCCTCGTCGGCAGGGCATGGGCCACGTAGTTGATAGCATTGAAAGAAGCTGGAGCAGCAGATGAGGCCAGAGCAGCCACCCGCGCCTTATACTTGCCCCAAGGAGCAGGCCAAGAGCAAACTCCCGACGTCGCTGGTCCAATCCACATGCCGAGATACAGCAACGTGGCCCCGATCCGGCAGGCGATCCATTCGGGGGCGAGGGGCGCTAAGCACTGCCTCAAGCTGGTGACTATCCCAGGGTGAATGGCCGACGCTAGCGGGACGATCACACACGTCGACGGCTTGAGCTTCAAATTCACAATCTTCTCAGCTACTTTCATGACTCGCGCCGGGTAGCGAAGGTCGAGGCGATCGTATAATACCCCACCGATGTCATCAGCACATGCCCGAAAGATACCGCGGTGCCGAGCCTCAAGACCGAATTGGAGATCTTCAGGAAATGGGGATGTGGCCGCAGCGATGAAACATCCCGAGAGCGCACGCCCCTGAAGAATCCTACATAGAACGCAGGACAACTCTTTGGTGATCCCCGCGATGCTCCCACCTGCAGTAATCGATGCATACAGCGAGCGGCACGCCGCGAGGAATGCCGACGGCAGCTGCACAGCTGCGAGGACCGTGAAAAGGCACTGCTGGTTAGGGTTCGGGAAAACTTGGCCGAAGTCCAGCGCAACCAGAAGAGGTCGTTTGCACTCTACCTGCGGTTGCAAAGAAGCAATGCGCGCCATCGCGCCAAGCTCCAAGATGTTGGACGTAAACTGACGACCAGCTATGAATCCCCTTTGTGCCGAAGAAATGGTTTGCCGCACGACCGGGGAGAAGGCAATGCTGAGGGTCGCCGAACTAACTTTCGCGTCGGTGTTTCGAAGGCCAAGAGTGCGCACTGCGTCTGGGGCCCGCACCACAATTCGCTCATCATCGTCGCCAGCGCGGCAACCTTTTGGCAGCAACGCTTGAGGCGCAGCTCCTGCCGAGGGGAATAACGCCCGGCCGTCAATCATCCAGCAACAAGCTTGCCAGATAACGACCGCTCCCTGTTCATGCGCGGCCCGCGCTGCGCACGGGAGTCCATCAACTCCAGGGGCCGATCTTGATGGAGCCATTCGCCTGAGTGTACGTTGTAACATCTGTAAGGGCGGCGGTTGCATTCCATCAAAGACACACGTCTTGACGAAGCGCTTGGCGTATACTGCAGCATGTGCAGAACAAGATGGAGGAGGTGCTGCAATCGGCGCCCAATAGTTGACCGAGGCTTCCAACTTGTCTTCAGGGTCTGACAGAAGCGCCTCCCCAACTTGCACAGCACGTAAGGTTAGCCTCGTGCCACAGGGCACCCAAAGTTGGGCTTTCCTTTGCGCTGCAGACAATGCCCCTTGGGAGGCCTTTTGCACGCTCTTTGCCGTGTACTACGCTATTCTGAAGTTGTGCGCATTCAAGCTCGGCTGCGCGAAGATGAATAGTTCCCACCCGTGCTTGGAAGGCGGACCGTTGGACGAGACGGACCGATCCATCGGCAGTGATATCACCGCAACTCCTGAACACCTCAGAAGAGTTCGCAATCTGTTGCGCAAGCATCGTGTCAATTGTCGCCATATCGCCCGCGCTGCTTGCCTGGCATAGATCTGCTGCGCCTACAAGCTCGCGTCACCATCCACTAGAATCTTCTGTAATGTATCATGCGCGGCCGCATCCATCAGAGTCTTGCAGCGCTCGAGCTGCCGAGGAGGGGGCATGTCCGCCAGGCACTTGCCATATTTCTGAATAAGCCTGTCCAATCTCTTCTTGAACTCCGCACGCTGATATTTAAAACCAGGAACAGGTCGTCGGTACTGATCATCAAGAGCCCGATGCGGCAGCTGAACCCGGAGCGCAACATGATCCGAAACCGCTTGGGCATGGAGTGATTCAGGGGAAGAGACTACCGATGCGTTGCGATGAAGATGGCAGGACATCCATCCCGGCTCGGAGAACCACACGCGGTCGATTCGTGCCAACGAGTGTGGATCCTAACAATAATGAGTGGGGTCTTCCGCCGCCACTTCGAGCATTATATCCAAGGCTTGTGTCCATATCGTCATGGGCATCCTGTTGTTGTTTGTGGCATGTGCTTAACGTTGCTGGGCAGGTAGTGCTAAATGAAGCGGGTCCGACGCCGCAGAGTTGAGATCCCCACAGACCACGACCAGGCGGACACGAGGATCAACCTGAGCCCAGGAAAGATATACCAAACATTCCGCCGATCTCATGCGAACGTCATCTTTCGTAATATCATGATTGTGTATGTTGTAATTGAGAATCTCAGAGCGCAAGCCCATCAGCCAAGTTCTGAGCGCCCGCCCACGGAGCAATGGGCGAGAGTAGGATGCCACCGCTGATGTAGATGACAATGGTACCACCGTTGCCACTCCTCCACGGGCATGTCCATGGGCGTCCGTGTTCGAGGAAACAAAGGACGTGGAGCCAGGCGCCGAGCGCTGCATGAAACGTCGTAATTCAACCCGAGACTGGTGCACCTCTTGGAGCGCAAAGACCGACAACGTGACTCATGCTTGTTGCATGTAACCCGTTTTCGCCGTTGCCTGCTGACCTCGCCATCGCAGACATGCCCTGGCGTTCCACGTCGTGAAAGTCAGCACGGCCGTCCTAGGCGCAGTGTTGCCAAGAACGCTGTGAATTAAGATGTCGTCGAACGTGCTAAAGCGATTATTCTGAGGCAGCCGTCTGTGCTGCGATGGGCTCAAGCAATCGTCGTACATCAACGCGTGTCCATTGTCTGGCCGAGATCGCTGCGTCGTGCCAGTTGATCTTGGTGGGTTCGCGCCCAGTTCGAGGCTCGATGCGCGCAATAGGATTCCAATTCTCTGAAATCCAGCCATTTTGCCGATCGAAGAAGAACTTGAAGTCTCGGTAGCTCTCTGAGAACTGAGACCATCTTCTCCCCAACGATCTCCAACTTGATCTGGTGCGGGTTCTTGTCGGGGCCGGCATGGAGCTGGGCGCTGCCGCCGCTGGCAGCCGGCATCGGGAAACGCATCCACTGTCCTTTTTCCTGGGAGCCGCAAGGCCGCAAGAGCCGCCAGCACCTTCTTCCCTGCGATGCCAACAGCACCGTTGAACTGCAACGTGAATCACTTGTCCTGGTCGTCGCCGCTGAATGCGCAGCCGTCAACCTTCGCATAGTTGAGCCAGTTGCCGATGGAGCCCTGGACATCGCTCTTCTTGACAAGCGTAGGTGCCCCCACTTTGAGAATCGTTCCATCGACTTCGCGAGCGAAACCAAGAGCTGGCTTGGGTGGGGGTGGTTGCCGGTTGGCCACCTGTAGTTCTCGTCGAAGTTCATCCACCATGCCGCGCATCTGTCCCATCTCACTGGCCAGGTTCTCCGTCCGTCCATCGACATCACGCACCTGTGCTTGGAGGGGGTCGATCTGCCCTTGAAGCCTCCGCTGCGTCGCCTCGAGCTCGGGCCTGGCCTGCGCCTCCAATTGAGTCTTGCACGTCTGCGGTGCCTGTTGCACTGCTGCTTCCACTCCACGAATGGCTGCCATGTCAGGGTCAACAGCAGAGATGGCCACTTTGCTGGCAGAGGCGGTGACCAGTTCGGTGACCTCTGACTGGAACGCGTGGAACTTTGCTTGAAGTTCACCATGGATGAGTCCTTTGATATGAACGCCCCAGCCCTCCGCGCCCACGCGGTCGCTGCCATCGTCGCTGGAGGAACCCCGATTGGACCGAGAGCGAACGTCATCTTCTTCTGGTGGGGGCCGAGCAGGAGCGCCATCAGGTGCCCCGACGTCGTCAGCAGCACGTACGGTACGACCCTTCTTCTTCTTGGGACCATCTGGCATGGGCGGGCGCGCGCGCGGGCGCGGGGCTGCGAGGCCCCTTGGCGGTCTGGCCGCGGTGACAGCGGCGCCCGTGCAACGCCAGCGGGCACGGCCCACCGCAGCATTGAACGTTGAGCCAAAATGGCCACGGAAGAGGAGGAGGAGGAGGAGGAGGAGGAGGAAGGGGAGGGGCAGGAGGAGCTCGAGGAGGAGGAGGACGAGCAAGAGGAGGAGGAGGAGGAAGAGGAGGAGGATGAGGAGGAGGAGGGGGAGGAAGTGGAGGAGGAGGAGGAGGGGGGGGAGGAGGAGGAGGAGAGGGAGATGGAGGCGGAGGAGCAGGATATTCCAACGGAGATCCCTACAAAGCCTGATGTCGACGAATCTGCCGCCACCCGCGCCCGCGCTATCCCCCAGCTCAGAGCTTCATGCTGGGCGGGGCGGGCGGGGCGGGCGTTGGCGGCGGCGGCGGGCCTGGCGGGCCCCTTATGCTGGCGGGGTCTCGCGCAACGCCGCGCGGTGGCGGCGGCTTCCGCGCGCTCCTTGTTGCCTCTGCCTGCTCCTGATGCCGACTTGTCTTCGGCCTCCGCCGACGCCCGCACCGGTTCCTCTGCCTCTGCCAGCGGCCTTTTCTTCGGCCTCCGCCTGCGCCCGCGCCTTGCCCTCTGTTTATGCTGGCAGCTTGACCTCTGCCGCCGTGGTGGCCTCTGCTGGCGCCTCGGCTTGGGCCTCCGCCTCTGTCTGTTCCTGGCGCGCTCCTCTGGCGGCTGCCCTCAGCAGGCTGGCGACCAGCGCTTGGCGCATGGTCCTTCTGGCCTCCTCTGCTGCCTCGTCGTGGCGGTTGTCCGTGTACTTGGCCGCGACTGCTTTACGCTGAAGCTTCGCGCCCTCCGCTTCATCTTCGCGCTGGCTCGGCTGTCCAGCATCCCCGGGCGCTGCCCCGATGCCCGGCCAACAGCAGCGCCGGCGCCCTGTCGCCCTTGGCAGGCTTCGGCGCGGCCATCACCACCGAGCAGAGCAACTGCCACGTCCGACGATCGCCTGTCTGCCTGCAGAGCAGAGCAACTGCCACGTCCACCGAGCAGAGCAACTGCCACGTCCGACGATCACCACCGAGCAGAGCAACTGCCACCTCCTCTCGCACGCGTTGGACAAGTCGACGATCGCCTGTCTGCCCCCCCGCGGCAAGCGCCGGATGTCGCTGCAGCTCAGCTTGTCCACGCCCTGCCGTCGGCCTGGCTCCCAGATGAGCGCCGTGCCCAGGCTCCCCCGCGCTCAGATGGGCGCCTCGGTCTCCCCCGCGCGCGCTCCAAGGTCCTGCAGCAACTTGGTGCGCCTGCGGTGTGGCACCCTTTCGCAGCTCCAGATCTTCTGACGCTTCGGCCTTCGCGACCACAATGTCCTTGGGGCAGTCGATGGTGCCGTTCCTGGCGCGCGCCTCCCCCCCCTTCTCGTCGGCGGCTTCGTGGTGGTGCGGAGCGCCCCTGTCTGCGCCTCTGTCTCTGCCAGCCAGCTGCAAATTCCCTTCGTGCTCTGAGGGTGGTCTCTGCGCACCGCAGCCTTCCTCTCCTCCTCAGCCTGCAGCGTCATGCCTTCGATGATGCTGACGCCGATATGCTCGAGCTCTGGCAGTTGCCGCCCCCGCCGCCCGCGGCGCATAGTCGCCGCGGGGGAGGCGCACAGCAAAGGCATGGCGTAGACCAGGTTGCGCCCAGTGCGCCCCGAAGCGGCCTGCTGCTTCCCTCCTCGGCCTCGCCTCCTCAGCTTCGCCAACGGCGCGAGCGCGACCTCCACGCGCGCCCGCCAGGAGCTCGATGTCCTCGACACCTCGCCCCCCCCCCGCCCTTCTCGACGTTGTCAGCCCCCCCTGGCGCGCGGCCCATGCCAGCGGGCCGATGCCTGGCCCGTGGGCCGTCGGGCCCTCGGCCTCTTCAGTCGCTCCCCCCCCTGTCCAGCGCAGCGGTGGTGGCGTGCCTCCTGGGAGGGGTTGCTGGCGCTCCGAGCTGCCAGCTCGCCAGATCGGGGCTCGCCCAGCCTCCAGCCGGGGCCCGTGCTTCCCATTGCCCAGCTGGATCTCCCTCTCGCGCTGGCCTGGCCTGGCGGTCTTCTCCGCGCACTCTATGCCATGGGCCCCTGCGCGCTTGCGCTGCCGCTCGTCGCTCGAGCCCCCGCCCTCGCCCCCTTGCCGGCGCGGCCCGGCGCTTTCTGCGGCGGGCGCGGGAAGGCCTGCGCCGTGACTGGCCTCCTGCCCATTGCAATCTGCGCCTCGCCGTGCGTCGCCGTCTTCAACGCGACGCGCGGCTTCCGCAGGGCGTCGCAAATCGGCCCGGTGCTCTTCGCGAGCTGCGCGCCCTCGCTGGCGAGCGCGAAATCTATGCTAGCCTGGCCGTCGCCTGAGAAGCACGCGCGCTTGCCGTCGGGGGGCCGGGGCGCCGTCGTCGCGCCCGTCGCCTCCGCCCAGCCTGAGGCCCGCAGCTCCGACGGCCCCTCGTCGAAGACCCCGCGGACGAGCCGAGCTCCTCGGGGGCCTCTCAAGAACGCCGACAGCGTTCTGATGCCCTCGCGCAAAGGCTGGCCGCCCCCTAACTAGACGCTGAACGGCGTGAGCGCCGTGCCCTTCAGGCGCAAGTGCCGGGGGCCCAGTCGAGCGCGCCCAGGCTCGCCGCGCACTCGCGCCTCCCTTTTTTCTCCCCGCCGGCCCATCCAGAAACTACGCCCGGGCGAGTGGAGGGTCGCCCCGAGGGGCTTTTCGGCGCTTGGGCTTCTCGGGGGGGCCTCTTCGGGCCGCTTGGGATCCTTTTGGGGGCCGTTCGGGGCCTCTCGGGGCCACCTTGGGGCCTCTCGGGGCCTCCTGGGCGCTTTTGGGGGCCATCTTGGAAGACGTCGATCACGGAAGAGGGGGGCTTCAATTGGGGTTGACCCTCAGGACGCCAAAATGTGCCAAAACCATAGTCAGCTCAATGATTGTGGCTTCCTCGCCGAAGCCGTTTGGGACGCTCTGACCGCTCGCGGCCCCTCCCGCCCGGGCCCGCGGGGGGGGGGCATGGGGGAGGGGCGGGCCCCCCCCGAAGGGGAAGAGGGAGGGGTGGAAGAGGAAACGCTCTAAACCACCGACGCCCAGAGGGCTGGTGGGACTCCTTTGCGATATCAGCCTCCAGCTGGCCTTCGCGGCTGGAATTCGCGATCTCGCGTCCTGCGGCGAGCGCAGCATCAACTTGTTCCTTGAGCAGTGCGCGCGCTCAGCCTGCCGACTCCTATGCATTCTGCTTCTCCTGGAACGCGCGCGCGAACTGCTTGTTCGCCGTCTCGAGCGCGCGCGCTGCCGCCGCTCGGCGCGTCGCGCGCGAAGGCGTCGCAGGCGGGGGCGCAGCATTCTGGGGCGCCGTCGTCGCCCCCGTGCGCTGCGCCCCGGTCGCGTCGCCGTTCTCGATCTGCGCGCAGCCGAGCGCCTGCGTGACCAGCTGCAACGCCTGCGCGATATGCGCTTTACTTGCTGCTGCCGCTCCGACCTGTTTTCCCTCTTCTAGCACCTGCGCCTCCCGGGTCGCCGCAGCTGGCGGCGACTCCTCGGCCTGAGAGGGTGCTGAGCAGCTCTCCGCCGCCCTGCTGGTCGCCGTGCTCTTGCGCTGCATTGCCCGAAGCTGGCGGCGCGGGCCCGCAAGTGCACGCGCGGCTCACGCTCTCCAGCCTGTTTGTCCACCACCACTCGCCGCAGCCCTTGCGCGCCAGGTTGGGGGGGGGGGGGGGGGGGGGGGGGGGGCGACTGGTTGCCTGCTGCGCTTCTGCCTCCTTCGCCGCCTTTGCAGCGCCCCCATCGGCCCATGGCGACTGCTGCAGGGGCTCTGCCGCCGCGGCGAGTGCCAGGCAGCCCCCTCCTCTCGGTCTCCTGCGAGGCCCTCCTCGCCGACAAGCGCTGGCGGCGATGCCGCGCTGGCGGAGCGTTGCGCCGTCCCTGGCGCGCGCTCGCCCCCCTGGCTGCGCGCCGCCTCGGGCGGCGGGGCCCTCCTCTCATCGCGGGCCGCCGCGCGCCGTCGCGGGAAAGACGGCCGCGGGGGCGCGCCGCGGGGCCACCTGGGAGGAGGAGCAGGAGGAGGGGGGGGGGGGGGGGGAGAGCAGGAGAGGAGGAAGGAGGGGAGAAAGAGGAGCAGGAGAAAGAGCAGGGATGGGGGAGGAACAGCAGGAGAAGGAACCGAAGGAAGAGGAGGACGAGGATGGGGGGAGAAGGAAAAGAAGGACAAGCCAGGACAGGACATCCGAATGAGGGGGTCAACGTCGAATCGCCCGGGAAGGAGCCGCGGCGCGCGACTTGCAAGAACCCTCCGCGACGATTGCGCCCAGGCCCATACTTCGCATGGGGGCAGGGGGCGCGCCCCAGGCACTGAGGAAGCGAGCGCCGAGGCAGGCCCCGTGAGAGAGGCCCGCAGATTGACGAGTCCCTGAGGGTCAGTGCGGGGGGGGGGGGGGGGGGGGCAGCTGCTGGCCTGTTCGCGTGCCCACTATTGGAAACGCGCTGGCGAACATGGTTCCCAGGTAGGTGGTTCCCTGAGCCTATCTTTAATGTGTGAGCCAAATTCCTCTCGGTGTTCAGAAGCTCCTGCACTCCGAGATGCCCGCGCTAATGCGCTCGGCTCTCACTGCGCCGAAGCAAATGCTACCCGCGCCACGCGCCCTCAGCAATGCGCAACCTCTGCTCTGCAAGGTCACGTCTCGCACATCAGAAAATCTGGAGATACATGCGGCGCAGGCAGAATAGTTGCTCGACGCCTTCGCCCACGATAATTTATTGCCTGCGCACGTGTTCTGGTCTCCCACTTTGATCGAATTATCCCAGCGCGACCCTACCTAGGAGCTGGGGCCTCTAGGAACGCAACATTAGTAGGAGCTGTGCTATGCTATGCTATGCTTTGCTAGGCTATGCGATGCTATGCTACGCAGCAGCAGCAGTGGATGCTGTGCTGCGTTATGCTATGCTATGCTCTGCTCTGCTATGCTATGCTATGCGATGCTGCGCAATGCGATGCTAGGCTAGGCTGGGCTAGGATAGGCTATGCTATGCTGCGCTGCGCTATGCTATGTTATGCTGTTGCGTTGCCTTCGCTTTTGCCTTCACTTGTGCCTTTGCTCTTGCTTTTGCTTGGCACCCAGGGAGCGCAACTGGGGGAGCCGCGCGTTTGCTTTTACCTTTGCTGTTGCTTCTGCTTATAGGTAAAGCCCAAGTAGGGAACAAACTCCCAAGGATACCCACTCTGAAACAGCGTCTTCAATTATATATATATATATATATATATATAAACCTGCGGCATTCGCAGCTGAGAGCCAGTTGTTCTTGAATTTCCATCGCGGAAGCAAAATGGCCAACATTTTCAACGCTACGTCACGGACTGGGTCCTGCGTACGGTCTTGAAAGTAGTATGCTTCTTCAGCTTCTGCCCTTTGGCTGTCAATGGCCTCCTGGATCTGGATCATCTCTGCAAGGCTCGCTTTGACTTCGCCTGCGCCATGTGTTGTGAAGAAACCCAACGCGTCGAATTCTGTCAATGCATCCTCCACTTCTTGCGGTGTGGAACCAGGGGGAACTGTTGTTGAAATTCCGTCACACTATGCAAAGAGTCTGTGCTGTTCAGAAACATATCAGAGACTTTCTTCAGAATGTTCTGATTTGCCATGGGCTCTCGAGGTTCATCACTGGCGAAGACCAGTGGCCTCCGAACCTCGGGGCCTCCATCTTCCCTCTGGCTTTCGTCGTCCAACTTATCTCGCCGACGGGCAAATCAATGCAGAGCTGGGCCAATAGGGTTCCATTGACGCAATTAATCTTCGATTTCCCATGCCAGCTTTTCCAAACAAGCCGTTCTCTGATTCTTTGGCTCCTCATTTGCTTCACGGCCACACTCCAATATTCCATCGGAATTTGGGCAGATGCGGTACATGGAATTTCCGTTACCGGAAGAGCAGGGGTCTATGGGTTTTTGAAGTTCCTCATCGGTCGCAGCCGATGGCCTCCGAACCTCAGGGCGCCCATTTTCCCTCGAACCGTTGTCGTCCGGCTTCTCTCGCCGGCGAACAAATCAATGAAAAGCAGGCCCACTTGGACTCCATTGGAGCAGTTGTTCTTCAATATCCTGGTGCAGCTCTTCCCATAGTTCTGAGTCGTTTATGGGTTTGTCGATGTTCTTCATTGGCGCCCTCCGGTTGCCTCCGAACCCCAGGGCCTCCATCTTCCCTTTGGGAACTGCTGTCCAGCGACGGCACTTGATCAACAAATTGCTCGCACATGGCAACCCTGGCAAGATGGCATTTCCGAGTGTGGGTACGGCGGATCCGTTATCTGCGTCTTTGGCTCGTCGTTTTCTCAAAACCACACTCCAATCTTCAATAAACATTTGGTAAATTGCGGCGCAAGAAAAATCCATCACCAAATTGCGACCCTGTCACGCGAAAAAAGGTCGCAAAAATACGGTATCGGAATGGTTGCCGGGATTGTTTTGTTTCTTCTCTCCGTCCTTCCTCTCCCCTACTCCCTCTCTGGCCCGAGAATGGAGAATGTTTGGGGCGGAAATCGTGTGAGTGAGTGTCAGTGGAAGTCCTCGCTCCGTCGGGGCTTAAAGTGCCTGAGCTCCAACGCCGACTAGGAAAAGGAGAAAGAGAAGGAGGAGGAGGAGGAGGACGATGAGGAGGGGGAAGAGGAGGAGGAGGAGGAGGAGGAGGAGGCGGAGGAGGAGGAGGAGGAGGAGGAGGAGGAGAATGGGAGGAGGCTGGCTGACTCATATCCACAGCCGAGATAAGCAGGAGGAGTGAACATTGAAAGCCTCCTGAGGTTAAAGACGAGCCCGTAATTATTCCTTCGTCGCTCACACGCGTACCTGGCTCTCGCCCACGCCGGCCGCTTCAACGGAGGAGAGAAAAAACGGCAAAAAGCAGCAACAACTGTCGGAGCTCCGCGCGGTTTCCTTCGATCGACGCTGGGCCCCCCTCTGCGGCACCACCGGCGCCCGCGCCCGACGCGCGCTCCGCGTGCCAGGGAGGGAGGGGGGGCCCAGCGCCCAGGCGAGAAACCTCCGTGGAGAGCTCCACGACTTTGTGCTCGTGCCCTTGCGCTTCCGTCTTCGCCTCCGAGCGCGCCCAGCTTCCCAACCGACCTCCCCGCCTCGCGTGTTTTCTCTCCCGCCGCGCGCCGGATCATGGTCCCCGCGGCGCGCGCCGACGCGCGCGCGCGCGAGCGAGGACGGGGGAGCGAGGGGGGCGCTCGCGGCCGCGGCGCGGGCCCGCGGGCCGCTCCGGCGGGCGCTCCCTCCCCGGAGCCTCAAAACGCCGGCGTTGAGGAGGCAGGGGGGGTCGACGAACGAGGGTCAAACATCGAAGGTCGAGGACTAGGCTCCTGAACGTTCCCGGGCCCCGTTGGACCTACGGGGACGCTCCCGCTGGCCGCGGCTGGATACGCCTCGACGTGCCGACAAGAACGCAACCCACCACGGGTCCTGGAACGACTCTGCTCGCCCGGTCCAAGTCTTCCGTGCCACGAGCACCGAAGGACGAGAACAGGACTACGTAATGGCGTTCGCCCTGCTTGGGCTCGCTGGCTGGTCCTCGTCGCCGCGGCCGGATTCGCCTCGAAATTCTAGTCAGAACGCGCCCTGGAACAGTCCTGGGGGGCGGTGTTGAAGTGGGGGGGGTTCAGATGCCCAGGCATCACAGCGACGGAAAACGGATCTTACGCGAGATGGCATAGCGACCTTATGCGGCGGCTTACGCAGACCGCCAGCGCAGCACGCCACTTTAGAAACGAGTGCGCTTATGCGCGACCTTGCGCGGGCAGATGAAGCGCCAATGTCGGCGCAACCGACCCCGTTTTCTTTCGTCGCTCATCTGGTGCCGCGAGGGACTACCAAGACGGCTAGTCTGTCCATGTCTTTCGGCGCCTGGAGGATCGTGACGGGCCCCAAACCCCTCAGAGCACGACCCGAAACGCAGAGCCGGTCCTGGGGAAGGCCCTGGGGGCCACGTGCTGAAAAATATCACGGCGCCGAAGGTCGAGGGGTAGGCCGAGGCCTCACAACTGCCCCCCAAAGGCCCCATAGGCCCCCGAGAGCGCTCTAAGAAGCATTCCTGAGGACTACTCTGAACCACGTCCGCGTCGTCGTCGCCGCCGCCGCCGGCGTCGTCCACCTTCGGGGTCGGCGGCACCGTCCGCAAGGCCTTCGCAAAATCACGGCGCAGAAGGTCTGGGGGTAGGCCAAGACAAGACTCAGCCGCGACAAGTTGATAGAGGATATGAGGAGAGGGCGCACGGCTCGTCGGAGGGCAACGCAGCGGCCAGAAAGTCTGAGGGCACGTGGTGCAGAGTGCCAGAGATCGAGAGGACATCGAGGGCATCTCACAGTTTACGAATGCTTTTTGCATGGAAGGCCAGCGCGCCGGTGGCGACTGCGAGCCCCTCCAAAGAAATGGTTTCTGATTTTTTTGGCAGGGGTTCTGGGGTTTTCCCCCGGACTGGCTTTCATGACGAGTCGTTTCTGTTGGCAATCCAGCGGTCCGGGAACGGCGCCCCTGGAGCCCGAACTCGGTGGAAGACCTCAAGACCCCCTTCAGGTCAGGACTTAGGACCCGCTCTCCTCATGAGGACTGCTCAGCTCCAAGCATCCTGTCGACGCGCAACGGTTCCAGATTTTCCCGCAGCGCTCTGCACACTTTTGGGCCTCAGAGCGAGGATGTTCGGACATGACGGTCGTCAAGCCGACGACCAGAGGCAACGATTCGTCCTGAACAGATGGAGCGCCCTTGCCCAGTCGCTGCCGTGCCAGCGACAACGCCCACCCAGGTGGAGCCAGGAGGATCGTGAGAGGCAGCCCCAGCGGGGGCTCAGGGGGGAACGCGTCGATCAGGAATCGGCGATACAGTGGAGGCCAGTCCACAAGAAAAGCCTTCCACAAGAAACCCGACCCCGAGACCCCAGGACGTCCATTGACTTTTGGTGTGGGAGCGTCACGCCTTCCATAGCTAAACAATCGAAGCCCAAGAAACCCGGGGCACCCTGGAGGCAAGCGGGGTGTTTCTGGGCATGGGTCTCCACTGCACCTCGCCGACAGATCGGCGAGGTGGGCCCCCGCGGGCGAGAACGCGGCAAAAATCCTGGGCGAGGCGGGCCCCATGACCGTGCCGGCGAGGACTGGGCGATCGGGGGTCGACGACTCCCCCCCTGAGCCAATCCCCCCCTAGACGTTGTTCAGGGGGACGTAAGACCTGGGTACAAGGGACTCGGAAATCCCCGACGATGTCGTCAAAAGAATGACGAGGCCGAGCCTGCATTTTGACGAGGCCTCCCGCTGCAGACGTCCCACGAAACTCCTCCTCGTCAAAATCCGAGGCGCGGTCGTCAAAAAACGATGGCGAACCCGAGTCCTGGCAAACCCGGGTCTTACGCTCCCCCGAGTTGTCCAGGACATCGAGGATGATTTCCCCGCCGGCCTCTGCAGACCTCGGGACCGCCCTATACGGCGGCCTGGCCAGGATGGCGCACGCGCCACGAGTGCGATGCGACTGGGTCATGAGATGTCGATGCGCTGCCAACTGCCCATCGAAGAGGCTGCCGTCTCGACTGAGCGTGCGAAGACATGGACAGCACGCCTTGCGGGCACTAAAGGCACATCAAAGAATGGATTGGTCCTGTCAGTAGGCGTCCAAACCAAATTCATGATCCCCCGAGTGCCCCAGGGACGCACAGACGTTCTGGGTCACCTTCAGACATTCAAGTATAAACGAATAATTTGCTCTGGGATTCCTGATAGCAGAATTTCTTATCGCATGTGTCTACTGTCGTGGACGCCCCTGTGCTTTTCTTCGTGTGCACGTCCTGCGGGTCCGACACGTGTGAGGCCAGTTCCCCGATTGACGATGATGTATTCGGTGTTACTGCGACAATCCACAATATGCCACCGCGCTGCGCAGCGGTTGGGGCGCGTCGGGTCCCCAGCTTTTCCGCTCGCTTCGATTCTTGCGAAACAACAGTCGAGGCCCGCCCCCCGCGAGAACCCGACATGCACCCACTGTTGGCCCCGAGCCCTTCGCTGTCCAACAGAACATGCGGCTGGATCCGGAAACCCTGAACCCAAGAATGTTGCCCATCTCTCGGGGAGGGGGAAGGGGGGGGGGGCTTGCCGCACTCATTTCAAAAGATGCCCTTCACGCCGGGCATGCAAAAGAGCTATCGAAACCCGAGGGCGGTAAACGACCACCCAGGCAAGAGACTGCAGACGCATGCGGATGATGTGGCACTCTATGGCAGGCTGCCCGAACAACCCCCGGATCTGGCGATCGGTCTGTTCAGTCCTGCAGAAGCTAGGCTTGTTCGCGATTCATTCAGATACGACCACGTATGAACCATTTAATCCCACCAGCCCTCTGGAACTAGGTGGTTCAACGCATTTTGCCTTCTCTCTGCCAAAGCTCCCTCCTTCCCCTGCTCGGGGGAAGGGGTTACCACTGCTCCTTCTCAATAAACACCCCCCCCAACCGACAGTGGGCCAACCCGGGACATGCCCCCCCTCCACAATCCCTGCTAAAAAACTATACAGAAAGCGCTCCGTCTCCAAATCTCGAGCATGCGCGGGTGCCCCGCAACCATTTTGCTCTAGTTTTTGACAGGGGCGGCGAGGGTGCGGGCATGCTGTCTGTTGCGCACAAGTTGCGCGCAAGCGGACCGCCCCTGTCAAAAACAATACAGCTGACACTTTGCCTCCAAATCCGGAGCATGCGCGGGCGCCCTGCGACCACTCGGAGGGCGCCCCGCGACCACTCTGCATTGGCTTTCGACAAGGATGGCGGGGGTGCCAGCATATTACTTGATTCCCGCAAGCCAACCCGATCAAAAAACAATGCAGAACCCACCCGGTGACAGCTGTGCAATGGCGCACCTCGCGCGCACTGCGCGCGCCGAGCACGTGGCGCAACTTGCGCGGCTGGAGCACATGGCGCACTTGGCGCTCGTGGAGCACGTGCTGCACTTGCCGCGCCTCGCACGCTTGAGCCTCCAGGGTGCCTGGTGCATCTGAACCCGTGGCGCACACGGCATGCGTGGAGCTCCTCGGCGATGTGCTGAGACTCGGGTTCTACTTATGTCTTGGGAGAGCGGGTGGGAATGAGCGAGACGGCTTGCGGTCTTGGGGGGGGGGTCTCGATTACCTTTCCCTATTCAAATATACACCCCCTCCCCCACCCGGCCGGCACCCAACCCAGAACAATGAGGACACGATGAGGGCCCCCCCACCATCACTCCCAAAAACAATACAAAACGCACTCTGACTCCACATTTGCAGCATGCGCGGCCAACCCGATGCGCCCCCCCCCACCCACCCCACACCATCCCTGTCAAGAAGCAATGCAAAGTACTTTGGGGCAAAGTCTCGAGTCATGTTCGTAAAGCCCGCGAGCACTTTGTTATATTTTTGACAGGGACGGCGGGGATGTCAGCATATTGCCTGCTGCGCGCAGGGCTACCATCACGAACACAAAAACAATAGGAAATGCACTTTGCGGCTAAATGTGGATCATGCGCGGCCACCCCGCGATCACTGCCAAGTGGTTTTTGACAGGAGCGGCGGGGGTGGTGGCGTATGGCCTGCTGTGCGCAGGCTCACCAGACCCAATGATGGGCATTGGTTGTCGACAGGGATGGTGGGGGGCGACATGTTTCCAGATGTGTGCTGTCACGTGCGCAAGCGCACCTGATACACTCTGCACGTGCCCCGAACGTGGCGCACCTGGCGCGGCTGGAGTATGTGGCACATCTGGCGCACGCGGAGCACGTGGCGCATCTGGCGCACCAAGCGTGCCTAGCCCGCTCGGGCCCAAGGGGTGCCTGGCGCGCGCGGCGCGCCTGGCACGCGTGGCGCACCTCGCCCCAGCGTCGCGCACATGGGGTCGGTTTTAGTTCCCAATCGCTGTCCATCCAAAGAAGACCGCTAAACAGGCTCAGGCTCGGGTGGTACTTATGTGTTGGGATAAACGGCTTGCAATCTAGGGGATGTCTTGACCCCTCCCCCTGACCCCTCTCCTGGGTCTGGAAGGGGCGCCCCGCGAGGGGTTAGAACGTCCAAGATGGCCCAAGATGGCCCCAAGAGGGCCTCTGAGAGCGCAAGATGGCCTCCAAGATGGCTCAAGATACCTCAAGATTGTTCAAGATATCCTCCAGCTCACATGTAAGAGGCCTCAAGACGACCCCAAGACGGTTTGAAGCGCCCTCCGAGCCCTCCAAAGACCCCCCCAAGAGGCCAAACTGGCTCCAACACCTAATGGAAACAATGTGCTTCGCCTTCTCGCCGTTTCGCTTCCGAAAAGGTTTGTGAGGCCTCAAGATGGCCCCAAGACGGCCCAAGAGAGCCCCAAGAGGGGCTCCAGAAAGCCCCAAGACAGTCCCAAGAGTGCCCAAGAGCGCCCCACGAGCGTTTCAAGAGGGCCTCGAGATGCCATTGTTGAGCCTCCCAGGGGGAGACCTGAATTTCCTCCCCCCCTCTTGTAAAGATATGGGGGCCAAGAAGGCCCCAAGAGGCCTCCCAGACCCCGCCGAGCCCCAAGAGGGCCTCAAGAAAGCCCCAATAGAGGCCCAAGAGGGTCTCAAAAGTGCCCCAAGAGGCTCCGCGAGGACCCCAAAAGAGCTTCAAGATGGCTTCAAGAGACCTCCGAGAAAACGCGCCCAAGGCGGTTGTTTCACTGCACTCTTCTACACTTGCCTGATCAAGGCAACTCGCCTGGCGATCTTCTTCTGGATGGGCATACCCGCAGGGCGCCCCGAAGCTTGATCCCATAGGCGGTCATTAGAGACAAATCCCCGCCTCGAAACTATGCCCACGCTTCCAAGAATTCGTGACGCATGGTTTTGCCGCGGTCTCGACTTCCGAAGGCACGCTTGGGACCCAGGACCATCACAAAAACGGCTAGGATGGAAACTGGCTGCGGGCAGAAGCTCGAGAGCTCAAAAGGGGCAAACGCCGCGGAGAGCCGTGACGTCGGGTGTCGGGAATCGGCGCCCCCAAATCGTGCGCAAAGTCCCGCTATCCTCCCTCGCCCCTCGCAAAACTTCACGCGGCCGAGCATGCCGAAGCTGCCACAAGCACAGAAGCGCGGATGCTGCCGGCGATCGTGACCCGCCGCGCAGCTGAGGCCCCAGCACGCACCCCGCCTGCGGGGCGGGGTGGGTGGCAACGCGGCACGGCTGGGCGACTACACTGGCCATCGCTCGGACGTGCATTCCCTATGTTTTTTCGGTTCCGCGCGTGGTTTTTTCGCCAAATGATCAAAGATGCTCCTCGATGGTCCTCGCCGAGGGAAAAATGCACACGTCCGAGCGATGCCAAGTACATGAACGATGGACTGTTGCAACGTCTGGGGCTGACAGAGGCAGCGGAGCCTCCGAGCGGAGGAGAAAGCGGACCTCGACGGAGTTCTCTCCGCCGCGCCCCCGGGAGGCCCGACGAGGGCAACGTGGTGCTCTCCAAGCCCCAACCGACGCAGATCGCAAACCACACCCCGGCGTAACCACACGCTTTGTAGTCGCCGGTGCTCTGAGGGGGCACGAGAAGCCTAGGCACCCTCGCGCCGTGAGGAATGCGCGACGGAGAATGCTTGGCAACACGGGGAAGCGACGCTGCAGGCAGCGCACTGAACGACTGCGCGTGCATTCGGTTGCCAGGCCCGCCCCGAGCAAGGGGGCACTGGCGCGTGCCCGCGCACCACAAGAGCAATGCGCGCTGCTCTGCGCTGGTGCTCCTCCGCCTTTTTAGTCTCTTTAGCCGCCTCCTCCTCCCGAGATTTCTCAACACGCGACGACATCGACTACACCGATTCCTTTTATATGTCTGGCGCGCATGTCTCAATACACCCTGCAACATCTCGAGGCCACAACCTCACCCGCCTGGTCTGACGAGGCCCGGACGAGGCCAAGGCCTCACCCACCTTGTCTCACGAGGCCCAGACACTTGTCCGCACAAGTGGTTCGTTCGTTCGTTCGTCGCTCCTCTCGAGAATCCTCGAGTCCTGCCTCCAGAGAATATACTTGGAAATCCTGCAGCCAAGCGAGACACGCAAGCCACTCTGCGCCGCTTCTCGCTCGCACGGCCGCGAGGGTGGCGCTGGTGCCCCCCTTCGAACCACAAGAAGATGCAGACGCGCACGCCAGAATGAAAGAGACCCCATGCAGCCATTGCAAGTCAAAGATGCGCACCGCCAGGACTCAAGCAAATTACGGGGGCGCAAGCTCGCCCAAGCCGATCGATCCTGAAATCCATCCACGTCAGGGTGCCCAAGCATCCTCAAATAGATGCTTTCTAGATGGGGGCCGAATAGACTGAGTGGACCGCGCCGCATCGCCTATGCATCGCCGATGCAACCCCGCCATTGGCGCGGACAAAATCGGGCTCCGCATCCAGCCGCATCCGCGATGCCTCGGCGATGCGGCGCGATCCTCCGACCCTCTCTACTCGGACCCGAGGCCTCTATTTGAGCATGCCTTGACACCCTGTCCTGGTTGGCACAAGAGGCCCAGCCGCCCACAAGAGGTCCCGGGTGGCGGGCCCGGGGCGGCGCCCGCACAAACGGCGGAGACAAGCGGCTCCAGCGCTTCCCTCTGGAAACTGCCTGGCGGGCTGGGCCTCCTGAGGACTCCTGTTCCTGCCTGCCTTCTCCAGGGGCCTTTAGGAGCCCAACAACCAAATCTGGACGATTTCGCCACCAACCACCAAAGATTTCACCACAAATCCATGAGTAATGTTGAAGGTTGCATGAGCAAGCCTGAAGAGTTGGATCATAATCCTCTAGATATCTTGGCGCCTCCCTCAAACATGCGGGGGTTTCCTTCAGGAGGCCAAACGGCTTCCTAGGACCTGGGAATCCCAATGACTTCCCAAACCACCCAAGTGATGTTCTCAACCACCCAGAGTAATCTTAAGGATTCTTAGGGACCCCTTGACTGTTACAAAGGAATTGCGATGGGCACCCGAAGACTTCCTTCGCAAGCCTAACGATTTCATTATCAGTTCTAAGCAGACGTTCCCCCGAATCTGGAATAATTTCAATGAGCCCCGTATCAGGCGCCACCAGAATACCGGGGGAACTCCAGAGGCGTCCATCGGATTCTCCGAGGAGAGGAAGATTCCGTCGGGGGTCCCGAAGATGCCTGAGGACAGCATACGAGGAGGGTTTTACCATGCGCGTTTCGCGGCGAGCTCCGCCCTCCAGGGCCTCGAGGCGCCACCTGTCGCGGAGCGGTGCAGCTTGCCCGCATGAGACTCCCGCCCTTGCGAGCGGGCGCCCAGTCACGCAGAGAAGCGCCACTCCAGTCTTATGTCGGGCCTGTCCCCCTACAGGGGGACTTTCGACGAAAAATTGAACATACACCAAAAAATACCCCAAAAAGGTCAAAACATACTCCAAAAATAGTCCCCCGACTATTTTTGGATTACTTTTTGACTATTTCTGGTATTCGTTATTTTTCGTCGAAAATCCCCCTGTAGGGGGACAGGCCCGACTTCACTCCAGTCGCGGGGGGGGAGACCCCCAACCGGTCGCGGAGAGGGGGGATCCCCTCGGATGCGGCGCGGCGGCGTCACCCCCGCGCGGGGCCCCTCCTCTCGCGCGCGCAGGGTGCCAAGATGTGCCACGTCGCGTGGCGAGTCGCCACCCTCGTCGAGGTCGAGGAGAGAGAGACCTGAGACACCCCGCCAATCGCGGAGCGAGGCCCGCACCGATGCTCCATCCCCAACCGCGCAGCGAGGCACCGCCCAAGCCGTCGTCGTCGTCGTCGTCGTCGTCGTCGTCGTCGTCGTCGTCGTCGTCGTCGTCGTCGTCGTCGTCGTCGTCGTCGTCGTCGTCGTCGGCGTTGGCGTCGGCGTCGGCGTCGGCGTCGGCGTCGGCGTCGGCGTTGCCGTCGGCGTCGTAATCGTCACCGTCGTCTTCACCCGTCGTCTTCCCTCGACCCAATCCTTTTAACGTTGGTCCCCTTGGATCCCGCCGTGGACAGATCCTGGCCACCTTCCCATACAACGCCCAGCCGCGGCGACGAACATCTCAGCCCAGAAACGCGCGAACACCTCGCTCAAAAGCTTCCTTTCTGATCACCTCGACGACGACCTCGACGTCGTCTCTCTGCGGTCGGGCGAAGCTGTCGACCCCCAGACCCCGCCCGTCCTGGGGCGCGTCCTGGCCAGGACGCCGTGGAGGACCCAGACGCTGACACGAGGGCACCCCGGGAGGCCCCCAAACCCCCACAGAGGTCCCAAGGCATCCAAACTCGGCGCCGCCCACAGTCTTCGGGCCAGCACTCGGGCCCCTGGCGGCCGTTCGGGAAGACCCCATGGCGGCCCGGGAGCGCCCCCCGGACGAGGCCAGAGGCCTGACAAACGGGGTTCGAGCAGATGGGGTCGGAGGATCATGCGGCATTGCCGATGCATCGGCGATGCATCGGCCATGCATCGGCCACGTCGGCGTGGAGAAATCGGGACCGCATCGCCGATGCACCTTCGACGCGGCGCGGTCCTCCGACCCCATCTGCTCGGACCCCATCAGGGAGGCCTAGCGAGGCGCGGCTGACGAGAAACCTTCCGCGGCACAAACACCAAGCCGATTCGCCTCAAAATGCTCCGAGACCGACCCAGACATCCGACGATGTGATTGTTTCAATCTGCGGCTCCACGAGATCCAAACCCCTTCACTGCGCCCAACTTTTCGCCCCTGATCCATTATTGATGGCCCCGGGGCCCGAAAAAGGCCTCCCGCGGACGAACATGAAAGAAAACCCGCCAGGATTAAACATTAGCCTGGCGAAGGACCCAACGATATGCAATTGTGGGCAACGCAAGCGTGTGTGCTGTCATCGGCGGAGCTCCGGGTCATTCCGGGGAGTTCCCTATGTCGGGGTATGCCGAATTGGGTAGGGCGGGCCGCGAAACGTGTGAGGGATGTACCGAAATGGGCGGGGCGGACGCGCGCGAACACCGCCACTGGAGCCTTCGGTGGCGCTCCCCATGGAGCCACGACCCGCGTGCATGGTCAGCCGAAAACGATGGAGGCGGACGCATGCGAACGCAGCCACTGAGACCTTCTGTGGCGCACCCTATTGAGCCACGAAACGTGTCAAGGGTGTGCCGAAATAGGCGGGGTGGGCGCATGCGAACACCGCCACTGGGGCCGTCTGTGGAGCCCCTGATGGGGCAACGAAGCGTGTGAAAGGTGTGCCGAAACGTGTGCGGCGGGCGTATGCGGACGCAGCCGCTGAGACCTTCGGTGGAGCTCTCTATGGGGCCACGAAGCCTTCACGGTGTCTTTCGAAATGGGCGCGGCGGGTGCATGCGAACGCAGCCACTGGGACCTTCGGTGGGGCTCCCTATGGGGCCACGAAATGTCAGGGGTGTGCCGAAACAGGTGCGGCGGGCGCATGTGAACGCAGCCGCTGGGGCCTTCGGTGGAGCTCCCTATGGGGCCGCGAACAATGTAAAAGGTGTGCCGAAATGGGTGCGGCGGACGCATGCGAACGCAGCCAGTGGGGCCTTCGGCAGAGCTCCCTATGGGGCCACGAAGCGTGTGAGGGGGGGTGCATAAATGGGTGCGGCGGGCACATGCGAACGCAGCCACTGAGACCTTCGGTGGAGCTCCCTATAGGGCCACGAAGCGTATGAGGGGTGCTGGCATGGGTGCGGCATTGGGGCTTTTGGCGGAGCTCCCTATGGGGCCACGAAGCGTGTGAGGGGTGTACCGGAATGGGCTCGGCGGGCGCATGCGAACACATGCTGGGGCCTTCATTGGAGCTCCCTGTGTGTGCCACGCAACGTGTGAGGGGTGTGCCGAAATTGTTGAGTGGTGCGGAGGGCAGAGGCAGGGCCGAAGGGTGCAGCAGCACCAAGCAAGCAGCGGCCTCGCAGGAACGCTATAGGGGCCGACGGGCAGCTCCCAGGAGTGGGGGAAGAGGGAGAGGCGGGGGGGGACGAGCGCCTCCATCGGGAAAGAACACACAACCAACCTTACATCGAGAGCGGATTTCAGACCGAACTTCCACAGCCTTCATCCTCATCCTCGGACGCGGGAAGGACCTCCAGGTCCTGAAACTGGTGGTGCCCTTACATGTGTTGTCGAGGGCGAATGAACCAAATGGAGCAGGTCTCAGGCCGCATGTTGTGCTCACTGTAGGCACCGCACACACACACACACACACACGCACACGCACACGCACACGCACACACACACAAACACACAAACACACACACACACACGCACGCACACGCACACGCACACGCACACGCACACGCACACGCACACACACACACACACACACACACACACACACTACAGAACACGAAAGGGCCCACCGTCCAGACACGGCGGCCAGCACTAAGCTTACACGGGGCAGCTTTCAGGATCTGGACGGTGCTGCCAGACCCCAGGCACCTGATGCGCCTGACGCCGTCCTTGGGAAACCATACAGGGTCGTGAGGGCCCTCAGCAGGCGCAGCGTCGTCGGACAGCCGCGGGACGATCTGGCGCCCCCTCCACAGCCCAACTTCACACTGAGAGGCGGACGCCACACTTGGTCCAGCAGCTCTGGGTGTCCTGGCTAAGCATTTGCCTACACATTGCACCATCTGCTAAGAGCTCTCCACACGCTCCTGGGCGACAGCGTCGACTGGGTGCATACGGGCGCCAGCACAGGCCGACTCGTCGGCGGCTCAGTTGCCGAGGTGGTACCACCTGGCGCCCTCCTCAAGATCATCGTCGCGCACTCGCGCATGACCCTTCACATTGATGACCCGCACATACCCCCCAAGTCACGCACACGATCCCCCACCCCCTCCCCCAACCAAGGATGGAAGGAAAAAGACAGAGCGGGAGGAGGAGGTGAGAGGGACGCGGGGCGCTGTCTCACAACGAGGACCCAGCACCAAAGAATGGTTGGGAACAACATACAATGAACTTCGAACACGTGACGCATGGGAATTCTGTGAACTGGGACGTGGCCAGGGCTGGGGAAATTGGCATGGGCTGAAACGAACACGAAGTAGTTTGGATGAGGCAGGCAGGGCTGGACAAACATACATATACGTAACACCCCGCAGATGCGGATAAGAGTGAGGAGGCGGTGGGGACGTCGGCAATTTGCGAGACTCTGGAGAAGCCCGCCGCAGGCGCCACAGTTTCACAAATTATACAACGAGCCCGCCGCAGGCGCCGATTTGTTTGTTAAACCCATATGGGCAGGTCGCGGGTGGGTCGCGGGGTGGGTCGCGGGGTGGGTCGCGGGTGGGTCGCTGTTGGTTCTCGGGTGGGTAGCGGATGGGTTGCGGGTGCAGAGGGCAGAAAATCCACCCCTATCATAATCACCCCGACAGGCGAAGCCGTTTTGCAAACGCACACGGGGAATGAATCGAACAAGGCAAGGCCGTTTTCGTAAAAAACAATTGTCGGGTCCAGGTGGTTTTCCCTCCCTTGAAGGTGGGTCGCTGGGTGGGTCGCGGGTGGGTCATGGGGTGGGTCGCGGGTGGGTCGCGGACGGGTTGCGGATGGGTCGCGGGTGGGTCGCGGGTGGGTCGCGGGGTGGGTCGCGGATGGGTCGCGGGGTGGGTCGCGGATGGGTCACGGGGTGGGTCGCGGGTGGGTCGTGGGGGGTGGGTCGCGGGTGGGTCGCGGGGTGGGTCGCGGGGTGGGTCGCGGGGTGGGTCGCAGGGTGGGTCGCGGGGTGGGTCGCGGGTGGGTCGCGGGTGGGACGACGACAACAAACAACAATGATAGCAGCAGCAGCAACAACAACAATAATTCCACCCTCATGCGCGATGTTTCCACACGAAGCATGCGACCATCATGATACCCACCCACATCATGGGGGATTAGTGTTCTATAGCGGGGTGCGTTATTCCCATTTCCTAGATTTCCCACCCAATGAGGTATTGCAAACACCTCCTCCGAGGAGTTTCAACATATCCTGCCTCGAAGACACATGCCCGCACCTTGCTGCGCCGATGCGAGACCGCCAGTGGAACCCCAACGAAGGGTAACGCACAAGGAAGTATCGAACGACCGGGTTGCCTTGGTGGGAGTGGGGGCTGTCGGCGGTGAGGCAAGGACCTGGGCCTGAATAGAAAGGCGGGAAGCCTCGAGCAGGGCTGCTGTTGTTGCTGGGAGCGGCGCCAATTCAAAAGAGAGTAGGGCGCCAGTCCAGCGTAAAACGGAAGGAAGTCTCGAGCGGGAACGCTGTTTGTGTTGGGGCGGCGGCTTTCGGCGGCGAGGAGGAACACCGCCTTGAGTAAGAAAGGAGGAAGCATCGAGCGGAAGCCGTGGTTTTGTCGGGACGGGGGCTGTCGGCGGCGAGGAACAGCACCGTCCCGAGGAAAAAGAAAGGAGATCTCGAGCGGGAGCGTTGTTCTTGCTGGGAGCGGCGCCAATTCAAAAGAGAATAGGGCGCCAGCCCAGCGTAAAACGGAAGGAAGTCACGGGCGGGAGCGCTGGTTTTGTCGGGGCGGCGGTTTTCGGCGGCGAAGAGGAACACCGCCTTGAGTGAGAAGGGAGGAAGCATCGAGCGAGAGCCGTGGTTTTGTCGGGACGGGGGTTGTCGGCGGCGAAAGACAGCACTGTCTTCAGGAAAAAGGGAGGAAGCTTCGAGCTGGAGCGTTGTTCTTGCTGGGAGCAGCGCCAAGTCAAAAGGGAGTTGGGCGCCCGCCCAGCGTAAATCGGAAGGAAGTCTCGGGCGGGAGCGCATGTTTTGTCGGGGCGGCGGCTTTCGGCGGCGAGGAGGAGCACCGCCTGAAGCTTCGAGCGGGAGCGTTGTTTTTGCTGGGGGCGGCGCCGATGAGAGAAAGCGCGCCAGCCCAAGGTAGAACAGGAGGAAGTCTCGAGCGGGAACGCTGGTTTTGTTAGGACGGCGGCTTAAGGCGGCGAGCAAGAACATCAGCCCTGAGTAAAAAAGGAAAGAGTCTCGAGCGGGAGCGTTGTTGTTGTTGGGGGGCCGGTTTTGGCGATCCCCCAAAGCGCTCGAGCGTGAACCTCATTTTCAATGAAAATGTAGCCGGCGCCTCGGCGAGAGCGCCAAGGCGCCTGTAAGGGGTCCAACAATAATAACTGTTAAGAAATTAACATTCAACAACAACAACAACAACAACAACAACAACAACAACCGCAATAACAACAACAACAATAACAACAACAACAACAACAACAACAACAACAACAACAACAACAACAACAATCACTTTACCCGAACGCTCAGTGTTCTCACCAGTGCCAGGGTTTTCATGCGACGCCAGCCAATACCCCCACTTTGTGGGGGGGCAGTGCAAGCTCTACCAAATATCCACACGACTCTTCGCCACCACCCACACCCAGCTTCCCGCCCTATGACGTTCGGACACTTCACTTCGTGGCCTGCGGACGACCGTGGCTACTACACTGGCGTGGAGTACACACCCACAGAAGTTGTTAGGACAGCGCGCGCGGGTAGAAATTTTGAAAAGTCGTGCAGGTGTTTTTCGAGGACCTACGGTGCGATTCGTGTGATTTTATGATGCGCGGTGCTAAAATTCTTAAGAAGCCCAATGGTTTTTGGAGATTTCGGCGTGCGCGCGCGAAGAAAAAACGAATGTGTCCCGCATGGTATTATTTGACAGGGATGATGGCCCTGGCAGGTGCGCAACCGTTGTCGCAGAAGTTCGAAAAAGTTGCTCGCAAAAGCCCGTTTGACAGAAATGTTTAAAAAGTGTTGGGTTTTCCTACGAATCCGCAAGAGCGCGCGGGATGAGATTTTGACATTTTTTTGTTGAAAAACCATTGGTTTTTTGATGTTTTTATGTTAAAATCGCTCCGAACACTAAGCTTTTGGAAGGATTTCGTCTTGCGCGCGCGAATGTCCACTTTACCTTATTTTTTGCAAGGGATTCTTGAAATTTGATTATATTAGAACAAGAAATGTCATTTTATAGTGTTTTTTGCAAGGGAAAACGGATTACAACAAAACAACCGGATCTTGATGACATCGTTTTACCTGAGGCTTCCTCACGAAAATGATGAAAATGTAGCTGCGGCCTAGGCGGCGCAGGGGGGGCGTGCACCAGGGGGCCCAACAATAATTATTCTTTAGAATTAATAATGTTCAACAACAATTACTAGCACGTGGGGACACTCCGTTCTCACCAGTGCCAGGGTTTTCATAGGAGGCGGGCAATACCCCCACTTTGTGGGGGGGCCGGTTCAAGCTCTACCAAATTTCCAAACGACTCTTCGCCACCACCCACACCCAGCTTCCCGCCCTATGACGTTCGGACACTTCACTTCGTGGCATGCGGACGACCGTGGCTACTATTCAGGGCCCCGCGGCCGACGACGACGGCGTGCGCGCGCGAAGAAAAAACGAATGTGTCCCGCATGGTATTATTTGACAGGGATGATGGCCCTGGCAGGTGCGCAACCGTTGTTGCAGAAGTTCGAGAAAGTTGCTCGCAAAAGCCCGTTTGACAGAAATGATTAAAAAGTGTTGGGTTTCCTACGAATCCGCAAGAGCGCGCGGGATGAAATGTTGACAATTTTTTTTTGAAAAACCATTGGTTTTTGATGTTTTTATGTTAAAATCGCTACGAAAACTAAGGTTTTGGAAGGATTTCGTCTTGCGCGCGCGAATGTCAACTTTACCTTATTTTTTGCAAGGGATTCTTGAAGTTTGGTTATGTTAGAACAAGAGATGTCCACTTTAGCTTATTTTTTGCAAGGGAAAACCTATCGTAACAACACAACCGGATCCGGACTCCCCCGTTTTGCCTGAGACTTCCTCACGAAAATGATGAAAATGAGGCTGCGGCCTAGGCGCGGCGGGGGGGTCGTGCACCAGGGGTCCCAACAATAATTATTCTTTAGAAGTAATAATGTTCAATTATTAGCACGTGGGGACACACCGTTCTCACCAGTGCCAGGGTTTTCATAGGAGGCGGGCAATACCCCCACTTTGTGGGGGGGCTGGTTCAAGCTCTACCAAATTTCCAAACGACTCTTCGCCACCACCCACACCCAGCTTCCCGCCCTATGACGTTCGGACACTTCACTTCGTGGCATGCGGACGACCGTGGCTACTATTCAGGGCCCCGCGGCCGACGACGACGGCGTGCGCGCGCGAAGAAAAAACGAATGTGTCCCGCATGGTATTATTTGACAGGGATGATGGCCCTGGCAGGTGCGCAACCGTTGTTGCAGAAGTTCGAAAAAGTTGCTCGCAAAAGCCCGTTTGACAGAAATGATTAAAAAGTGTTGGGTTTCCTACGAATCCGCAAGAGCGCGCGGGATGAAATTTTGACATTTTTGTTTGAAAAACCATTGGTTTTTTGATGTTTTTATGTTAAAATCGCTACGAAAACTAAGGTTTTGGAAGGATTTCGTCTTGCGCGCGCGAATGTCCACTTTACCTTATTTTTTGCAAGGGATTCTTGAAGTTTGGTTATGTTAGAACAAGAAATGTCCACTTTAGCTTATTTTTGCAAGGGAAAACCGATCGTAACAACACAACCGGATCCGGACCAACCCGTTTTGCCTGAGACTTCCTCACGAAAATGATGAAAATGAGGCTGCGGCCTAGGCGCGGCGGGGGGGTCGCGCACCAGGGGCCCCAACAATAATTATTCTTAAGAAGAAATATGTTCAACAACAACAACAACAACAACAACAACAACAACAACAATCATTTTACCCGAACGCGTGGTGTTCTCCCCAGTGCCAGGGTTTTCATACGACACCAGGCAATACCCCCACTTCGTGGGGGGGCATTACAAGCTCTACCAAATATCCAAACGACTCTTCGCGACCACCCAAACCCAGCTTCCCGCCCTATGACGTTGGGACACTTCACTTCGTGGCGTGCGGACGACCGTGGCTACTACACTGGCGTGGGGTACACACCCACAGAACTTGGTCACTTATTCGGGGCGCGCATGTGCCCAGCATGGTGCAATTGTGCCATACAATACATAATACAGAGAGACAGAGAGAGAGACAGAGAGCAGACAGAGAGAGAGACAGAGAGAGCGGAGTTGGTCACATTTTTGGGTCAAGTTCCTGGGATGATGGGAATACACAACTCTGTTACATTTGATAGTGTGCACGACACACATGAGATGATACGTACTCGCAAGATAGTTGGTCACATTTGTGGTGGAATTCCTGATTTCGGCGTGCGCGCGCAAAAAACGAATGTGTCCCGCATGGTATTATTTGACAGGGATGATGGCCCTGGCAGGTGCGCAACCGTTGTCGCAGAAGTTCGAAAAAGTTGCTCGCAAAAGCCCGTTTGACAGAAATGTTTAAAAAGTGTTGGGTTTCCTACGAATCCGCAAGAGCGCGCGGGATGAGATTTTGACATTTTTTTGTTGAAAAACCATTGGTTTTTTGATGTTTTTATGTTAAAATCGCTCCGAACACTAAGCTTTTGGAAGGATTTCGTCTTGCGCGCGCGAATGTCCACTTTACCTTATTTTTTGCAAGGGATTCTTGAAATTTGATTATATTAGAACAAGAAATGTCATTTTATAATGTTTTTTGCAAGGGAAAACGGATTACAACAAAACAACCGGATCTGACACATCGTTTACCTGAGGCTTCCTCGCGAAAATGATGAAAATGTAGCTGCGGCCTAGGCGGCGCAGGGGGGGCGTGCACCAGGGGCCCCAACAATAATTATTCTTTAGAATTAATAATGTTCAACAACAACAACAACAACAACAACAACAATCATTTTACCCTCATGCGCCATGCTTCCACATGACACATGCATCCATCTGGATAACACACCCCATCATGGGGGATTTTTCTGGCATGCGGGATCCGATATTCCCTCACCCAGATATCCCGCCCAAGAAGGTTTGGCCACCACCTCTTCCGAGGAACTTCAACATCCATAGCTCGGACGGCACATCGCCTTCGCAATCGCCTTGCGCATGCCCCGCATCTCAGAGGGAGAGGAAGAGGAAGAGGAGGGGGAGATGAGAGAGATAGGGAGGGGGAGGAGGAGAAGGGAGGGGGAGGAGGGGGAGGAAGGATGAGTAGTTGTAGTAGCAGCAGTTGATGATATTGTTGTTGCGGCTGTAGCACTAGTAGTAGTGGTAACGGTAGTAGTAGTCCAAGTAAGTAGAACTGGCTTGTGGCAGCCAAGCGTTCATAGCGACGTTGCTTTTTGATCCTCCTTTAATGTCTTCTCTCCCTATCCTTGAGACGCAGAAGTCTCAAAAAGTTGGATGGTTCAGCACATCCAGGAAACCTATCGCTGGACCGGCCCAGATATGGTTCCAGAAGCGGCTCGGGAAGCTGCGCAGGCGCCAGAAGCAGAGAAGCACCACGTACGGGCGCCGGCTCGGGCGTCCGGCCCAAAGCCGCTCCAGAATCGGCCCAGGACGGCTTCCCGGGCGCCGCAAGCAGAAATTCAGCATTTTCGAAAGAAAAATGTGTATTGGAATGGCCTCTTTTCGGCGCGATCGGAACTGCCCGGGCGTCCGGCCCGGGAGCCGGGCCGGGTGCCGGCCGGGCCGGGTGCCGGCCCGAGCTCCGGAATCGGCCCGGACGGCCTCCCGGGCGCCAGAAGCAGAAATTCAGCATTTTCGAAAGAAAAATGCGTATTGGAATGGCCTTTTTTCGGCGCCGCCTCGGAACTCGATTTTCCGGCGCCCGGGCGCCGGCTCGGGCGCCGACCCACTTTGATCGTCGGGTGGGTGTAAGTGCGGTAAGAGCGTTGTATATCCGATGAAATCGTTTCAACGAAGATGTATGTAGGTTCATGCTAGTTGACCTCACATATTCAACATATATAAAATATCGAACTTCGCATTCATCTACTTAACGTTTTGTTAGATAAGTATATTCAACAACATACCATACATACTACTCACAGAACCATCCATCTTATCAACTGAGCTATCGGGTACCACTGCCAAGATATATCGATACATACACCTCAACATACCCAACTTAGTAGCTAAGTCAGCTAAGTCGATGTGGGCTGTCCGATTCGGTTAACCCGAAATTTGCATAACTTTCTATGTTTTGCATGTTTGTTCTTGATATTGCTATGTTTCGGGAAAAAACCACAAAAAAACGTTTTAACAACTACAACACAACAGTTTTTCAGGACAGGGCGCCGCAGGTCGACGCGCCGAGCCGCCCTCAGGACGCCTGCGGGGCGCGGAGGGGAAGGGGGGAGAGGGAGAGGGGGGGGGATCAACTATTCTTCAAACTGCCTCCCCTCGGCGGCCATCACCGCCTCCCCTCTCCTCTCCTCGTTGTCGGCGGCCAGCCCGCCCCCGCTCCCTCCTGCCGCCTTCCCTCCCCGAGCCCGCCTTCCTTCTTCGGCGGCATATCCGCCCCTCCCTCCTGCACCTCTCTATCGAAGGGCGGCGCATCCGCCAGCGGCATATCCGCTCTCGCATGCGCTCGTTTTTTCCTTTTTCACGTGATGGCGAGCACATAGCCATCGTCCTGTAGTCGCCGATAAGCCGCCCAGGCTGGCGGGATCAGCTCGGCGGGCATCACGGCGACGTCGCCGCGCGGCCGCCACAGGGACGCGCCTGGGCATGGCGCGCGCACCCATTCCAGGGTCTCCACCAGCAGGTAGCTGGCGGCGCCAGCCTGCGCGCAGCAATGCACGATGTACGCCTCGCCGTCGCCCAGGAGAAAATCCTGAGGGCAGCAACGCCTCGATTTTTGGGGGGGCACACGCATGTGCACCCCTAAATACCAAGGTTGGTTGCGCCGTCTGTCCTGGCTGCCGTACATCTGGCCGTCGATCGACGCCTCTCTGCTGGTCCACGTTTCAGCCCTGCGGAGGGGTTCCTCCTCCTCCTCCTCCTCCTCCTCCTCCTCCTCCTCCTCCTGGCGGCGAGCCGCCTCGGCGGCAAACCGCCTTCCCCTCTCCCAGCCCATCTTCCTCCACAAAGGGCATGCAAGGTTGCGCCCCGAGTGCCCGAACGTACTGTCCAGCTCTGGCGTGCGCCACGCTTTGGCGCGGGAGCGCGGCGCCTCCTTCGCTTCCTCCAGGAAGCAGGCGAGCATCGCCGTCAAGGCCGACCGCTCGAAATTCTCAGGGTTGTCGATCTCCTGCGACCTGGACCGAAGCAGGTTGTGCTTCCGCTCGAGTACGAAGGCGTCCAACCAGATGCCGTCCTCCGCAGGCTGGTCGGGGACGTGCCACAAATAATGATGCTTCGGCTTGATCAGGGCTGGCCCGTGCGCGGCTTTGTGCAGCGCCAAGGAAATCGAAACGGCCTTGGTCCAGACAGCTATCAAATTCGGCACGGCGCCGATCCTCAGGACGTAGCCGAACCGCCTGCCACCTAAGCGCTCGAGGATGCGCGCGGGCCGACGCGGTGCATCCTCGAACGCGCAGGCCAGCGTTTGCGTTTCAGCTGCGGCCGCATGTCCTTTTGCCCTGCATGTACAATTCGAGCATCTTCGCCATCGCCTCGAACGACCGCGCCGCAGCGTTCGCCATGCCGCTGGGACGCAGCTCTGTGTGCACCCAATGACGAATCAAAGGGAACACGGCCAAGCAATCCGACGCCTTGCCCACGAAGTGCGACGCCTTGCAGGTCGCTTTCTTCCGAGCCACGCTGAACAGAAACGCTGGCGGTTTCCTGCCGCGTCTGCCAGTCCGCCACGCCGAGCAGCGATCCCGCCACGTTCCCCACGCGTCGGGGATGACATCCCTCACCGCCTTGAGGAGCGCAAAGATTTCGACCTGCAAGGTCCCGCCGCTGGCCAGCATGGTATGCATGGGGTCCCTCACGTATGTGCTCGGCGGCGCCACCGTCCGCAACGCCTGGCACGCCACCAGAGAACGGTCATCCAGAGTGATGCCCATTGCCGTCTCCTTCGGGGGCCGGAACATCAGAAGGGAAGGAAGGGGGGGACATCAGAAGGGGATCGATGGAAATGTTTTCCTCCCTGGCTCCAGTCTCTCGATGTTCGCTCTGGTTGTCGTGTCCCGCAGCGACGCCAAATCATCATATTGCTGCAAAAACTCGTCTGACGACAGCGGGTCAAAGCGCGACGAGTCAGCGCACCAGAGAGGCACGAGGTAATCATCGTCGTCGTAGTCTGCAAGACATTCCGCCTGATCCAGCACAACGTTCTTGCATTGCAAGCACGGTCTCAGACCTGCAGCGCCCTTGGTGCAGAATGTCTCTTTTCCAGCCGCCTCGTCTGCAATCAAGCGGTGGAACTTGGCGAAAAAGTGCACGCCGCCGATTGGCGCACCGTGCTCCGACAGACTCTCTGGGCCCAGGAACAGCGCGCGAAGCAATGCCCGCGCCACGGCCGAGCCGCCGATGCTCTTCTTCACGACGACGCGCAAGGTGCCGATCGGCAGCCACGCAACCTCCTTCTGCAAGAAGGATCCGAACTCGAGGAAACTCGCATACACCGCGAGCTGATTCCGACGATTATCTATCTTCAAGGCGTTGCCCACGCCAATGTCGTCGTAGTACAGCAAAAGCCTCCACGGCCGATCGCGCGACACAGGGAAACGGCGCATCGCTTCCCAAAACATTGAACTCCAGAGAGGGCAGTCCGACAGGAGCCTCGGCATCAGCCGATGCGGCAGCGCCACGCTCCATCGGAAAGGCGTGCCGATCTTGGGCTGCAGCCGCACTGCGCTGATGAGATCGGCCACGGATGCCGTCTGCGATCGCTGCATGGCCCGAGCGCTCACGTCTATAGCATCGCCCGCGTCGTCGCCATGGCCAAGCGCAGTCACGATTCGCTCGAGCAAAGCCGCGGACACGCCGCGCAGGGCCAGACACTGTTGCAGTCGAGCCCGCTGCTCCACCTGCTTGTCCACCTGCAGGGCGCGTTTCCCCATTGCGCCGACGCCCGCGCGCGGGAGGGGCGGGGGCGGGGGGCAGCGCGAGGCCCAGCGCGGTTGAGAAAAACGAATTGCAGCCAGAGAGACGGAAGTGGAGGCGGGAATGGATCGCGGGGCGGAGTAGCCGCCGAAGGGCATGGCGGTGTAGCCGCCTGAAGGGTCGGGAGGGGCGGCGTAGCCGCCGAAGAGCGTGGGGGCGAGGGGGCATGGGGGGAGGGGGGAGGGGGGAAGGGGGTGGGTGGGGGAGATTGCGGAGGCGCGAAGTGAGCGTAGCAACGGAACTTGCAAGGGAGATTTCTTTTTCTCGCACGCAATTTCGAGCTTGAGTTTCAAGCTCGGGTTCCAAGCCGCCAGCGCTCGGAGACGGGCGCGGCTGGCGGCTCGAGCTCGGGACGGGCGCAGCGCGGGACGGGCGCGGCGGCGGCTGGCGGCTCTTAGTGCGGGTGCGCGTGCTGCCTCCAACTCCTCATCCACCTCCTCCTCCTCTCCTCATCCTGCCTCCTCTTCCTCCTTATCCTCCTCTATCGGCCCAGCCGATCGCCGCTCAGCTCTCCTGGTGCGGCTGGCGGCAGAAGAACCGAATGCCGCCTGGGATGTCCTGCACCATCTGCTTCGACATCTGGCACAGCATCTTGCCGCGCTCCTCGGTGCGGCGCGCCTCCTCCATCATGCGCCGCGCCTTGTCGATGAGCATCTGGCCCTTGATGCCAACGGCGCGTGCATGGCGGCAACGATTGCGCCACTCGATGAAGCGCACCACGATGGTCGCCCAGCTCCACGCACTGCCACCCGTGATGAGCTCGAAGTCATCGACGTCGTACTTGTCCGCGATGCTCGCCATGGCGGCGCAAGACCGCGAAGGGGCACGACCTCGAGCGGCTCCACTTGAGCCACAAAGACTACGGATGAGGGGTGGGACGGTGGCAGATCATGTCATTGGGAAACGCGAGAGAACGGTGCGAGCGCGGTGGGCAGCAAAGGCGGCATCTCCGCCAAATGAAGGCAAGGCGGCATGTCCGCCAAGGGCTTGCGAGAGTGGAAAGGCGGCATCCCCGCCAAACGAAGGGCTGCGGTGGTAACGAGTGGGGTGGCGATGGCAACGAAGAAATGTTTTTTTCAACAACAATAACAATTGTACGAAATCACACACCTCGTCATGAGCGGCCCAACTGCCGCCCCTGCCAAGGAGCTGCTTCGCCTCTGCTTCGTCTCCGACCGCCAATCGATGGGATTCCCAACGGTGTCGCTGGCCTTCGCGAGCCACAGCTCGCGCGGTAGGGTCTCGGGCAGGACGCGCTCGAGCAGGAGGGAGTTAGGCAAGCGCTTCGCCTCGCCAAGTGAGGCATCGGAGCGCGATGAGCAGCAAAGGCGGCATCTCCGCCAAATGAAGGCAAGGCGGCATGTCCGCCAAGGGCTTGCGAGAGTGGAAAGGCGGCATCCCCGCCAAACGAAGGGCTGCGGTGGTAACGAGTGGGGTGGCGGTGGAAATGTTGTTTCACCAACAATAACAATTGTATATACGAAATCACACACCTCGTCAGGAGCGGCCCAACTGCCGCCCCTGCTCACGAGCGGCCCAGCGGCCGCGGCTTATTCGGGTCCTTCTCCACCTTTTTCAGGCCGTACTTCATGATGTACTGGGCCACCATGGGGCGCTCAGGTGCTGTGCTTCTGCGCCTCCTTGAGCATCCCCGCGATGGCCCTCGCCGCCGAGCTCGCATCCTTCTGGATGCTGATGGCCTCGTCCTGCGTGATCGTCAACGCCACGCCGCTGTGCACGCGCTTCTGCGCCACCGCCTTCATGACTGCCACAGACTTCCTCGCCGCCTTCGCGTTCTTCACAGCCCATGACGGCACCTTGTCCGCCTTCTCATGCTCGAGGTACCCGTCCAGCTCTGTCTCGAGCCTCGTTGCGGTGCCGATCCACTTCAGCGCCAGGTTTTTCTCCTGCGTCTCCTTCTTGGCCTGCTCGGCCTTCTCCCTCGCTTCCTGTCGCCTCCGCTCCTTCTCAGCGTCCTTATCCCTGCGGAGCCTTCGGGGTTGTCCGAAAATGACAACACTTCGAGCCGAGCGAAATCAATAACCCGATCCGAACCTGAAGAGTTGAACGGAAACCGAAAACGAATGCGAAGCCCAGGCGACACCCCTGCGTTGAACCCCCAAACGGCCTGCTCTTGCTCCTGTCCTTGCTCTTGCCGCGGCTCTTGCTCCTGCCCTTGCGGCGGCTCTTGCTCCTGTCGCGGTCGCCGCGCGAGCGGCTCCTGCTGCGGTTGGTGTCGCGACGTCTGTCGCGGCGTCTGCTCCTGCTGTCGCGCCTGCCCCTGCTGTCGCGCCTGCTCATGCTGCGCCTCCTCCTCCTGCGGCTGTCAGACCTGCGCCTGCGGCGCCGCCTGGATCTGGACATGTCGCTCTCGTCGCTTCTGTCGCCCTTGTCGCCGCCGTGCTCTGCGACGCCCGTCGAGGCCGCTGCCCGCGGGCCGCTCTGCTTCGCCTGCGTCCTCTTATCGGTGTACAGCTCGTTGCGCACTGCGGCCTCCACTGTCTCGCTCCAGGCCGCCTCCAATTGCGGCCTGTACGTCCACTCCCCGAGATCAGGGTTCCACCTCTTATCCTGCACATTATCTTCAATCTTTTTCGCGTCGAAGCCGTCGTGCGCCCACTTCCTCAGCGGAAGGTACTTGCCACCCTTGCGGACGCGCTCCTCCTCCATCCGTTGGACAGTGATTGAGCTGACCACGAAGGCTTCAATGCGATCGAGGTTCGACAGCCCAGGATCTTCTGCCAGATCCTTGTAGAACTGCTGCTTGAACTCACTCTTCATTTTGGCGAAACACTTTGGCGGCCACTGTCCGAACCTCCGAGAAAGGCGCACCCCGTTCGTGTTGCACGCGTCGCACTGGTAAGTCGACTGGCCCTTCGCCTTGATCCTGTAGTTGCACTCCTTTGCCGTGCGACAGCAGCGGTTGCAACGCACGATGCTATGCCCGATGCCATGCACATCCACGAACTCCCCTACCTGGGGAGCGCCTGCTGGCGGATCGTCCTGAGCTGCCTCCTCCTCCTCCGCCTGCGGCGCTGCCGCCTCGGGCGAGCGCTCCTCATTCTCAACCTTGGCTACCGCGCCCTGCGGTGGAGCCTCTTCCTCCTCAAGCTCACGCTTGGCACTCTCAAGCTCATCCTGTTTTACGCCGAGCTCGGAACCAATCTCGTCGCCGCGCTCCTCGGAGCCCGATGCCGCCTCTGACGCTGCGTCGTCCGGCTCTGGTGGCAAAGCCGCTGCGCCCTGAGGAGGCAGTTCTTCGGCGGGAGCTGCGGCTGACGCAGCTTTGCGAGCCGTCCTCAACGCTGCGGGGTGCTTACCTTTGCCCTTGCCTTTGCTTTTCCCGCGTGCCTTCGGCGGCCCTGCGTCGGTCAATGCGAGCGGCGGCACAAGCTGTCCAGTCAGTGTCATCTGCGTCCCCGATAGCTTAGCTTTCCCACGGGGCTTCGCTGCGGGCGCCTTGGTCATCACTCCCTTGTTTTTCGGCCTGGCTGCTCCGAACATCACTGCCAGAGAATGCTGCTGGTGATCTTCAGCGGGCGGCGTCCCCGCCATGGCGGCGCGACCGCCTTGGCACGCGAGAAGCCGCGCGTCGCGCGCGGCCCTGATGCCAAGATGAGCTGGACGCGAAGCGATGACGAAGAAAACGCGCGGTAAGTGAGGCGGGATAGCCGCCAGCGGAATAGCCGCTTCAAAGGTGGAGGGAGGGGTGGAGTGAGGTATGAAGGGGGCGGCATATCCGCCAGCGGACTCGCCGCTTGAGAGGGTGCAGGGGCGCGGCGAGGGAGGCGGATTGGCCGCCAGCGGACTAGCCGCTCGAAGCGTGGCGGACGCACGAGGTGATACGGATACTGAAATGAATTGCGCGCAACATGACAACCACACAAAATTGACATCATGTTATCATATGTTATCATATGTTATCAGGCGTGTGATAACACCATGCTAACACATGATAACACCTGATAACATGTTATCAGGTGTTATCAGGTGTTATCAGGTGTTATCAGGCGCGTGATAACATATGCTAACATATGATAACAGCCAACGTTTTTTGCCAGTGCATGGCGGCGGCGTAGCGGCACGTCCGCCGAGTTAGTTAAGCGGAGCAGCAGGGGCGGAGCGGCGCCCTGCGCTACCGACCGCGGACGGCGCCGCGTGCTTCAAACCGCTGCCTGAGCGGCAGCGAAAAGACGGGCGAGCGCGGAAGCGAGGCGCGCTGCCTGAGCGGCAGCGAAGAGACGGGCGAGCGCGCGCAATCGGGGCGCGCTGCCTGAGCGTCATCATATGCAAGGCGATGGGGGGGTGGGCGGACATGGCGATGCAGCACATCCAGAAAATAGCCGCACTCATTCTTATGCGGATGCAGTTTTCTCCACCCAGCCCTTTTGCCAAATCCCATCCAACCGCCCACCTGTCTTATCCGCCGAAGTTCCCTCACCTTCCTCCCGCTCCGCTCGTCCACTCGCCCCCATATCGCCTTGCATTGGGGGACGGCTACTCGGCCGCCTGCGTGGCCAAAATTCACCTCGGCGTGGCGGCCTTCACGAATTGAGTGCGGATGGAGTGTGTGGGGGTGTCCTAATTTGTTCTGACACAGGGGTGTGGATTGAAATTGCGTTGGAGGAGTGGGAGGGGGGCGTGTAGGGCCGACGCGTCGCGCCGCCTGCGCGAATGAGGCTACTGATGCTGAGGCGACATCAGTGCTGCCAGCCGTGCACCTGCACCTACGAGGTCGCGTTGCGCACCAGCCAGCTCGCGAGCACGTCCTCGCACTCGGCGATGCATTGCTCCTCTTGGCGGAAAGCGTTCACCGCGCGCTCCGCTATCTGGGCGCACATCTGCGTCGCAGTACGCGCGCGGCGCAACGAGTCGAGCACAGCCTGGCACTGGGTGCCGTTGAGCACCACGATGCTATCGGGCGACATCTGGCTGGCCAACGCCGTGGACATCCTCATGCCCGCCGTGGCTGACGAAGCTGCGCCTGACGATCCGCTGCCCTCCGAGAACGCGTCCTTCAGCTGGTGCGAGCGCTCCACGCGGGATTGTGGAGGGATTGGCGCCAGCTCGACCTTCGGCGCCCCCTTGCGCCTTTTGGCGGAGCCCCAGTTGGCCTTCTCCTCCTCCCATTGGCGCCACTCCGCGAGGTCGACTTCCCACGAGTCGGCCTCGAGTGCGATAGCAGCTACCTCCGCTTCGTCCTCGCTCAAGCTGTGGTACGGCGACACGTGAAGGTGGTTCACCAGCTTGTTCCTGGCCTCCTCCACTGTCTCTCCCTGGAACCACTTGCCGCCCCTTTTGCAGCTGCTGCTCTGTGGGCACTTGAAGCCGAACATGACGGTCTTCTCGCCCTGCTGGCCTGCCATGGCGGCAGGGCGAGAAGTGCACGGCTAGCGCAGGGGCGGCGTGGGGCGCGAGCCTGTGCGCGCCTAGATTCGAGCCGATACAGCGTCCCAACAACAAAAACATACATGTGTAAGAGGCGCGGTGGCATCGCACATTTCGGGATGCCAGCAGGCGGCGGCGGCGGTTTAGCCGCCAATGGAGGGCTCAGGGCGGCGTGGCCGCCAATGGGCGGTTTAGCCGCCAATGGGCGGCGTGGCCGCCAATGGAGGCTTCAGGGCGGTTTAGCCGCCAATGGGTGGCTCAGGGAAGGACTGGTGTTTTTTTCCAACCGCATAGAACAAACCCGATGCGCCGATGCTCGTATCTGAACGGCGGTTGTCCGCCAGGCGGGGGGAGGCGGCGCGTCCGCCAATGAGATAGATCGGCAACGAAGAGAGGGGAGGAGAGATGAGATGAGACGAGGCGGGGAGAGGCGGCGCGTCATGACGCGTCAGCGCGGATAGCTGCAACTATCCGCGCTCGAATTACGGAAGCTATGCACCCCAGCCCGCTTGCAGGTCCACGCGATCACCCTACAAGAAGACATCTCCGCGGGCGGGCGGGCGCGGCTTCGCTGGCGGTGGTGCCATCTTGCTTGTCGGCTGCAGCCGACGCCCTGCCCTCGGCTGCACCATGCTGGGCTTCCCTGCTGGCGGCTGCCTGGTCTTCGGCGGCGGCGGCCCCATGGTCTTCGGCGGCGGAGGCGGAACTGGAGGGTTCATATTGCCAGTCCTCCACGGCGCCTGCTGAGGCATCGTCTTGGGCAAGTTCGGCGCCATGGGCTCCCGATGCATCAGCTGAGGCTTGGGGACGTGCGCCTCGCGCACCCGCGGCGCTGCCTTGTTGCCGTGCAGCTTCGCGTACATCTCGCGCTTTGCGCCACCTCGGTTCCCCCAGCGCTTCGCATTGGCGCGCCACGCCTGGCCCTGCCACGTCTGCGGCCCGCCCATGGCGGGGCCAGGCGGGCCGCGGTCGCGGAACTTCTTGTAGTCGTACTTCATCTGGTACTCCTTGAGCACGGCGAGCACGGTCTCCGACCGCCAGTCGATGGGATTCCCAACGGGGTCGCTCAGCCAGGCTCGCAGCTGCGCCCTGAACGCCTCCACCGCGCTGGGATGCGCCTCCACCGCCTCGGGGGGCTCTTCCACCACAGGCGTCGCGCCCCGCATGTGCGACGCGAGCTCCTTCACGAGAGCCGAGGGCGGGAAAGGCCGCTGCCGCGGGTCCCGCGGCGGTGACGTCGGCCCCCGCCTGCGCGGCGGCGTCGACGGTGCCCGCGGGTGGCGCGGGCTGCGCGATCGCGCTGGCTGCGCCGCCAACGTGGGCGCGCTGGCTGGCCGACTGCCGCTGGCGGAGGAAGACCGATCCCCTGCGTTGTTGTCCACGCCCGCAAGGTCGGAGAGCAACTGCATCGCTGGCCCGAACATCTCCTGCGCCGAATCGCCAAAACAGTTCGACCGAGAGCGGCCAGCCAGTTTCGCGCGCGATGCGCGCGTCCCTGGCTACCGCACGCGGGGCCACTTGTTTTGGCGATGCAGCTGCCTCCAACGCGTCGAACGCGCTGCCGCTGTCTGCCATGGCCGCGGCCGCAGTGCGAGGCGCCGAGCGCGACGCGGTGGCTGCGGCGCAGCCTCGGCGCGCGGGCCCCAGCCCACGCGTCGGCGCGAAAGGGGGGGGCCAACCCCGCGCGGGCTCGCGGGCACCCGCGGGCCGCGGGCTTGAACCGAAATGGAATCGGACGCGGAAGCGAGACTTCGGGAGGAGGGGGAGGGGGTTGCCCATGGACCCATTGAAGTCTTGGAGCTCCTCGAGCCCTCGGGGGCCTCTCAGAAGGGCCCCGCTGGTTCTTGCGACGGGGTCTCGGGGGAGGGGGCAGAGTGAGGGTGGCATTGGGAACCAGAAATATAAGTGAACTGGTGTCCCTTTGAATGTGCAGGTCTTGGTTCACTTGTTTTCGTCGTTGAACGGGCGGTGGCAACGTCGGTGCCTTCGCGCGCGCCCATGCCATTCTGGGTGAACGCCTTCGCCGTTCGAGCAGTGGGCGTCTCCCCGACGTTAGTTGGCGTGGGATCCAGTGCCTGACAGCGGAGAGGGGGGCGCAGGGACGTGGCGCGGGGGCGCGGAGTGGGCCGATTAGGGGAGGGGGGCGGCGGCATGTCCGCCTGAAGGGCGGAGGAGCGCAAAGGGGTGGGGCGGGGGCGGCATGTCCGCCACGAGTTGGAAGGCGAGAAGGCTGCGCTACAAGGCGGCATATCCGCCACGAGGCGGCATATCCGCCACGACCTTTTTGTTATCCCGAGGCCGCCCCGTTGGCCTGGAGAGTTGAAGAGTCGTAGCGCGAATTACTCGCCGCGCGCCCTGGCGGCGAGCTCCTTCTTGACCAGCTCCTCCGCCTCCGCGATGGCCCTGGCCTCGGAGCGATCGGGCGCAACGAGGCAGCAGGGGGCGGAGGGGGCGTCGAGGCAGGGGCGAAAATGAAGAGAGCGCGGAGGAGGGCGTCGAGAAGGGCGTCGGTGAGAATCTGGCCTTGTCGGCCTCATCGCCCGCGATGTACTTCAGGCTGACGTTGCTGCCAGGGACGCCGACCCTGCCGCTGCGGAACTGCACCTGGGGGGCGGAGCAACGATGAACAGTCGCCTGAAAGGCGGCGGGCGCGCAAACTGCGACCCCAGCGGGGCTGCTGGGAATCGCCGCGCGCGCCCGACGCCTCATCGGTGGGAGGTTCAACCCCGCTCGCCAAGTTGCGTGCGGTCTGCATCTCCCACCTCGGCTTCGCCCACTTGCGCTGCTTGTCCTTCCCAGCCGCGCCGTCCGTCTTCTTGCCCGTGGGGAGCGGCGTCTTCTTAGCCACGTTGCCCGTGGCAGGCGGCGTCGTCTTCTTTGCCGCGTTGTCATTGCCAGGCGGCGTCGTCTTCTTAGCAGCATTGCCCGTGGCAAGCGTGGGGGCCTTCAGTCATATTTACCATCGTCTTGACCGCCTTCGTCCTCTTATCCATGGCCGCGACCATGGCCAGAGCCGCCTCCGTCGGGGTCTTCTTCAGAGAGCCTGCGGCGATGCCGACCTTCTCAGCCTTGGGCGGCGGCGTCACGGCGACGATGCCGAAGTCGGAGTCGGAGTCGAGCTCGATCGGCAGCTCATGCTTCTTCTGCTTCTTCGCCGCGCGGCTCTTGCTGATCGAGGCCGTTTGGGCGGCGGCGGTGCTCGATAACGGCTGACAGTCGGCGGGTTTGCCGCCATCGTGTGCCGCCAGTTGCTGCGTCGACGGCGCATCCGAACTCCCCGCCGCCATCGAAAGCTGGTGGTTCGAACCTGCTCGTTCTTGCAACGGCTCCTGCGGCTGCTGCGTCTGCGAGCGGTCGATCAGCTGGATGGCTGGGTTGGGCCAGCGGCCGCCGCTGCGCGAAAGCCCCACCTGAAATCAGGCGGATCACCGCCGAACGAAAATATTCCCCCCCCCCCATCCCCCTAGGGGGATGGGGGGGGGGAATATTTCACAACACGCCCTCCATCCAGGCATCCAGAAACGTACCCCGCGCCGATCCAGGAACCCACCCCTCGACCCAATACCAGGTGTCCCGCGGGGGAATGCGTTCTGTTATTCCCCGTGGAGCCGTCGGCCAGCGCCCAGAGAACGAATCGGCCGCCGCGATGGGGAGGTGCTGCTGAGGAGAGCCGCCGCCTGGGCCGTGGGATGGCTGCAGCCCGCCGCGGGCGGGCGCAGGCGCGGGCAGCGCGAGGTGGCCGCTCTTCTTCCCTGCACGGAGATTAATCAGCTTCGCAATCGTCACCATCTCGACGGGATTTATCTGCGGCGCCGTCGCTCCAACACCTGGCGGGAAGGCGTCGACGTACGTGATGGGGTACTGAGACTGGAGCCTCCCAGGCGTGATGGGGAGAGCCTGGATGCCATCCCTGGGCGGCGGCATCGTCGCCACGAGATTCTTGAACGAGGATTTCACTGTGGCCAGATATGACTGCAACAGCTCCCTCGTGATCTCGCCCGTCTCCACGCCTGTCTGCTTGCACACCAGCAACAAGAATGCTGCCATATTGGCGGCCGTCGGGCAGCTCGGATGCCTCAGGCCAAGCGCCCCGAGGTGCTCTGAGAACGCCGCCATCTTGGCAGTGAAGCCCGAATGCGGCGAGAGCACGAACTCCCACAACTGAGGCGTCAGAAATTCAATGAACCCCTCGTAGTTCTGGAGCTTCCTCCCCTGCAGGCTGCCCGACGACAGAGCCTGCAAGAAGTCTCCCAGCTCGGACTGCGCCCACCCCACGCCGCCGCCCAAAGCAGCAAACTGCGCACTCTGGAGCTGCGACCAGCGCTGGGACGTCGCCGCCTGGATGCAGGCAGGAAGGTGCTCCGTCGCACTGCCGCGCGCTACGAACGCCGCCCGCGCCTCCTCCAGGCGGCCTCGAAGGATGCCCTCCATGGCAGCGATGCGGCGCGACCGCGCGCCGAGCGGAGTGCGCGACTCCCCGCGCGCGCACGCCGCCCGAAGCCCTCGGAGGAGGGCTCGCCAAAAACGGATCGAGCCAACGCGCGTGCGACGGACATATCCTACTCCTGCTCTTCCTGCTCCTCCTCCTCCTCCCCCTCCTCCTCCTCCTCCTCCTCCTCCCCCTCCTCCCCCTCCTCCCCCTCCTCCTCCTCCTCCTTCTCCTCTTCCTCCTCTCCCTCCTCCTCCTCCTCCTCCTGGGTGAGGGGGGGCGCAGGGGGGAGAGTGTCGAAGGGGGGGCGGGGGAGGGGGTGCCGAAGGGTGCGCGGGGGGGAAGAAGAGAGCTATGGGGGAGGGTGGGTCAAGGAGAGGCCAGGGAGGGGAGGGGGGAAAGGGGTGGGCGGCTTGCCGCCGAGGGGGTGGAAGGAGGCGGCAAAGCAAGCCGCCGATAGGGCGGTTGGGAAGAAGCGGTTTCCCGCCACGAGGAGGAGAAGGCGGTTTGCCGCCAGAGGAGGAGTAGGCGGTTTGCCCCCAGAAGGGGTAGGCGGTTTGCCGCCAGAGGAGGAGAAGGCGGTTTGCCGCCAGAAGGGGTAGGCGGTTTGCCGCCAAAGGAGGAGAAAGCGGTTTGCCGCCAGAAGGGCGGTTTGCCGCCACGGAGGGGGAGAAGGCGGATTGCCGCCATGGGGGGGGGAGAAGGCGGATTACCGCCGACGGAGGACGAGGCGACGGAGGAGAAGGCGGTGCGCCGCCTAAGGAAAGGGGGGATAAGGGAGGGCCGAAGACACATGGATAAACATTTTCCTCCTTCCCTCCCCCCTCCCCGCGGGCATGCGCGCAGCCCGCAGCGCCGCGGCCGCGAGGTACAGCAAGTACCTGCGGCGCCTCGGTCCTGAACAACTGAACAACAACAACAACGGAAATTCAATGGATTTCAAAAAAGTTAAGAATAAAAAATACGCAAATGATTAGCAAAAACACGAATATGTTCAGCCCCATCGACTTAGCAGAGATATCTAACTTAGTATATTACTTACATCTACACTTACAAACACCATAAGTATTGCATATGCACACATGAGATGCGCGATCAACAAGTGTACGTTCTATGGCTTAACTAAGATTATGTAAGATGAACGCTCTTACCGCACTTACAGCCACCCGACGATCAAAGCAGGCGTCCGGCCCGGGAGCCGGGCCGGGTGCCGGCCCGAGCTCCGGAATCGGCCCGGACAGCTTCCCGGGCGCCGGAAGCAGAAATTCAGCATTTTCGAAAGAAAAATGTGTATTGGAATGGCGTTTTTTCGGCGCCGCCTCGGAACTCGATTTTCCGGCGCCCTGGCGCCGGCTCGGGCGCCGACCCAGGCGTCCGGCCCGGGAGCCGGGCCAGGTGCCGGCCCGAGCTCCGGAATCGGCCCGGACTGCTTCCCGGGCGCCGGAAGCAGAAATTCAGCATTTTCGAAAGAAAAATGTGTATTGGAATGGCCTTTTTTCGGCGCCGCCTCGGAACTCTATTTTCCGGCGCCCGGGCGCCGGCTCGGGCGCCGACCCGGGCGTCCGGCCCGGGAGCCGGGCCGGGTGCCAGCCCAGGCTCCGGAATCGGCCCGGACGGCCTCCCTCCCGGGCGCCGGAAACAGAAATTCAGCATTTTCGAAACAAGAATGCCCAGCCCACCGAACCTCTTAAAAGTAAGGAAATCCTCTTATTTTTTAAGAGGAAAAACCTGCCCTCTTATTTTCCCGCCAAATCTACAATATTTTAAGAAGTTTACTAAAATATTAGAATGTTCCTAAAAAATAAGAGGCTTATGTTGTGTCATGCTAGTACATGGTTTTCTGCCCTGTGCCTGCGTTGTGTCTCTGGACCGCAACTTCTTTGTTCGGTCAGGAGTCGTGCAAGGCTCTTTGTGACCTCTTGGAAGCAGTTGTGGAACCACTTGGAAGGCCGCGTGGGGGCCTGCGTGATTACTTACATTTTGTGTGTGCGGAGCTTCTGCGTCGGTTCTAAGGGTTATCTTGCGGCCCATGGGAAAAGCGGAAACCCTCTCGGCGCCGCCATGGAAGTATATTGGGCCGTCTTGGGCGTTTCTTGGGTTGTTGTGGTTTCCTTTGCTTTGGCCGCTCTCGTCGTGGTCGCCGCCGTCGTTGTCAACCTCCTCCGCCTCCTCCTCCTCCTCCTCGTTTTCGTTTTTCTTGTCCTCCTGCCCCTCCTCCGCCTCCCCCTCCTCCTCGTCCTCCTCCTCCTTTCCTCCTCGCCCTCTTCCTCCCCCCCATTTCCTGTCGGCGGACGCGGCGACAGCCTTTGGGAATGCAGTGGAGGAGGAGGAGGAGGAGGAGGAGGAGCAGCAGAAGCAGCAGGAGGAGGAGGAGGAAGAGCGGGAAAACGAGGACGGTTGTTTCCTGCAGCGCTGGCACCGCCACAAATCTCACAACCTGTATTTCTCAATCGCACTCCGATGAATGAAACCACAATTCTGTGCACTGTGCGAAACCGACCCCACGCAAATACCGATCATATCTTCGTCGGCGTAGTTCCATGATTCTCTGGGGTTGCCATGTGTATGGTAGTCTTCCTCGGCCAAATGAATGAACAAGTGGTGCTTCGGATACACCCTGTACGCGTCCCACAGAGTGGGTTGATCACGATGGTTTGATAACTCAACGTAAAGCAAGAGATGCTGTCGCGCCAGCCTGCCGAGCTTTGAAGACATGAACTCAGCTGAACCATCGTCAATTTTCGACCTCGGCAATTCTGTGTAGAATAGGTGCAGGGCAAGAAGGCATTCAAACCTCAAGCGTTGGTAGCCCTCCGTTGGCGGGAAAATCTTCTCAAGTATGTAATGTGTCACTGGCACCATCAGTCGAGTATCTGAAGCTTTCAACGCCAAGCGAGGAGCTGTCTGTTTCTTGCCTTTGAGCATACCAATTGTCAGTTTGTTCAATGGCGGCCTGGCGTAACCAAGTTGTTTGCTCGCGTGCTTGATGAACACCGTTATTTGTGACAGCACCTCTTCAGATTTTGTCAAGGAACCTCCAAGCTGGTACAGCATCTCCAACCATATATTGCCTAGCATGTACTGTGTTATCCCTAGGTCGCACACATGCATGAGGTCCAGCACGATGTAAGGCAGCACGAAGCCTGGCAAGCTCCAGAACACCGAATAGTATTCACCATCTTGAAGCACTTGAATCATGCGGTCACGGTGTGACAGAACTGTAGATCTCCATGCAGCGTCTTTGCAGGCATCGTGGAATGGAAACGAGTGTCTGTCCGCCGCGCACCTGAAACACATTCGTTTGGTAGGGCCGTCGCCTTGCCAACCTCTGAGGCCGATGATTCTCTTCAAAAAATCCCAATCAAACCGGCCTTGTATGACACCCCCTCTGCGTGCAATCTCTCGACCAAGGGAGGCTCTGGAAGCTCGTTCAGCGTCCCCTCGGTACGTGGAAACCAAAAATGGGACGCCATCGTGTCGCTCGAGTGGGTATTTTCCTGCGAGCCATATCCTGAATGACCACGTCACAACAGACCAAACTCCATCATAAGTGCAACGGCCCTTGCACCCGCAGTTGCAATACAGCGAACTAGGGATGACGCAGATCCAGTGGCGAGTCTCGTCGTCGAGACAGCTCTTGCAATTCCAATGGATCAGAAAAAGTTTATCCTTGTTTGTGAAGGGGGCCTCGTCGCCCCATAGGCCCACAGCCACGGCGTTCCGCGGGTCAGCCAGTCCAACCCGAGAAGCCCATTCAAACCTGGTTCGGTTGAGGACAGCGCCTTCTGGGAAGGTAGTCCACGCATCAGGTTCATCTGCCAGGGCCTCGAATACTTCGTATGGCAGCAGGAAGTTCACTAGATACTGCGCCTTTGAATGTGAGTCGTAGTCCCACAAGTCGATCATAGCTTGGTACACTTCGGGCATTCTGGATCTTTTCCGAAGGCCAGTCACTAGATCACGATGGGCGTGGTTGGGGTTCGCTGGAGCAGCTCGACCTGACATCGCCATCAGCTCACTGACCTCGGCTGCAGAAAGCTTGCCTTGTTTGAACCTCTTCGTTGCGAATGCCTCCACTCTGTCGGCCAGCTCACCAGCAGAAACAGCAACTGAACGCTTCGACTTCTCGTCGAGACCGAATTGCTGCCTGAGCCCATGACCAAATCCTGGCATAAAGATAGCATGAACGAGTAATACTGGCGTGAGCGCAGTCAAAGTCATGATGAGCGGGTCACCGCTGGAGCCAAAAGGCTGCGGAGGATGGAGGCCAGAGGAGGGGGGATGGAATCGGAAGGCATTTGTTTGGGGGTCAGGCGATTCGGGCCGCGGGTTCCAGTGGCACTTAGGTGAGAAGCGGGGGCCCTCGTTCTGATTTCGTTGATGGGGCGTTGGCTGCAATGAGATGATGCTGATACTGATGATGATCATGTTGGTTCCAGCGCTGGCCACTGGGGCCTTCGGTGGAGCTCCCTGCGGGGCCGCGAAACGCGCGAGGGGTGGTGACTACAGCGTTGGTTACGATGACGGTGGTGCTGGTGGCGATGATGTTGATGCTGTTGTTGATGCCGTTGATTTTGATGATGATGGCGGTGACAGTGCGATGGTGACGACGATGTGCCTCTGGAGATGCTGCTCGTCCAGAGCATGATCATATGCTTCTTAGCAGGGGCGCTATGCAACTGCGTATCTGCTCGAACTGCTGGAAACAGCATGCCTGGCGATATGCCGAGCCCCCGTGCCATCAGCCACGTCGGGCGCCAGGCGATGAATACATATGCTGGGCGATGCATCGTGTTACTGCGACTTCTTCAGCTTCGCGAAGTCGGCCAGTACGTCCTTGCGATACGTCTTGTACGCATCGTCGACCTCCTTCATCTTGTCGGTGATGGTCTTGGTCTGGTCGGCGTACGACTTCACCTCATCGAGCTTGTCAATCTTCTTCATGTCGGCCCAGACCTTGAACAGCACATCATTGTTATCCTTCTGCACTTGCGTCTGCGACCTCAGATAGTTCAGCGGCCCTTCACCCCAGGAAGTCTTCGCGGCGATGCGGTCCTCGATGACGCTGACCTCGCCGAGCTCCCTCTGCATCTTGTCGTACTGGACCTTGGCCCTCTTGATCGCGTCCTTGAAGTTGCTCTCAGCTTCGGCCAGGGTTTTCTCGTCCTCGAGCTTCTTCTTCTCGTCCTCGGTCAGGGTCTTCTCTGGAGCGCCTCCGCCAGCAGAGCCAGCTGCTGAGCCCGAGCCTGCCTCATTGCCCTTGCGGCGCTTCTTCGACGGGGGCTGCACCTGCGGGACGACCACCGAGCCATGGTTCTCCATCATGCTCTTGATGTCTTCGACGGAATCCTCTGGCACCTCTGCCTGGGTCGCGAGCGTGGCCGACTCGGTCCTCCGCTTCTCCCAGGCGTCCTTCACGTTGATGGGGCAATAGTACTGCATGACCTTCTCCTTCGCGAGAACTGGCGACTCGTGGAGCCGGGAGGGGAACTCTCCTCCGAGGCATCGTGCCGTAGCGTGCGCAGGACTGTTGATCCCCATTGGCCCCCCGTACTCCTCGATCGTCATCCACGCGTGCTCGCCCTTCTCGATGAAAGAGGACGACCTGGAAGTCTCGTTCCTCATGATCGAACCGCCCGACTTCGGGTCCACGATGAATGCCGCAAGCCACTCGCGACGCTCCTCGTCGCCTCTGAGCTTGCCGTACTCCACGTACTTCTCCGAGTGCGAGCTCTTCAGCACGGTGTTGAGGCTGCTGAAGGCCCGAGACCTCAGGGAGCGTTCGACACCTGCGATTCCTTCACCCGTGATGCTGCCTCCATCTTTGAGCAGCTCCCTCTTCAACTCCTCGCAGGCCGATGGTAACTGGTCAAGTGGCTTCTTGGGTGGCATTGCTCACAATGCACGGATGCCGCAACTACATAAGCCACGTGTGCTACGGAGGATGGGGGTCGGAAGCTTCCGAAGAGCTCGTTTCAACAATTCTGGTCAACAGAACGCCATCTAGCAGTCGCGCGTTCTTCCCTATGGTTAGAATTCTCGACGCTTCGCGCACCCCCACCAGCCCATCCACGCATGCAGACGCCGTTCCTGGGACTTCAGCATCCCGAATCAACATGACGGCTACGCCCTGACACGCCTGAACCGTTTGAACACACCATTTCTTTTACGTTAACCATTCGGCCCAGCCAATTTTGGGCACACGTTTAAAAGGAACGTGCGCGGCGCTGTTGCATTGATTTATGTGCGTTTCGAAATTTGGAGCCACCGTGGGGCTCTCTTGGGGTTCTCTTGGGGCCATCCTGGAGCTTTTTCTTTGGGCTCGCTTGAGGTCCCCTTCGGTCGGGCCTTCTTGGGGCCCTCTTGGGGCTCTTCTGGGGCGCCGTGAGGCCCTCTTGGGGCTCTTTGGAAGGGTTGGGGGGGGGGGCCTTTTGGGGCCGTCCTAGGCCGCGTAGATCAACAAGGGGTGGGTAAATTCTTGACGCTTCGCGTATCCCCACCAGCCCATCCAGAAATGATCAGCACGGGAATTGGTGAATCAGGGGCGGCAGAACGCATGCAGTCGCGCAGCCGTCTTCGAGAGCACAAGCAGCACACATAGCTTCCCGCATTGAAGCTTAAGATTGAAATCAGTGCAAGTTACGATGGTGCTTCGATGAGAGGTGAGGGGTATTTCGATGACTCGTAATGGCTGTTGCACTGATGTGTATATCATACCCGCGTGCGTTCCGAAACTTGGAGGCATCTTGGGGCCCGCTTGGGATTCTCTTGGGCCCCTCCTGGGGCCTCCTGGGGCTGTTTCTTGGGGCTCTCCTGAGGTCCTCTTAAGGCCTTCTTGGGGCTTCTTGGGGCTCTTTTGGGGCGTCTTGGGGCCCTCGGAGGGGCCCATGATGTCCCCGAGACGGCCACAAAGCGAGATGCGGCCGCATCTCGCGCTGTGGCCCTCTTGAGCCCTTTTGCGAGAACATGCCCAACACCAGGCGCCAATATTTTCAAACCTATTGACGCCCTCTTTTTGGCCTAGATTTCCTCCCGAGGGGTGAGGCGCCCTCTCTCACAGGGCCGCGAACAGGCCGAGAGCAGGCCCAAAACCAGGCGCCAATATTTTCAAACATATTGACGCCCTCCTTTTGGCCTAGATTTCCCCCCGATGGCGCGAGGCGCCCTCTCTCACAGGGCCGCGAACAGGCCGAGAACAGGCCCAAAACCAGGCGCCAATATTTTCAAAAATATTGACGCCCTCTTTTTGGCCTAGATTCCTCCCGATGGGGTGAGGCGCCCTCTCTCACAGGGCCGCGAACAGGCCGAGAACAGGCCCAACACCAGGCGTCAATATTTTCAAAAATATTGACGCCCTTTTTTGGCCTAGATTTTCTCCCGATGGGGTGAGGCGCCCTCTTTCACAGGGCCGCAAACAGGCCGAGAAGAGGCCCGAAACCAGGCGTCAATATTTTCAAAAATATTGACGCCCTCCTTTTGGCCTAGATTTCCTCCCGATGGGGTGAGGCGCCCTCTCTCACATGGCCGTCCAAACGCAGGGAGGGGGGGGGGGTAAACCTCCCGAGCAGGGAAAGGCAGGAGGTTGGAAAGGGAAACGCTCTAGACCACCTGCGCCCAGAGGGCTGGTGGGATTCGGATGGCCCCCATCGGTTGCTCAAACATACAGTCTTGGGGCCCTCTTGGGCCGCTCTTGGAGCGATTGCGGGCGCTTTGGGGGGCCCTCGTGGGCGTCTCTTGGGCCGCTCTCTCGGGCCATCCTGGGGCCATCTTGAGGCCTCAAGAGCCCATCGGAAGCGAAAAGGCGCCAAGGCCAAAACCATTGATTCTCCCTGGGTTTTGGAGCCATTCTGGCCTCTTCGGGGGGGGGGTCCTTGGAGGCCTCGGAGGGCGCGTCAAACCGTCTTGGGGCCGTCTTGGAGCCTCTTGGATGATTGTCGGAGGCTAGCTTGAGCCAACTTGAGGTATGTTTTTGGGCCATCTTGGAGGCCATCTTGCGCCATCCTGACACATCGCGGGGGAGCCCGTCCAGAAGCTGGGAGGGGCGGGGAAGGTAAACCCCTCCCCGAGCAGGGAAAGGTTGGAAAAGGAAACGCGCTAGACCACCTCCGCCCAGAGGGCTGGTGGGATTGAGCAACTCCTTGGCAGAAACGCTTGCCCGAAAGTGCACGATGCCCTGATGCCAGTCTCCTAGGACTCGTTTGTTTAACTGGATTTGCTCAAAACGTCAGGGCTCAGGAGGGCCCCCAAGGGCTTGCATGCCTGGGGCGCTGGATACTTCAAGATGTGGCTCACTGATTTTCCAACGCACAGCCCCTAGGGCCCACGGGCGGAGCAGTGCGACGAGCAGTGCGACGAGGAGGACGAGGGCGCGCGCAGCGCCAGGCTCACTGGGCGTCGCACGGCGCACAGCTGAGAATTAACTGGCGCCGTTCTGCAGCTCCATATCCGGCACATATCCGGCAGGGGGGGGGGTGACAGATATAAAAAGTTGAAAAACACAAGGTTTTTTCACATTCTATATCTGTCACCCCCCCCCTGACAGATATGTGACAGATATGTGACAGATATAGCGGCAGACAGCGGCGCGGGCCGACTGCAGGCTCGGCTGAGACAGCGGGGCTCGCGGCCCCTGCAGGTTGCCTAGTCCTCACGACCTGCAATCTCGCGGAGCTGCATGTAGTCATCGTACGTGCCCTCGGCGATCGCCTCCAGGACCATCATGTCATCGTCGCTATCTGCGGGGCTCTGGGGTGGAGCCGCCTCCATCTCGCCGTCGTCGCTCGTAATCTCGACGACTGTGACCTCAGATAACTGCTCATCTGGAATGCGGGCGGCGACGTAACGGACGCAGCCGATGATGATGGGCACGTCGGCTCCTGCTTGCGAGGCGCACGCCATGAAGAATGGCGCAGTGTTCCAGGGCGCCGTGGGGCAGTCAATGACGAGGGCCTGTATCCTGTCGTGGCCAACGCACCATTCGTAGACCATCTCGATCCGATAGCTCTTCGGCCGACGCAGTAGAGGGTGATCAATAGTGAAGACCCTGCTGCCTCCACTGGCGGATGTGCATGTAAGCGTGGCCATGCAGCTGTAGCAAACCCATTCAGGTGTGATATCTGACGTTGCGACGCACACCCTTGGAGCCCATCTCATCCGTCGATCGTCTGCAACGTGTTCGAAGTCACCGAGATTCGCACCAAGGACCAAACGCTAGCAGCAGAAAGCCACAACATTGTTTGGAGCTGGATGCTGGTCTCCTTCATCTCCAATGGCAGGCTGGCTGTCGGGACGAAAATTGACTTCCACTCCGAACGTCTGTAAACTTTGAATGACTGCATCATCTGGGCCGAGAGGGTGCCTGCATACTGGGCACGAGGGGTCACGCACCGATGTCTCGACGAGCCTTCCTATGCAAGCCGCGTGGGCTTTGTGGCCGCATGTGGCGAAGAATACATTCTCGTCTCCAAGTGTGTCCAAGCAAACACTGCACTCCAAAGCCATTGCGAGCCAAAACTGGCAACAGAGTGACACTGGGTCGAACGTCATCGTGGCCAGACTGATGGTGGGCGGTGATTTCCATATCGCGATGGTGATGATATGATGTTGATCGGTGAGTGCGCCCTAGAAACTAGTGGCCATGCAATATGTGCAATCTACGTGGCGCAGTCTGTGCGGTGCAACAATTGGAAGCTATGTGACGCAGTCTATGCGTGCAAGCTATGTTATGCAACGTAGGTGACGTACAGCAGCCGACATATCCATCTACGCGGCGCGAGCTATGCGTTGCAAAACATTCGCGGTGAAAGCCATGTGGCTACCCAGGGCGGCAAAGGAGGCTAAGTGTTGCAATCTATGTGGCGTTCGCGTCAGCGGGGCGAGGACGGACATGCCTTCTCTTCAGTAGTTGGGGCTGGCCCGACACGGCAGCGGAAGTCATGGGGTGGGGGCGTCTTAGGCCGCGTAGATCAAAAAGAGGGATTGCATACATTCGGATCGTTTCCTCGGATGCTTAAAATTGCCGTCTTGAGCCTCTCTTGGGGCGCTTGTGAGCGCTCTTGGGGCCCTCATGGGGCCCTCTTGGGCGCCTCTCGGGGCCATCATGTACCATCCTGGGGCCATCTCGAGCCCTCAAGAGCCCATCGGGAGCGAAAAGGCGCCGATGCCAAACACGTTGATCTTCCCTAGAGTGTGGAGCCATGTTGGCCTCTTGTTTTCTGGGGTGGTCCTTGGGGGCCTCGGAGGGCACTTGAAACCGTATTGGGGCCGTCTTGGGGCCCCCTGGATGCGTGTCGGAGGCTACCTTGAGCCAACTTGAGGTACGTCGGGCAATCTTGGAGGCCAAATTGGGCTCTCGGAAGCCCTCTCGGAGCAATCTGGGGCCCAACAGGACCCTCTGACACATCGCGGAAGGGGTGTGTGCGTGTGTGTCCAGAGGTTGGGCGGGGAGGGGGGGGGAGGGGAGGTACACCCCCCCGAGCAGGGAAAGGTAGGAAAAAGGAAACACGCTAGACCACCTCCGCCCAGAGAGCTGGTGGGATAAGGCAGCGCAACATCCACCGACTAAATGCGCGACGGCAATCACCCGTAAACAACTACTTCGAACAATCACGAGTTAGTGTTGCACGTGTTGGGCGGCGAGGAGGAGGGGGAGGAGGAGGAAGCGGATTGAGAAATAAGAAGAGAGGGAAGATGGGACTGAGGCCCCCCCCCCAGGCACCCCAACGAGCCCCAAGAGGGCCCCACTGCGACCCGACAGAGTCCCAACAGGGTTCCGATGAGGCCCTGAGGAGACCCCAAGATAGCCCCAAGAACGAGCCCCAGGAGGGCCCCAAGAGGGCCCCAGGAAAGAGCCCCAGGATGGCCCCAGGAGAGCCCCAAGAAAGAGCCCCACGATCAGCAGGGGAGCTGGTGAATCAGGGGCGGCAGGACTGCGGATGCGTCCTGCCGCCCCTGATTCACCAGTTGCCCTGCTGATCGCTTCTGGATGGGCTGGTGGGGATACGCGAAGCGTCCATAATATTATTCCTCTTTTTTATCCTTGCTCATGTGTTCGCCTCTCCTTCTTGACCTCGAGCTTTCTCTACCATCTCATCCGATCCCGTCCTACCCTGCTCCTCCTCATCCCCCCCTCCTCTATTCGGCGCAACGCACAGCACGCGGCGCTCGGCGCCTCGAAGTTGTTGCTCTCGTGGGTGGGGCGGCAGCCCCAGAGAGCGCACCCCCCGACGACGACGACGACGACGACGACGACGACGACGACGACGACGACGACGACAACGGCTACGACGACGACGACGACGACGACGACGACGATTGCGGCGACTGCGAAGACGGCGTCGACGAGATGCTTCACGACTACGGCGACGATGGCGATCACGATGGCGACAGCGATGCTAACGATCACGACGGTAACGGAAACGGACGGCCATCACGAAGAAACAATGCCAGGGCAGCAAAAAGGTCCTCTCCGATGGGCCCCCCTGGATGTTTTTTTGCTGGACCGTCGGATTCTCTCTCTTTTTATCTTTCTCCCCCAGTGGCGTGTGATCTTCCTATTCCTCCTCATCGCTCGTCCTCCTTCCCCTGCTCCACCTCCTCTTCCTCCTCCTCCCCCTCCTCCTCCTCCCCCTCCTCACCCTCTTCATCCGTACTGGCCGCTCCCCAGTGCGAGCCCAGGCGCGCGAGGCACGATCCGCCGATGGGGCAGTGCGGGGGTGGGGGGAATCTGATGGCAACGACTAGCCTGGAGGAGGACGGCAAGGAGGATGAGGAGGAACAAGAGGAGGAGGAGGATGGGGGGGAATGAACTCGGAAACTCGTTTCCTCTCAAGGCGTCTCACGCAACAGACGCCTGGTACTTGCACAGGGAGACAGCCGTCTCCCAAAGAACCTGTACAGCAGCGCGGTTCTGGTTCATCCAGGTCAGCTGCATGCCGTTCTGGGCATTGATCTTGAAGTGGTCGGTGGAGGCGCCGTCTGGCAGGCTCCTGATGTTCGTGAGGTAGAAGAAACGCTTCGGTCCCTTCGCGCCAGCAAACGTAACCTGGATTTTGGACGGGCGATGGCCATTCGCATCCAAATCCGCCAGGTCGGACGCAGCGTTCGGGTCGATCGTGTAGGTCTTCTTGCCTGGCTCAAGGTGCACCTGCTTCTGAGCGCACTCTGGGAGCATATCCCAGCCAGCCTTGATGACGGCGTCCAGGTCGGTTGCGGTCTCCACCCCATCGGCTTCACCTTCATCATGTTCAGTCTCCTCCTCTTTGGCTTCGTCTCCTCCTTCTTCTTCTTCTTCTTCGTCAGGCGCCGCAGCTGCAGCTGGTTTCTTACTCGCAGGCTTGGCACTGGCCGCGGCTGGCCTCTTCATGCCCGCCTTGGACTTGGCGGCGGTCATCTTCTTCAGCTGCAAGTGGGCGCCGTCATCGATGATGCTGGACGCTGGCACTTCTGTGTGTAGCTCACTCTCAGTGTCCTTGAACTTGAAGAAGGCCGTGGCGAAACCGTACTCGTTCTTCTCGTAGCGAATCGCTGGGATCCGACCACCGTCGCTCAAAAGCGCGAAGGCGCACATGTACTTCTTGTCTTTGCTTGGCTCGACGTACCTGAAGACAATCTCAATGTCGTCTTCCTCTCCATATGCCTCGTCGCTCACGTCCTGGCCATATGCTTGACGAAATGCTGGTAGTGGGTGAAGTTTTCGCCCAGGTTTGTTATCGTAATTATCATCACCATCAATCAGGTCGTAAAGAGTAATCATCCACGCCGGGTGTGACTTAGATCCTTTCTGTCGGGCACCTTGGGACAAATCTCGGTACTGCTTGGCCCTCTCCCTGACGTGGCTGAGCATGACGATGACCTTGTAGCTCATCAGCCTGATCGCCATTTGGAAGTCACTGCAACGCTTGTCCTGGCCCCACATCTCCACGTCTGCTTTCCGACTGGCGAATTTATCTTCCATCGCGCCGTACATGTCGGCGTGCCTGAAGAACCCGCCTCTCGTGTCTACGTTGATCAGTTTGGCAAGCACGTCTTTCTGCACAAACAGCTCATCTAAATCAATTCCAGTCTTCATGTGGCTGGACGTGTAGTTCGGAAGCTCACCGTCCGCGTCGAAGCAAGCTGCCAACATGGACACGGCATCTGGGTGGCGAAATTTCTTGGTGCGAATCAATGCCATGCCGCCGACCTCAAACGATCGAACAACAAATTGCTATGCAGGATGCTGCGAGAGGAGAACACATGGATCATCGCGGGGCGGATGGGGGGAGGCCTCCTGGGGCTCTTTCTTGGGGTCTCCTGAGGTCCTCTTAGGGCCTTCTTGGGGCTCTCTTGTGGCCTTCTTGGGGCCCTCTTGGGGCTCTTTTGGAAGGTCTTTGAGCCCTCTTGGGGCTCTGTGGGGGGTTTGGGGAGGCCTCTCGGGGCCGCCTTGGTCCTTATGGCTAAAGAAGGGAGGAGGGAGGGCAATTCTTGCCCCCCCCCCCCTCGGAGGTTCAACCATGCCGCCTCGGGGCCCTCTTGGCCCGCTCTTGGAGCGCTCTTGGGCGCTCTTGGGGCCGTCTTGGGGCTCGCTTGGGCTCCTCTTGGGGCTGTCTTGGGCCATCTTGGGGTCATATTGAGGCCTCAAGAGCCCTTCGGAGGCGAAACAGCGAGAAGGCAAACAACATTGATTTTCCGTAGGTGATTGAAGGATGTTGGCCTCTTGGGGGGGTCCTTGGAGGCCTCGGAGGGCACTTGAAACCGTCTTGGGGCCGTCTTGAGGCCTCTTGGACGCGTGTCGGAGGCTATCTTGACTCGTCTACCGCTGTCTTGGGCCATCTTGGAGGCCATCTTGCGTTCTCGGAGGCCCTCTTGGAGCCATCTTGGGCAATCTTGGACACTGCTATGGGTCCGTCCCCCCCCCCCCCACCGCCCAAACTCAGGGATGGGGGGGGGGGGTAAACCTCCCGAGCAGGGAAAGGCAGGAGGTTGGAACGGGAAACGCCCTAGACCACCTGCGCCCAGAGGGCTGGTGGGATTCCTTGGGCGTTGCCCCAAGAGGGGCCCAAGAGAAGCCCAAGAGGGCCCCACGATGCCTCCAAGTTTCGGAACGCACGCGAGTTTAAGATAAAAATCAGTGCAACAGCCATTACGAGTCATCGACATACCCCTCACCTCTCATCGAAGCACCATCGTAACTTGCACCGATTTCCATCTTAAAGTTCAATGCGGGAAGCTATGTGTGATGCTTGTGTCCTCGAAGACGGCTGCGCGACTGCATGCGTTATCCCGCCCCTGATTCACCAACTCCTTTGCTGATCGTTTCTGGATGGGCTGGTGGTTTTTTTTTTTTTCGGTCGCGGCCGCGAGACAAGGGTCAGGCGGCGAAAGCGCTGGTGGGGATACGCGAAGCGTCAAGAATAGGACGAGGAGGCCATCGCCCGCCCCTCGTCATCCTCGTCTTCGTCCTTCTCGTCTCCATCGTTCTTCTCGTCCTCCTCGTCGTTGTCCTCGTTTTCCTCGTTGCAGTCTTCGTCGGGTTTATTGCTCCCGTGCTCGTGCATTCTCCTCGTCCTCGTCTTAGTTGTCCTCCTCCGCGTTTCTCTCCTCCTCCTCCTCCTCCTCCTTATCCTTGTTTTCCTCCTCCCTCGTCCTCCTCGCTGTCCGTGCGCCCACGTGCTCTCACGCGCGACGTCTGCCAATGTTCTGTGCACTTGAGAAGGAAGCAGACGGGGAACAAACCAGGGCCGAATGATATCCACCGGCCCTATGCAAGGACCACCGAGCGTCTGAGTCGATCGCTTCATATTTACTCCCTTTGACCGTGAGTCGCAGCCAGGCCCGTGCGTCAACCTTATCGAATATTATACGTCGGCGTGGCGCACTAGGTGTTCGTGTCATCCCGTGGTGCCCCGCTGTTCTTGGGAACGCGCGTGCGTTAGAGAAGAGGAAGTCAGTGAACGCCTAGACACCACATCCCATGGCGGCCTATACTTAGCGCCCAATCGCAGGCGAACATGTTAAGGTTTTGGCGCGTGCGCGTTCGGGTTTCGATGGCTCTTATGAGGTATAGGTTGCGCTTTTCCCTTCCATGCCAAACGTAATAGCGCATGCTTCTTTGCTCAAATTTAAGAGGGCCGACTAAAATTCTAGAGCGCAATTGAAATTTAAGAGGCCCTACTAAAAAACAAGAATGTTGATGAAAAATAAGAGGGTGACATTCCCCTCTTAAAAAACAAGAGAATTCTCTTACTTTTAAGAGGTTCGGTGGGCTGGGTGTGTATTGAAATGGCCTTTTTTCGGCGCCGCCTCGAAACTCGATTTTCTGGCGCCCGGGCGCCGGCTCGGGCGCCGACCCGGGCGTCCGGCCCGGGAGCCGGGCCGAGCTCCGGAATCGGCCCGGACGGCCTCCCTCCCGGGCGCCGGAAGCAGAAATTCAGCATTTTCGAAAGAAAAATGTGTATTGGAATGGCCTTTTTTCGGCGCCGCCTCGGAACTCTATTTTCCGGCGCCCGGGCGCCAGCTCGGGCGCCGACCCGGGCGTCCGGCCCGGGAGCCGCTCTCGGCGGCGAGCAAGAGCACCGAGCCCGAGTAAAAAAGGAGGAAGTCTCGAGCCGGAGCGTTGTTGTTGTTGGGGGGCCGGTTTTGGCGGAACCCCAAAACGCCTGAGCGTGAGCCTCAATTTCAGAGGAAATGCGGCCGGCGCCTCGGCGAGAGCGCCAGGGCGAATATAGGGGGTCCAACAATAATAATTGTTTAGTAATTAAGGTTCAATCAGTTTAAGACTGTTCGCCTTTATCTGCTCGAGTGTCCAATAACGCGTATCTCCCAAACCCTCGAAACCCGCCCTCTTCGTGTTCGATCGAACCCTTTTTGGGAGGGGTATACCTTTCTTCCCTGCAGGCCGGGCCCCAACAAGCGGCGGGGCGGCCGCGGACCGTCGGCCTGGCCAGCAGCAGAGCTGATCGGCGGGGCGGCCGCGGACCGTCGACCCGACCCCAAGAGGGACGGACAAGGGACCGACCACGACGACAAAGACGACGTCGACGTCGACGGCGACGACGACGACGGCGACGACGAGCGAAAGCGAGAGAGAACGACAGCAGGGCCTCAAGGACACGAAGTAGGCCACGAAGGGCGACATCGGGGACACGAAGGGAATGCGTATGGGGCCACGAAGAGCGCGCAGATAATGCGGGGCCACATGAGGCAACGATGGGGCCACTGAGGGTAGCAACTGGGCCACGTAGGGCAGTGAGGGGGCCACAAACGGCGACAGCGGGGCCACGAAGGGCATGCACATGGGGCCACAACGGGCGCGAACGAGCGGGGGCCACGAAGGGCATACGTATACTGGGCCGCGGAGGGCAAGGACGGGGCCACTGAGGGCAGCAACGGGGCCACGAAGGGCAACGAGGGGGCCACGAAGGGCGACAGCGGGGCCACGAAGGGCATGCATATAAGGCCACGAAGAGCGCGAACGAGCGGGGGGCACGAAGGGCATACATATATGGGGCCACGAAGGGCAGCGAGGGGGGCACGAAGGGCTGCGACGGGGCCACGAAGGGCTGCAAAGGGGGCCACAAAACAAAGCGAGGGGTCCACGAAGGGCTGCAACGGGGCCACGAAAAGGCATCGAGGAGGCCACGAGGGGCTGCAACGGGGCCACGAAGGGCAGCGAGGGCGCCACGAAGGGCTGCAACAGGGCCACGAAACAAAGCGAGGGGGCCACGAAGGGCAGCAACGGGGCCACGAAGGGCAGCGAGATTCCGATTCCCATGTAATCTGCGAAAGGGGTACTATGCGTGAGCGCGACTCCTGGGTGCCTGGGTGTCGGGAGCGCGGCGCTTGGGTAAATTGTAAAAATTCCAACGCAAGGGCGCTATTCTTCAATAGATTGTAAGCATGTCTCCAACGAGAACGCGACTCCAGAGCGCCGGGCGAGCGATTCCTAAATAAATTGCAAGGAAAGCCCAAGCGAGAGCACGATTCCTGCATAAAATGCGAGGAAGTCTCGGGCGGGAGCGGTGGCCCTGGCTAAAGTGTAAAGGGATCTCAAGCGGGAGCCGTTGTTGTTGTAACCCAGGGGCCAGGGGCCCAGTTTGAGCCTCGAAACTTTTCCTGGTTAAAATAACCGGGTGCGAGCGTCGAGGGACACATTTTGATTGAGAAAGGCAATATGCACCAGTGGGGGGGGTCAGCAATAACTATTCTTCAGAAGTGAGAGTTCAACAACGACCACAAGAACACAACGCAACACTCAGAACTCTCACCACGAATTCCTTATTCAGCCACGCGCCCAGGGACAATGAATGACCGATCGGCCCACTCACTCTGATATCTAGAAAGAGAAAGAGAGAGAGAGAGAGAGAGAGAAAAAAAGAGAGAGAGAGAGAGGGAGAGAAAGAGAGAGACAAGGATAGAGAGAGAGAGAGAAAGCGAGAGAAATATCGAGCAACAAACAAACGCAACAACGGATATACACATATATATACACATACATACATAGAAAGAGAGAGAGAGAGAGAGAGAGAGAGAAGAAGAAAAAAAAAAAAACAGAGAGAGAGAGAGAGAGGACTGGCCAAGGCTGGCAAGAAAATGACGGGAACCGCTCGGGGGGACCAGCTCAGGGCAGAATACATCGAGCTGGGATCGGCGATACATCGCCGACCGAATGGCGATAGGCACTCGATAGCAAGACCGCACGCTCCTTGTCGGAGTGACCTATTGGGCCCAGATCGACGATGAGTGGGAATGGGAGATCGGGGGTCGACACTTTCCCCCGCAAAGCCTATCCCCCCTAACTTTGCACTGAGAAGGGCTGACCTCAGCCTCTTTGTTCCTGCTCGCCTTTATAGTCAGAGACACGGCGACTTAGTTTGAAGGGGGTTGGGAGGCCCAACCAAATGCTTCGCCTAAGGCGAAGCCCATATCCAACTCTGTTATACCGTCGCGACGACAGTCCCAAGAGCAGGAGAGAGTCGCGGGAGCGACGAGCCATGTCAAGCGAAGATGTTTTCGGTCTCGATGGCAAATAGTGTGCCTCGCGATGAGGCGCAATCGTATGTTGGCGGCCGGCCGCTTGAGAACAAACGGCCGCGGACAAACGCTCGCTACCTCTCGCCTGTGCCCAGCCTCCTTTAGAGTGACCTGGCCCGCCCACAACGGGCACGGAAATTAACGTGCACCATGCGCAACAACAAACGTTGTCCAAAACCGGCAGCGGCCGCTACTGGGCAGCGCGATCTCTTGTCCCAGATGGGCCACACCCGGGGCGACACCGAAATCGAGCCCAATTCAAAACGGACGCCGCCCCAGACCCACGATATCCGATATCTTGGTCTCTTCAATGCGGGGTCCCTGGGGGTCCCTGGGAGTCCCTGGGCGGCGGTCCTGGGGCCCAGCGGAGGCCCCCAAGGGCCAAAACGCCCAACGACCTCCCGCCATGATTTATTCGCAATGCGAGCATGTCTAGGAGTAGAGGCCTCCCAGATGGGGTCGGAGCAGATGGGGTCGGAAAATCGCGCCTCCTCGCCGATGCATCGCACATGCCTGCGATGCACCGGCGATGCACTGGCGATGCCGGCGATGCATCGGCGACGTCGGCGTGGAGAAAATCGGGCTCGTGTCGAACCGCATCGCCGATGCATCGGCGATGCGGCGCGATACTCCCACCCTATCTTCGCGGACCCCATCTGGGAGGCCTAGAGCATAGACCGAGACCTGCGATGTCCTGATACTCGTCAGGACGCGCTCCCTGGAAGTCCCGACCCCTTCCTTGGGGCCGGCCTCTGCATCGCGAGTCGCTCTGTTGACGGTCCTGGGGCCTGGCGGGTGCCCCTATGGGGGCCGGAAGCTGCCCAACAACCCCTTTCGTCGTGCCTCTTTCCACGACGCGAGCAGGTCTGGGGAAAAGGGGTCCCTCCTCCTCCTCATCAGCCCCCTCCTCCTCCTTCCTCTACCCTCCTCCCTCCTCCCTCCTCCTCCTCCTCCTTTTCCTCCTCCTCCTCCTTCCTTCCTCCTTCCTCCTTCTTCCTCCTCCTCTTCCTCCTCCTCCTCGTCATCCTCCTCCTCCTTCCTCCTTCTTCCTCCTCCTCCTCCGTTGCTGCCGGGGGGCGCACGGCGGGGCCTCGACCAGCAGGCGCCCGGCCGCGGCGGTGGGCGCCGGCCAGCCCCAGAGGCGCGCCGAGGCCCAGGCGGCCCAGTCGGAGGCGGCGTCGGGCAGCTGCGACAGGTGCGTGCGCTGGGTGTACTCCTCGGGGGAGGTTGGCGGCGCACACGAGGAAGCAGGGGGGCAGGGGAGGGTTGGCGGAGTCCTATAGACTCTAGACCTGACCTTCTCCGCGCCAGCATGCGAGCCGGATCGTCCTGTGAGGGCTCCGCGGGCCCGAAACCGCCTGTTGTGAAGAAATGGCAACGCTCGGATCTGATGGCCCGCGAACCCGCACGAAAGGTCACTCCGGCGAGGGGTCACTCTTACGCGTATTGGCGAAATGGGGCAGGAAAGGAGGAAGGCTTCTTAGAAGGAGGTTGCTTATTAGAAGGCGCTGGTGCTCTTTCAATAAAATTTTTGTTCCGGCCACATGGCCGGCCCCGCCGCCCTGGCCAAAAGCTCGGGGGAGGGAGGGGGTAAGACCTGCACCTGCCTGACCCGGCCGTGTACGAGGATCCACCTTGAATGCTACGAGAGCATCTGCTTCGAACAAGGCACAGCGTGCAGCAAATCTCCAGACCGTCGCGCCCTCCGGGCGCGCTTCGGCCGCCCGCGGCCCGGATCCCCCTGCTGTCAGGGGAGAGGGGAGGAGGAGGAGCAGGAGGAGGAGGAGGAGGACGAGGAGAAGGAACAACAAGGAAAACCACACCGCACGCGAGCAGCGAGCGGGAAAAGGGGCAGCAGCAGCAGCAGGCGCAGCAGCAGCAGCAGCAGCAGCAGCAGCAGCAGCAGCAGCAGCAGCAGCAGCAGCGTCAAGCAAGCAAACGCGGGGCGGCGGGACGGGGGGCGGTCGTCGTGGTCGCGGTCGGCAGGCTGGGTCAGGAAGCGGTCGGGGGCGGTCGTGGTGGACGTCGGGGTCAGGGTGGTCGTTGGGGTCGTGCCCCCCCTTCAGCGCGGCGGCGCGGTGGCGCTTCGCGCGCGGGCAAGTTGCGCCAGGCCCGCGGCTCAGGCGGCGTCGGCTGTGCTGGCCGCAGTGGCCGCTGAGAACCTGGCCGAGGGCGCCCTGCGCGGCGCCTGCAGCCTGCGGGAGCACGGCCCGCGCATTCTGTTTCTGGAGGAGAAGCGGGAACCGCTGGGCGTGCGCCGCCGCCACTTGAGCAGGGTAGTCCCCCGTGGCGTCCGCCGCGCGCTTGGCCAAGATGGCCAGGGCGCGTCGCGCCTCTTTGCCCCAGCCGCCGCCGTGCGCCTCGACCACCATCTGGGCGCAGCTCAGTACCGCTATCGTCCTTGGCGGACGCATTGGCAAAGCCCTAGACTAGGCTGCGGAATGGGGGACAGAGACACAGGCGAGAAAATCCTCCATGACTCCGCAACTCAGGCAGGAATTCCCCAAGGCTGGCATGCATAGAAAGATTTTGGAGGAAATCGATGAACCTGGCGCCCGTGTCAGATATACATGTTCATGAGAAGGACTGCTAGCGCAAAGCACTGCCGCAGGTGTCCTGTGGCACCCCCACGAAAAATCACCACGGGCGGTTTTGAACGAATTTCTGTTTCTGGGGGCCCTCACTGGGCCCCAGGGCCGTCAAAAACTACTCTCGGGGGCGGCCAAGAAGGGGGCGTCAGAGAGGGGGGGGGGGGGCGCAAATCATGGCCGGCGGCATGTGTGCAGCCCAGGGCGGAACCCAGGGACGTAATGAAATAAGACGAGGCGCCATGAAATATGAGGAGACATCATGGCCCACGCCATGATATCCACCCCCCCCCTAGTCATCACCTCCCTCTTGGCCGCCCCCGATACTCATGATGAAACGAGATGGCCGGGGCCGGTCATGGCCCCGGTCTCCTGGGCGCGCGTCGCATGCGGCGAGGCGCCTGGCAGGGAGGGCGCGCCGCCGTCGCGGCGTCGCCCCTCCCGCCGTGGGCGGGCCCGGGGCACTTGCCCGCGAAGGCCCCCCGCGATGTAGAGTCCACACCGAAGAGGACAGGAGGGGAAAAAACACACAGACACAATTAATCGGCGATTCCCAGGAAAATATGGGAAAATATGGGAATTGGGGGGGAAGACAAAAACCCAGAAAATATGGGAAAATATGGGGACTATTTTTATTTGTGTGTATTTATTTGTGTGTCCCAATTTCCCTTTAAGAGAACCAGCTCGCCCGACCCCAGACTGCACGAGCCTCTCCCGCCAGAAGCGAATCCCGACCACGACGACTTCGCAGCCGCATCGGGGGCCGAGCACCGCTTGGAACAACATGCCTCCAGCACTCCGGAGTGCAACGCTCTCGGCCGTGAAATGGCTGGGACGGAAGGAAGGGAGGACGCGGGTGAGAGGGAGTTTATGGAAGAAGGTAGGGAAAATTTGGGAGAAAGAGGGATGATGACGATGACGATGACGATGACGATGACAATGATGAGGATGATGAGGATGATGATGATGATGATGATGATGATGATGATGATGATGATGATGATGATGATGATGATGATGATGCTGATGATGCTGATGATGCTGATGATGCTGATGATGCTGATGCTGATGATGCTGATGAGGATGATGCTGATGCTGATGCTGATGCTGATGCTGATGATGCTGATGATGATGATAAGGAGGAGGAGGAGGAGGAGGAGGAGGAGGAGAAGGAGGAGGAGGAGGAGGAGGAGGACGATGACAAGGAGGGATACTGAGGGGGAGGGGGGAGGAGGGGGACGACATGGAAGGAGGGGGCGGGCGACAACGAGAGAGAAGAGGGGGACGGACTAAAGAGAGAGAGAGAGAGAGGGCGGCGACGACGGCGAGAGCCCATACGTCTCCCCTGCGGCAGTGTCCTTCGAGCCCCGGTGCCGTGCCATGCTGACGCGCGCCGCCCTCTTCTCTGTGGGGTGGGGCGCGGGGGGGGGGGAGCAAGGGAGGGACTCCCTCTCTACTCGACGAAGAAGGGACCCCTCTGGCATCTCAAAGCGCGATCTTTGATGAGAGACGATCGGGCGCAGGCGTCTCACTCACCTGTTCGCCATTCGCTGCGCAGGCGTGGGGTGTGCCGCTCAAGCGCAGCAACGTCGGAGAGGAAGGGAGGGGTGGATTCCTGGAGAAGAAAAAATGGAGCAGAAGCATGCATTTGGGGACGTCCGTTTGTCGGAGGCGCAAAAACATGGATTAGCGATCCATGGATTTGGCGCGCGGTCGCCAAATTCATGGATCGGGGGAGGTGCCTCCCCAAAATGCGGCCGGTGTCGCCTCGTTCGGCGGCGGAAATCCGTGACTTCCACCGGAATCTGGACTCGTCGCTAATCCACGCCCCCTTGATCCATGTTTGCGATCCTGAGCTTGGGTTCCTCGCCCCCCTGGCGCTCCCCTGGCGCGCGGAGTCCGCCAGGGTTCTCTTTCGCGCGCTCGCGCCGTCTGGCTGTCCCAGCACCCCTCCCCGAGATCGGGGCGTCGCACTGTTTGTTTGCATCGGGCACTTTTGCATTGTTTGGGGCCCCAGAAGTACCGCAGAACCATTGGGTCCAGAGCTCTGGCCGTGATTGTTCGCGATGTCGTTGGCTTCCGTGACTTCGGATCTCATGGCTCGAGACGTGACACCAAAAAAACGAAGGGAACGTTTTTCCACATTTCCTGCCTCTGGGATCCGGTGCTGGGCCCTGCGCGGCCGTCAGCACGAGGGCTCGAGATGAAAAGCTGGCCCTGGTAGCTGGTCGGGTGCTGCTCTAGAGGGGGAGAGCAATCAAACAAAGGGGTGAGCACAGACATGCGACGTCCTGATTTTTTCACTACGGGATCCCGAAGACCCGACCCTTTCCCCAGGACCGGATTTCCATCCTGAGTCGTGTGTTGACGGTCCCGAGGCCCTGCCAGGGCCCCCCAAGGCCGAAAACTGCCAAAAACCTCCCGCCCCGTTTTTGTTCCACGACGCGAGCATGTCTGGGCCCGTACCAGAGCACGCGGCCGTGCCGCGTTCTGCGGTGCCAAACGCGGCGGCATCCGCGTGGAGCTGGGGGAATCCTCGGTCGGCGCAGGCCCGCAGGCCCCGGAGCGCGAGGCGCGCCTCTGGCGCGGCGCTGCAGGCGCCGCCCAGGGGGACCGAACATCGACCCACGGAAATCCGCGCGGACGGCCGGAAGCTTATGATTGCTCTGCACGGGGAATGTATCAAGCGGGGGGGGGGGGGATTAACCTCCCGACGGAGCTTGCCCAATCCCGCCCCCTCCGTCCTCAACCCCTCCTCATCCTCTCCTTCCAGCCCCCCTCCACCCGTGCCGACAACACGTGCCCAACCCCCCCCCGCGGATTCAGGGGGGGAGCGATGATTGCCCCATCCAGAGTACGCAGCTAATTTTTGTCCCTCCAAATGCTCTCCGCCCCCACCTCGGTGCCTCCAGAGCTCCAACGTCTTGCTTTTTTCCGATGCAATGGTGCCCGGAGCTCTCGACAGCTTCCTCTAGGGCGTGCTGTTCGTGACGGGCGTGTGCCGTGGCGGCCCTCCCCCGGTGCCCGAGAAAAAGGGCCCAGAGGCACCGAACACGACGAGCAAAAAACACACGTCTCGAATGCTCCAGACCATGGCATAGGCTTCCAAGATGGGGTCCGCATAACCATCGGTCGGAAGAAGTGGGTGGACACAAGGAGCAGGAACGCGTTGGAGTCTCTAAAGATCCCCAAGCACATACGTTCAACAACCGATAAATCGATGGGATCGGGGAATCGCGCCACATCGCCAAGGCATCGGGCGATGAGGCGCGATCCTCCAATCCAACCTACTCGGACCGCAACTCGGTGGCCTGGACCAAGACGATGAAAGTATGGGTATCTCCGCAGACACCGAGAACACCAAGCCCTCTGGCTTGATTAGGGGGCCACATGCGAACCCTACCCCTGCCCCCCACGATTTCTGAAGGGGGAGGGTGGGGTTCACTTCGCTCGAGAGCTCCCGAACGAAGTGAACCCCACCCTCCCCCTCAGAAATCGTGGGGGGTAGGGGTAGGGTTCGCATGTGGCCCCCTATTGATTATGCGAAACGATGGCGGTTTTGGGCCTCTCTGGCGGGCGGTCTCGCGCGAAAAAAAAACAAAACACACGCCCGCCTGCTGAGCACCATGCCCGGGTCGTGCAGCACCACCCTGGCGCCCTCGAGGCCGAGCTCGGCGCTCTTTCGCCGGAGGGCCCCCACCTCGGACCGAGGGGGCGGGGGATCGAGGATCGAGGTGCGAGAATCGAGGAGACTCGAGGATCGAGGACGGAGATTCGAGGATCGAGTTGCAAGGTGCGAGAATCGAGGATCGAGGGCGGAGATTCGAGGATCGAGGTGCGAGGATCGAGGTGTTCGGACGTTTGGCCTCCTGGCCCTTCCCCGAGCCTCTTCGCCGCCTCGGCTGGATTCGCCTCGCAGGTCTGGTCGGGTCGTGTCCCCAGACGGGTCCCGGGGCCAACGCTTGACCCCCGAGCCCAGGCCCCCGCCAAGCCGTGAGCGAAGGCAGACCGGAAGATGTCGGCGCCTTCCGGCGAGGACCGTAGACAGACAGCCTGGGGAGGGAAGGCCAGCCCCCGGGGAAGGGGCCCAGACCCTCGGGGGCCCACGCGGCGAGAAACTAGCGCGACGCTTGGGGTCTGAGGTGAGTGAGTGGCACATCTTCACGGACCATGTGGGGTCCTCTGAAGTTCGGCCCGAGCTTCTGGCCTCGATGCCGAAGCTGAGGCTCCGAGGAAGGTTTCTGCGGAACCCGCCGAGACAAGCGCGCAGTCCTGCACCGCACTCTGCACCGGGTAGAACAAGCGGAAGGGTAGGAGGAGGAGACGGGGGAGGAGGAGGAGGAGGAGGAGGAGGACACCCCTTCACCGCTAGGGGCAGCTCCGACCATCAGATCCATGTCACCCGTACCTGGTACCAGAGAGAAAGGATGAGTGCATCGCCATCGTGAGAGCCCGTCCAAAGCCAAACCCGCTTCCCCTCATGGGGGCAATACCTGTCCCCGCCGAAGAGACGCAGCCGCCCCCGGACTATCCCGAGAGAACAGCACGAGCGCAAGCAGACAGTCTGGCGATCGCTCTGGCGCGAGCTCGGATCATGCTCTCGACCCCTTCAGCGGCCTTGTACCTAGAGAGCGCTGCAAATAGACAGTAAGATATCAGACATAACTGTATGAAACAAGCATGCAATTCATCTGACGTTAAAGATCTGAAATCGTGTACAACTATGCGTCGCGAGAAATCCCATCGAGGAAAGCAGGCAGGGAGGAGACGGACAAGACGACACAAGCGGGACCACGAGGGAGCAACTAAAGTAGTGATCGAGCCTGCCACCCGCCTCCGGACTGAAGCCAAATCGGCACGGTCGCGTGAACATGGCAGTGCAAACGAATGGTCCAAACTTCTGGGAGGCGAGATACAGGTTCGCATTGCATGATTAGCTACAGAAATGTGGGCTCCAGGGAGGTTCAGAAGGCGCGGAAGGGCTGGGGAGGTTCAGAAAGCCAGCAAGACGCTTGGCTACTTTGGCCTGTACGTCTGAAATTTCCTCTTGGCCTAGCTCTGGGCTCACCCTGGTGATGCTGTTGTAGTTGGTAATCATGTTGCATGTGATGCTCGATTCCAGCCAGTCTCGATGGCAAGGGGTAGCCAACACACCAAGAGTATAATGATGCGTACGATGAAAACGGGCCAGGGCATCTCCAAATTAACGACTGTTGGCCGCGGCACGAAACATGGCATCACGACAGTTCGGACACAGCGTCTTGGGAGTCACCCGAATACCCAGACAATCCAGGCTTCGCATAATGTTGGAGGGGTCCGCGTGGTAAGAACCGGCCGTGAGTCGCTGTAAACATAGGTGTCTGGCGTCGTGGATACTCTCAGGGACAGGAAAAGGTTTGCTGACATTAAGAGCAAGGAGAAGGCGTACACGTCGTAGGCCTGAACATTCTGTGTCATACTCAACCTGAGGCTCCTAACATGCGAGGTCCTCTCGAGAAACTCTCGTCGAGGGGCCTCCCAAGATTTATCCCGTCCGCCTGGCTCGACACACACACACAAACACACGCTTAAATACCCACCAATCGTGAAAGGGTCATGCTACGAAATCGGAGGCCAAATTGCCAGAGCGCTTTAACGCGATCCTGGGCGTCAAAGCCCCTCACGAAGACCACGCAACACTTCTGAATATCAAGACCAAGCCAGAGACAACCGCAACATGACAGAACCGTAGCAGTACTACCGGCAACAAAGAAGAACATGCTCCCTGAACTTACGCCAACATCGTCGGCGAATGCAAGAGAACGACCGGGGTGAGCATCGATGCGACGATGAAGTCCGCGAAGGATGAGGTCGAAACAGAGCTGGAAGAGCAGACAGAGGCCTTGCTTCACACCGCGGGTGATCCAATACCCGAGGTGACGTCCCCCAGATCGCAACTCCTCAAAAATATCCCGGTACAGTTTCTGTACCGCATTCTGGGCCGCCCATCCCCTCAACGCGTCGAGCATCCACCAGTGGCTCAGCAAAACAGCTTTCAGGTCAAGCAAGACTAATCCAGCATGGAAAACGATTGCAGGCCCACTCGAGTAGCCAAACATAGAGGTGGACGATCTGTTACAGGCCCAGCCGCAACATGATGGGTAAAGAGGAAAAGGAGAAAGATGAGGAGAGCAAGGGAGGAGGAGGAGGAGGAGGAGTAGGAGGAGGAGGAAGAGGAGGAGGAGGAGGTGCAGGAGGAGGAGGAGGAGGAGAAGGAGGAGGAGGAGGAGGAGGAGGAGGAGGGAGGAGGGAGGAGGGAATGGTCTGCCGCGTCGGGCGCTCTGGACTCTGGGGCCTCCTGGAGGCCCCCGCGCCGGAACGGCGGCATCCGCCTCGCAGCCCTGGCTGGAGCCAGGCCACAGTCTTCGGGGCGCCGACCTCGAGGCGGAAGGTCGTGCGAGGCCTCCCAGCGCCGAGGGCCGGGCCTCTCTCGAGATGTTGGCCCCTGCGGGCCGCGCGCGGGCCCGTGGGCCACGGGAGGCACGCAGGGGTTGAACCAAGGCGGCTGCTACCAGCTAGAACTGAACGACTACTTGCACGCTTTCTGTACTCAATTCGAGCTGTAGGCTAGATACGGAGCTCAGATACACACAAATCGACAAGAAATGCTGAGAAGCGCTGGTTGAAAGCATTTAGACGGCTGCGATCGGTCTGCTTCCGAAGCTCCAACTGAAAAAACTAGGCCCCCCAAGGCCTCCCCATTAGCACGGTGCGGGTGTTGGGTGAGACACCGCCGGATAAGGAGACCAGGGTCTGAAAGCCATTCGCCAGAGAATCACGACTCCCGGCGAAAGTGGGATCGATTGATCTAGGTATGTTGGGGGTCTCAACGCTCATAATAGATCCGTGAAGCAATGATGTGGATACACAGGAAGGTAGAAAAGCAAAAAAAGGGAGACCGATTACGACGCGAATCCCTCTCCTTACTCTTTCCCAAGCACGCGCACAGCCCCGTGAGCTGGCCATTGATGCTACCGCCGCCCCCATCAGGTCCAGGGTCTGAAGCCTCACAGGCACATTCCTCAACCAACGCCCCCGTCGTATCGGTGAGCGGGTCTTGCGCAAGATGGCATAGCGACCTCATGCCGCGGCTCACGCAGGCCGCCAGTGGGGCCCCCCACATGGAGACGAGGGCGCTCACGCGCGACTTTGCGCGGGCAGCTTGCGCGGCAATGTCGGTGAAGACGACTCCATTCTTCGACGTCGCTCGGGTGTCCACGGTATCTCCTGGGAGGCCCAGGCAGCCTCCAGAAGAACCCCTCACGAGGCCCACGGGGTTCCAGGGGCCCCCCGCGAGGCCCACAGGGCTCCAGGTGGCCGCGGGTGGCACGGAGAGCGGGGCACCGTGAGCCAGGGACACCCCTGGCAAGCCCCAGGGAGCCCCATGGACGAAGGTCCGGCCCTGGTGCCAGGGTCGACGTCTCCAGGGCCCCCGTCGCGAACAGAACACGGGGCAGCTCGCCGCTTGGGCCCCGCCGCCAGCCCAAACGGCAAGCACAAACTGGACGCGGACTCGCAGGAACGACCTTCCATGGGCGTGCGCCCCCCGCGTGGCGCGCCACAGTTTTCGCGATCCGTAGGTTACGCCATGGCTTGCACCATGGGATGTGCGATCCATGGATGGTGCTGCCAAGGCTTGCGCTCACGCCATGGAGTGCGCCATGCTCAATCCATGAGTTTCGCCTACGCCATGGGGTGCGCGATCGTGGCGCCATGGGTTGCGTGATCCACAGGGTACGCCTTGCGCGATGGGTTGTGCCGTAAGTTGCGCCATCCGCGGGGTGCGATCCGTGGGCTGCGCCATTGATTGCGCCGTAGGTTGCGCCATCCGCGGGTGTGCCATAGGTTTCGCCTTAGTTTGCAGAATGCTCTGCCGAACATGAACATACCTGCTGCTGGTTGTGCCACGGTGTACGCACTCGGCAGCCGAGCACAACACGGCGTGCGACTGGCTGCGCCAGAGGATGCACATTCGGCGACCGAGAATAGGACGGCCTGCGTCGCTCCATAAGAGGCGTACTCGTTAATAGATGCCGAGACGGCCCGATACCGTTTGCGCCATCGGTTGCGCACTCCGCGGCTGGGAACAGAACTGCTTGCCGTCGGTTGCGCCAGAGGTTGCGCACCTGGTGACTTGTCATAAAACGGCGGGCTGTGACTCCTCCTCCTCCTCCTCCTCCTCCTCCTCCTCCTCCTCCTCCTCCTTGTGCCATAAGTGACACAACCGGCGGCCGAGAACAGAACGGCCTGCTGGCGGGTGCGGCCAATCCAATCAGCACAGTGCACCTCGCGAACAAACAAATCTGGGCTGCACCCCAACAACGCAACGCGGGAGATCTGGATCCTGGTCATTCCTCGTGGCGCAGGTGCGGTCAAGACCAGCCCACAAGAAGCCCATCGCGAGAAACCCCACAATGAAACTCGCATCAATCTCTTGGGCCACGATGGGGGTTCTCGCTTGGGGGCTGCGTAAAGCATCTCAGCGTCAAGAATCCCAGGGCGATCGCGAACGAACAACTTGAACTTGCTCTTTTTCAGGCCAGGACGATCTGTAGGTCCGAGGGGGGATAGGCGCCGTGAAGGAGACTCTCGTAGCGCTATTGAAGAAGCCCAGGGTACCCAGCCGACTGCGTCTTCTTCGCGACCGCTGCAAGCCTTCGCCCCGACGAGAAGCCAAAGAAACCCAAGGTACCCTGGAAAAACGAAGGGTGTTTCTTGGCATGGGTTCCCACTGTACCAGAGGTCAGCCCTAGACGAGGACACCCGATCTCTGGGGACACCAATATGGCTTGATCCCGCTACTCCCTGGACCTCTCCCAGGATGTGTTCTGATCCGGATTTCGAGGCGAATCCAGCGGTGGCGACGAAAGCCTCCAAGGCGGCCCCAAAAAGGGAAACGAGGGAAGGGTAGAAGTATGGGTACCTTTTCTCCCTCTGAATCTCCTCGGAGTCCCTCTCACCCGTCCTCGCTCCAGGCAGAACGTCTGGTGCAGGCGCCGCCAGAACAGCAGCTACTCGACGCAGACTGGGCGGCCAAGCAGAGGCACGAGGAGCGCTCGAGGGATCGCGCAACAAGCCCGCCCCCTGAGCAAGCTCGGCCCCCTGACCCGTCTTTCCCCGGCGGCGAGCGAGGGGGGGAAGTGAGAAGGAGAAGGCCTTATCAGAAGGCGGCGGGACATCTCCGAAGCCCTCGCGCCTCCTGAGAAGTTTTCTGTGTCTCCGGGGAAGGCTCAGGAAACTTCTCAGAAGGCAGGGCGGCCTCCGAGCCTTCTGAGAAGTCCCGCCCCTTGTCACTTCACCCCCTCCTGCTGCCCCAGGTTTCGGAGCTGCTGGGCGGCCACCCTCGGCTCGCGACAGCGGCCCTGGCTGGCTCGGGTAAGCGCTGGGCCCGCGGTCAACGCCCCCCCGACTTTCGCAGGGTTTCTCGAAGAGTGTCCAAGATGTTCTGGGAACTCCCTAATCACCGCTTGCGCTATCAGGGGATCTTACCCGCGTTACCCTCCGGGTTAAAGTGGTTTAGGGAGCTCTTCTTTCCGATCCTATTTTTCCCCTCCGAAGAGGGGCCACCCCTCCCCCATACTCCCTCCCCTGCGTTTGGAACGGTGGGGAGTCGCCAGGGGGCAGGGCGTCCAAGATACCTCCAAGATGAACCCAGACTGCTCAATATAACCCCCAAGAAAACACAATGATACCAGAGAGCAACCCCAATCATACTCTTTTTAATAATATAAGGCTATGGGACTATGGGGCTAAAGGGCTATAGGGTTATAGGGCTAAAGAGCTATAGGGCTATAGGTCTATAGGGCTATAGGGTTGTAAGAATATAAAGCTATGGAGCTATTAGGGTTCTGGGATTATAAAGCTATTGGGGCTGTAGGGCTGTAGGGCTAGAGGGCTATAGGGCTAGAAGGCTCTAGGGTTATAAGGCTATAGGGTTACAGGGCGGGCACCCGGGCACCCCCGGGCACGCCCGGGCACGCCCGGGCACCCGGGCACCCCCGGGCACCCGGGCACCCGGGCGTGCCGTGAAAATCGGCGGCAAACCTAACCTAACCATATGAATCCGCTAGGACCCCTACAGAGGCAAGCTCTAATTGGGGAATATAGGCCGCAATGCTTAACATAGCTTGCAACATGCCTTCAAGACCCCCCGAGACCGCCAAAATACGGCTCCAAGGGGCATCCGAGTTTTCAGAGAAAAACCCACAGCCCCAAATCATTAAACCACATACAGACAAGCTGCGAGTTTGGCATTCCCGCCTTTTCGTTTAGGATCGGCTTTCGACCCTTCAATATGTGGCCCAAGAATCCCACGATCGAGCGACCCAGGATGGCTCCAGGACGGCCCCAAGAGCGCCCAGGAGCTCCGAAGCGGGGCTGAAGTTGACGCCACCCCCTTCTTTGATCGATGGCCTCCAAGATGACCCCAAGAGTGCACACGAGGGGATTCCAAGATAGACCTCGAAGAGCTCCAGGGAAACCTCAGGCAGGTCCCAAGAGGAGCCCCCACACCATCCGACATTGCCCTATGAGGTCTCGCAGACGGCGCCAAGAGGCGAAAGATCCGCGATGGGCTGGCGGGGATATTTTTTTCGGTCGCGGCCGCGAGACGAAGGTCAGGCGGCGAAAGCAAAGTCCGGGACGCGAACTGGGCGAATTGGCTCAGACAGGCGCAGGCCGGCCGGCCCACTCAGACTGCAGCTGCTGGCTGGGTGAGGCTGAACTGATGGCGCACTGCAAGCTCGGGCACGTGCACCGGACAAAATGACCATAATTCAAGCGGCCAAGGCAAAACCCGCACAGAGGACGCGGACCACGGTGGGCAAGCCTTTGTGCATGTTGAAAACGAGCTGGCCATTGGAGTGAGTCGCCAATGTGGCGCCAGGCTCCAAACGGACGACCTGCACAAGCCAAGCCGGCTGAGCAGTCGTGCGCCGTGGTGCAACGCACAGGGGAGGCTGAAGGTGGGTCTGTGGGACTGCACCTGTTGCGGAGGGCTGAACCACTCTGCACCCTGGCCAGCCCCAGTCAGACCACATCACAGTGTCGGGGGGTAACCGAGCGACTGTGAGCTATTCAGCGCGTGCCGGCACGGCAAGGCCACTGAGTGTGGGGGAGCCCGCTGGCGTGGTGAGCATCGCCAGCGAAGAGAGAAGAGAGAGATGGAGTACACTGGAGCGGTGGTGCCGTGAGGGAACCGGACCCGATCAGGAGGGCCTCCAAGAGCACAGGTTGAGCTGTACCTCGCGGGGCACGTGGCGCTGGTACGGGCGATGTGCTGTTGTCTCAAAGCGGTGTGCCTGGAGGGGTGCTGCACAATGAGAGACAGAAGGGCCGTCAGACGCAGGTCCGGCCACGCCCGCCGCAGGCACTTCCCACCCAGGCCCCTGGCACGCCAACGAACGCCACGTGGCCCTCCAGGCCGCATCGGACCGCCGCAAGGGGGGGAAAACCAGCCCCTTACAGCGATGGGCGAGGGCGGCCCTAGGAGGGGGGGCGACACAACCAACAACCGTCGGTACGTCGGTGGTCCCCGTGGCCAAGAGCGGGGGGCACCCGCCTGGCTCCTGTGGAGGGAGGCGGGGGGAAAGCCGCCTCTCTCCTTGGCCAGGGCTGGCGGGGATACGCGAACCGTGAAGAACTTGTCCTCAAGTGGATCAGATTTTCCCGTTGCCGCTCACGCTGGTGGAACCAGGTCCCGCCTGCTGCTCTGGCAGCCGATCCTGCTCTCTTCTGCAGCCCAGACTTTTTCTCCAAAGGGGTCGTTTCTCGCTCTCCCCCCTCATGGAGACAAACTGGATTCTGAAGACTGCGCCTGCTTCGTCTTGTAAGACGGTTGCAAGACGGCTCTGCGCTGCGCGCGGCAAAGCGGTGGCGCCGTGTGGCACCGTGGCGCCTGCAAGTGTGAAGAAAGGCCCCGTACACGGAGCCTTGGACGAACTGGGATATTCCCCCTCCAAAACGGCAGACGCGGGTCGAAGTCTCACCCATTCTTCGTGCTTTTTTGGCCCCCTGGATATGGCAGTGCCGCCGTTCGCAGTGTCCCCGCCCCCGGGGCCCTGCTACAAAAACAACAAAAGCACGGACACGTAACCTGGCCGGACCGATCGAGACCCGTGATTGCTTCGTGCTGGTCGCGGCGCTGCCGCGACTGCTGCGCTGGGGGCCATGAGCGGGCCCTCCTCTCGTTTCGTCCTCGCCTCACTGACCCTCACCATCGCGCTCGGCTCACGTAGCTCGTCTTCCTTGGCCCTGCTGCGGGCCCGCGCGCGCCGAGGGGTGCTCCGGCGCCTGCTTGGCCGGATGCTGCCATCGGCACCGGTTGGCCGGGCCTCTGCTTCCCGACGTCTGTTTTCTCCGGTCGGGGCTCGGCAGCTACTTCCCCCCTGGAGGATGGGGCGCTCGGGAAAAAAAAGAGGTTATGTCGTGCTGGTCGTCCTGTACAAAGCGCCTGCGGAAAATTCCAGCAGCTCACGGGCCGGCTGGAGGGCCCCAAGGTGCTCCTGCGACCATTACGCACGGCAGCGTCCATCGGCACGGCCCCATCAACCCGCCGACAGACGCCCATCCCGAGGACGCAAGGCGCCCAACCCTGAGGCCACTCGTCACGGTGCCGCCGCGTGCGCGGTGAGCGTGGCAACCACGATGGCCAAGCCGATCCACTCGCGGGCGGGCACACTGTCTCCGACCACGTAGGCCGCCAAGACCGGGCTGCACACGGTCTCGATGCAGATGAGCATCCCGGACTCCGCGCTTGGTAGTAGCTGCGACCCCGCTGTCGTCAGCGTCATCCCCATGGGCACCACCACCAAGCCCAGCAGCAGCAGCGGTGCCACGTCTTGCTGGCCCACCTCCCAGGCAGCCCCTCCTGCAGCGGCATCCCGGGCCAAAAGGACCAGGGAGACGAGCAGCAGCCCCAGAGCCACCGCAGGCTGCATGTCCACGTCCGACTTGCGGTGCAAGATGGTCCTGCGCACAGCGCTCGAGACGGCTATGCCAAGGGCCATGAAGTCGGCCGACTCGTATGGCGTCATCGGGCGTCTGAGATTCGCCTACCTCTGAAGACGGACGGAGACAGCTTGGGGGTGCAATTCAGGTCGTCTCATGAAGAGAGCGCCCTTCCCCTCCGCGGAAAAAAAAACTCTCCCCCGAGGAGGAGGAGGAGAAGAAGGAGGAGGAGGAGGAGGTGGAGGAGGAGGCGGAGGAGGAGGAGGAGGAGGAGGAGGAGGAGCCGCCCCTGGATCTGATGGGGACGACGGTCAGAGCGCCCAAGATGGCTCCAGGAGGGCGATTCATGGCTCGAGGTGTCCTCCAAGATGGCTCAGGAGAGCCCACGAAGGCTCAATATCTCCCTCGACATGCCTCTTAGAGTGCACAAGACCACTACCAGGATCAGTCCAAGTTGCCATTCCCTTCAAATGGCCCTCGAAGGTCTCACGATTGTGTCCCAGGGTAGCCAAAAAGTGCCCCAAGAGGCGCCCAGAAGAATAGCGACCAAGAGGGTCCCAAGAGAGTCCCCAGGAGGGCTGCGAGAGGCGATCGGTGGGACCTTGGAGGGGCAACGCAATTCTGCACCCGCCCTTTCTTTGACCGAAGCTCTCTGAATTGCCTGAGGAATACACGATGGCTTCAAAAAAACTAAAACGCGCAAACTTCTTCATGGTTAACTCCTGCCGTCGTCGTCTTCCATCTCCGCCTCTCACTATCCTCGTAAGTGTCGTCATCCGATTCGTCGCCCCCGTCCTTCTCCGTCCTCCTACTCCTCCTCCTCCTCCTCCTCCTCCTCCTCCTCCTCCTCCTCCTCCTCCTGATCTTGCTCTTCCCACTTGGTCAACTTCCTTCCTGGCCTCTCTTCCCCACTTGCTCATCCGCATCCTTCTCGTCCTTCCTCGACGGGCGGCTCAACACTTCCACTCCTGAACATGCTCAAGCTGCCTCCGAACTTCGGCTTGACGGCTGGCTCCTACGGCTGTTCCACAGGATGCGATTACACATCTCTGATCGAGGCAGCTCGCCTGGCGACAGTTTCCAGATGGGTGGGTGGGGCACGCGAAGCGTAAAGGAATCCTCTGACATGGTGTCTTGAATGCGCTGGGGGCCGATCCACTCCCGATCGGCCCCCTGCTATTGATGGGTGATGGTGGTGATAGTCATCTCCTCTTTAGCGGGTAGGTAGCGTCGCGCGTCGTCTTGGTTGCGCGGGGCTCGAGTCGAAACAGCCGTGGTACAGTGTTACATAACATGAGTCGACACCCCAAGACTGCTACAGCATAACGCCTCAGGCATACGTTGATATGTCGTTAGACGCATTTGGGGGAACACCGCGGATTCGAGGGTTGGCGGCCGATCAGGACGGCTTCGATGCCCCCCGCCGAATAAGCCCGAGGTGATTCCATGAAAGCCACACGAAGGGACGGGACGGCATCAACAGGGCCATAAGAGGACCCGAGCTTGGCCCAGAAGGCATCCCAGAGACTAAACAAAGCCCCGAAAGCCGCACACGATACGCCCGAAGAAGCCTCAAGAGAAACTCGAACCAACACACCATATTAATCCAAGCTGGCGCTAGGAGGGCGTAATAGGAGCCTCAAGCATGCCGAAGGGGTGGCCCGAGGGCATCTGCCCAAGACTGCACACACACACACCACGTTGGCAAAAGAATTCCCCCCTTGAGGAGCACAAGACGGCCCAGTGGACACTCAAGACGGTCCAAGACGGCCCCCTAGCGGGAGTTGGGGTGGGTCAGGAACAAAGGCGCCCCAAAGTGGGCACGGAAGGCCATACGAGACCTCCGATTTGAATTCTGAGATTCCTCAGGAGGTGGAGAAAAGAAAAAGCGAGAGGGCGAGGGACGTGTGGAGGGAAATGAGCACAAGAGGGATATGAATACTTCCAGAAGGAAGGCAGAAGACGCAGATTGCAACCCCTGCGAGCCTCCGACCCGCAAGACTCCCACCGATCCCACGTTTGCAATCTAGGACAGGAACATGGCCATTGTACTACTGTCATAAACTCCACTGCGCACAGTATAGTGCAAACTTCTCGGGACAGGTCCGCGAGCGTGAAATTTTCAACGAGGTATATACACCAGGTTTGGGGGGAGGCCGGCATACCTGTGTGTATATGCACGGTTCCCACCAATCCTCCTCGCCTGATGGCCGCCTCCCCTCATCCACCTGGACATTCATCCAAGCGATCACGCGGAATGTGTCCGAGTGAAGGGGTCGGCGGACGTGACGTCAGCTCAAATAATCTCCCGAGTTCATGGTGGCTCGTAGATCGCTGCTGACGCTCACAGCCACCCCTGCGCAGACCACAGGCATTGCGGCCCAGGTGCACAGCCTCACTGGGGTACCCAGCGCCAGCCGCCCCAGCAGAGCAGCCCAGAACGACGAGGTCGCCATGATCATCACGGTGTTCGCCACCGTGGTTGCCTTCACCGCCTCCACGAAGAGCCAGCTGTTGAGGCCAGCCAGGACGGTCACCAGCCCGCCCCAGGGGCCCATGCCGCGCACGGCCGCCGGCAGCGCCCGCCCCCTGCGCACCAATTGCAAGGACAGCAGCGCGCAGCCTGCGATGCTCATCCGCCACAGGGCGGTTGTCTCCGTGGGCGCACGGACCAGCTTGATGAGCGTGCCGTCCGGGATGTACGCGAACAGCCCGGCCGTCATGAGCAGGAGCCCGCGCCGGTGCGCCGCCGTGGCCTCGAGGGGGGCGAGCTTCGCCTCGGCAGCGTCCGCGCGCTCTGGGTCGACCAGGGGCGCCGCCAAGGCAGTCGAGCCCACCGCAGGCGCCATGCGGGCAAGGCTCGTGAAGCGAGGGGGGGGGCACGCTGCTTCAGCCAAAGCTGCCTGAGAGGGAGCTGGGGCTGGGCATCGCGGGGTAAGTCAGGGGTGTGTGGGGGCTTGATTTGAATAGCTCCCGGCGAGCCCAGCTTGTCGCTGGCAAGGGGGGCAAGCGAGCTTCAAGCATGCAAGCGAGCAATGAGGCTTCTGCAATCCTAGCAAGCAAGCGAGCTCCAAGCAAGCAAGCAGTGGTGAGGAGCGAGCAAGAGGTGGGGCTGTTGCATGAAGGGCAGACCCGTAGGGTGCTCGTCTTCCCACGGAGCGCTCCCAGCAGTGAAAGGACAATGCCTTCAGGGACTTCTGAGGAGGGGACTTGCGAGGAGAGGCCGTATCCAGGAGGACAAATCTGCATGCACATAGTCTTTCGGAGGTCCGAACACATTTCTGAGATCGGCACCGGACCCTCACCACGTGCGAGAGGGAGTGCGCCAGGGGCGACGCCGGAGGCGCCGCTGGGGGCGTCCAACGCAGATCCGAGGAATCTGGGCTGACCTCTGGAAGTCCGCTTACGCACAGGCTTCTTATTCAAGCAAGGCATCATCACTGATGTATCCTCCCTCGGCCTCCCTCATCCTGCTCGTACTTCTTCACCCCTCATCCCCGGACATCTGACGTCGCGCTTTGAGCACGACGTGGCTCTCCAAAGGTTTGGACCCCTTCCCGGGGACCGGCTCTTCATCCCAAGTCATCTTGTGACGGTGCAAAAGGCCGGCGAGGCCCCCCAAAAGGCCGAAAACGATGAGACAACCTCCCGTCGTGATTGTTTCACGACGCGACGAAGCCTGGGTCCTCCTCGTCCTCCTCGTCCTCCGCCCTCGTCCTCCCTCATTATCCTTCCTTCTCCTGCTGTGGCCCTCCCCCGTCCTCCTCATCCTCCCCCCCCAACCACCACATTCTTGAGCGCGCTATGCCCCAGGCGAAGCAGCGGTTCGCCAGCTTGCTGTCCAGGTACGCAATCGCCGCATTCTGGGAGGGGAGGGAGGGAGGGAGCAAAATGAGAACGCGGCATGGAGGCGCGCAGTGTACCCCAAAAGCGATACATGCGTGCGACATCGGGCCACTGCAAGGCCTTACATGAAGGTAACACGTGAGACACTGAATCGCGCGAACAATGTGGAGTGCAACCTGCTAGCATGCTTAGAATACGGCCCTGTTGCCAGCCGGCTCTGGATCGAGACCCGGGGCAGGAGAGGGGGGGGCCTTAGGAGGGCGAAGGTCTCGGAAATGTTCAACGGCCCAGCTGGTCGCGGAGCCCCCTGGAGGGCGCGGGGCATGTGGACGGCAGCCAGGACACCCTCGGGGGACAACCTGAGCGCGTCCCTGTACGCACATCCTCCTCCTCCTCCTCCTCCTCCTCCTCCTCCTCCTCCTCCTCCTGCTCCTCCTCTTCCTCCTCTTCCTGCCCCGTACCCTGAATGGAAAATCTCCCCCCTTTTCACACCCTCCTTGCGATTACAGTGGGCACAAACGACAAGAAATCATGCTACAAGACATGTTGGGGCGCATGATTCGTAGATCTTTGCCAGTCTTAAGGTGGCCGAGAGCTTCTGTGGGTCCCTGGGGCCATCGGGGTATAAGAAGGTCCCGTCGGACACGAGCTGGCACGCAGATGCTCTATTCGATGAGCCTACTGTGCAACCGAAAGAAACATAGCACATGATCCGCCGCCGTGCCCCTGGCAAGAAGTGAAGTGCCCGAAGGCTCACGCAGCCCTGAGAGGTAGACGCTTTGTTCGGGGATGGACAGACCCCCCTTTAGTAAAACGTGGCTTAGTGAAAACGGCCTGAGGCCCAAGCCCGGCGGGCGCCAGCCTGGAAACTAAGGGCCACGGCGCCATCTCGAGAACCGGAAACGGACAGTTCACGAATCGGCCGTGTCACTGCTGGGGGTTCTGTCCACCCCCGATTCGTATGAGAGGTAGGCGGCTGGCAAGTTCCTTAGGGGCCCGGGCCCCAGAATTTCCCGGAGGCTCCCGCGGGCGGTCCCGGGCGCAGCCGGGGCTCCTCGCGGGGGCCTCCGGAACGGTCCGCTCGCTCGGAGGGGCCCCAAGGACGGCCCAAGGAAGCCCAGGGAGGCCGCCCAGACGGCCCAGGAGGACGCACAGTCGCTGAAGGATCGCCCGAAGACGCCCACGATGGCCTCCAGAGGCCTCGAAGACGCCCAAAGAGACCTTCAAGAACACTCCCAAGAGGGCCCCAAGGGGCACAAACCATTGATTTTCGTCAAACTTTTGCGTGGTTTTGGCGCTCTCGCCTTTTTTGCGGCTTCCCGATACTTGAAGACGGCCCAGGAGGCCCCCAATGTCGCCCCAGGACAGCAAGAGATGCCTCCAAGAGGGCCCCAAAACGGCCCAAGATGGACCCGAGATGGCCCAAGGGACCTCAAAGACGGCCCACAAAGCCCCCACGACGGCTCCAAGAGGGGGCCCAGACGGGGGACCCGAACGAACATTTCGAGCCCTCGGCCCCGAGAGGCCCTCAGGAGGCCACAGGAGGCCCCCAAGACGCCCCCAGGAGGCCCCAGGAAGCCCCAAATAGGCCCCCAGGACGCCCCAAGAAAGCGGCACCCAGAGGCACTCAGGAGGCACCAACACTGCCCCCAGATGCCCCTCAGAACGCTCCGAAGAGACCCCGAGAAGCGTCGCTGAGGACTCTGACCCACAACGCAGGCACGGTGGCGGGATGAGATATCGGAGGTGAGGGGGTGAGATCGAAGTGGAACGGAGCGCCCCCCTACCGGGAAATCGATTTCGGTTTCGTGTTCGTGCGTGCCGTGCGGGCGAGGCGAAGCTGCGTGGGCGGGCGAGAGAAAGTCTCCTGTGGCTGAGGCGCGGCCGGACCAAATGATTCTCCACCGGGCGGCTGGTGGCGCGCGGTGTCCCGCCGGTGTCCCGCTCGGGGGCCGGTGGCGCGCGGTGTCCCGCCAGTGTCCCGTCGGTGTCCCGATGATGATGATGATGATGATGATGATGATGATGATGATGATGATAATGATGATGATGATGATGATGATGATGATGATGGTGGTGGTGGTGGTGGTGATGATGGTGATGATGATGTTGATGATGATGATGGTGGTGGTGATGATGGTGGTGATGATGATGATGTTGATGATGATGATGGTGATGATGATGGTGTCCCGATAACGATGATGATGATGTTGTTGTTGTCGATGTTGATGATGATGATGGTGATGGTGGTGATGATGATGGTGCCCCGAAGATGATGATGTTAATGATGATGCTGCTGATGATGATGGTGCCCAGATGATGATGGTGTTGATGATCTTGATGATGTTGATGATGATCAGATGACTTGATGATGATGACGATGAAGATGATGATGATGATGATGATGATGGTGTCCCGATGATGAAGATGAGGATTATGGTGGTGCTGCTGATGATGATGATGATGACGATGATGATGATGGTGTCCCGATGATGATGTTGTTGTTCATGATGATGGTGGTGCCCCGATGATGATGATGACGTTGATGATGAGGATGATGATGGGGTGATGATGATGATTTTGACGATGGTGGCCCAATGATGAAGATGAAGATGTTGATGCTGATGATGATGGTGTCCCGATGATGTTGATGATGATGGTAATGATGATGGTGACGATGATGATGGTGTTCCGTTGATGTTGATGGTGTTGGTGTTGATGATGATGATGGTGATGATGATGGTGTCCCGATGATGCTGATGTAGTTGACGATGTTGATGATGATGATGATGATGGTGAGGGTGGTGATGATGATGGTGCCCCGATGTGATAATGTTAATGATGATGATGTTGATGATGATGATGATGATGATGGTGATGGTGGTGATGATGATGATGATGGCGTCCGATGATGATGATGCTGTTGACTATGTTGATGATGATGGTGATGGTGGTGATGATGGTGGTGCCCCGATGATGATGATGACGTTGATGATGAGGACGATGCTGGGGTGATGATGATGATTTTGACGATGGTGGCCCAATGATGAAGATGAAGATGTTGATGCTGATGATGATGGTGTCCCGATAATGTTGATGGTGATAGTGATGATGATGGTGACGATGATGATGGTGTTCCTTTGATGTTGATGGTGATGGTGTTGATGATGATGGTGATGGTGGTGATGATAATGGTGCCCCGATGATGATGATGTAGTTGACGATGTTGATGATGATGATGATGATGATGATGATGATGATGATGGTGCGGGTGATGATGATGGTGCCCCGATATGATAATGTTAATGATGATGATGTTGATGATGATGGTGATGGTGATGATGATGATGATGGTGTCCGATGATGATGATGATGTTGACTATGTTGGTGATGATGATGGTGATGGTGGTGATGATGGTGGTGCCCCGGTGATGATGATGTTAATGATCATGATGTTGCTGATCATGATGATGGTGTCTCGATGATGATGATGATGTTGTGCATGATCATGATGATGCGATGATGATGATGGTGATGTTCCGATGATGATGATGGTGTCCCGATGGTGATGATGTTGATGATGATGATGGTGATGATGATGGTGTCCCGATGCTGATGATGATATGGTGATGGTGATGTTGATGATGATGGTGATGAGGTGATGAGGACGATGGTGTCCCGATGATGCTGATGATGATGCTGATGACGTTGGTGACGATGATGATGATGATGATGACGTGGATTGTGATATCGATTGTGATGCCGATAATGGTACCGATAGCTAGACCGAATGTGATATCGATTGTGAGATCGATAGTGGGATCGATTGTGAGATCGATCGTCAGATCGATTGTGAGATGGATCGAATAACGTAGATCGAGTGAGATCGATTGTGAGATCGATCGAGTGAGATCGATCCAGCGAGACCGGTAGTGGGATCGATAGCGAGATCGATAGTGAGACCGATCGAGTGAGACGTTGGTTCCTCCCCCCCCCCCGAACCTCCTTATCACCCGAAGGGTGGTCGTATAGGTACCGTAGACACAAACACACACACACACACGCACACACACACACGCACACACACACACACACACACACACGCACGCACACGCACACGCACGCACACGCACACGCACACGCACACGCACACGCACTCGCACTCGCACACGCACACGCACAGACACACGCACACACACACACACACACACACGCACACGCACACGCACACGGACACGCACACGCACACGCACGCACACGCACGCACACGCACACGCACACGCACACGCACACGCACACGCACACGCACACGCACACGCACATGCACACGCACACGTACACGCACACGCACGCACACACGCGCACGCACACGCACATACATA
>CAUYUJ010014002.1:769822-879822 GCA_963575745.1 Prorocentrum cordatum | reverse complement strand
CGGGCCGCGCCCGCCGATGCCGCGGGCCAGGGCCGCGAGAAGCCTCGTGGTCTGCTCGGGGGCAACCTCCACGGGCCAGCCCGCGACCAGCGACCCCCGCGCGGCCGCGGCGAGCTCGCCCCACACGCCGGGGCCGCGGCGGCCGGCCACGGGGGAGGCGCCGCGGGCGCACGCGCTCCTCCACAGCTGGGGGTGGCAGGACGCCTCCGCCCAGGCCGCGCTCACCGCCGCGGCCGCCCCCAGGCTGCCCCCCTCCGCCAGGCAGCTGAGCACGAACCGCAGCGCCACGTCGGAGAGCTCCCCGCGCCCGTCGGGGCCCTCGACGCGAGCAGGAGGAGGCGGAGGAGGAAGCGGAGGAGGACGACGACGAGGACGAGGAGGAGGAGGAGGAGGAGCTGAGGAGCTGAGGAGCTGAGGAGCTGAGAAGCTGAGGAGCTGAGGAGCTGAGGATCTGAGGAGCGGAGGAGCCGAAGAGCTGAGGAGCTGAGGAGCTGAGGAGCTGAGGAGCTGAGGAGCTGAGGAGGAGGAGGAGGAGAAGGAGGAGGAGGAGGAGGGGGAGGAGGAGGAGGAGAAGGACGAGTAGAAGGAGAAGGAAGAGGAGGAGGAGGAGGAAGAAGAGGAGGACCGCCGCGGCGGCAGACTGCGGTTCTGGCGACAGGCCCACCGCCACTGCTGCGCCGCCTGCCACTGCGGGCCGCGGCTCCTGCCCGAGAGCGCCGCACCGCCGCCGCGGCCGCTCCGGCGCCGCCGCCGCCGCCAGCCCCGCGCGGCACGGGCTAGCGCCCATGAGGGCCGACCAGCCTGAGTGCGGCCAGCTAAGAGATCGTTTTGCACTTTTCGGCGGTCGCCCGAATCATTCGGTGTGGGGGGGGGGAAGTCCCTGGAACGTGCAATTTTTAGGCTAGCTTACTAACAACCGTGCAAGTACACCCGAAACTTGCATGTTTTTAGACCTTCGAAAAAAGGTGTTTTCTTAATAGCGGCCTTGTACAAACATCACTTTTCGGCGATAGCCCGGTTTATCTGGCACTGGAGGGAATGGGGGGGAGGCGCCAACCGATGCCTTTACCTTTTCGTCGCTTTGGGCAGCCCCACGTATGGCGGCGCAAAACAAAAAGTGCGTATCTCTTTCGCACCTGCGCAACCGACGATGTCAAGCTATCCTGGGGGAGGAAGGGGGGGGGGCGGGCCCGATAACCTGGGTGATCGGCGGACCGTAAGCCAAAAACGGTTTCCGTGTGCATGAGCCGAAGCGGCGAATCCTTGAGCCAAAGTGGCCACAGACCTGCCGGAGGAAAGGAAATGGGCGAGGTGGGGGGGACAAAGGTACCTTCTTGTGTTGGGCAAGTTGGAGGGCTTGCGTCGTTTGGCCGAGCCAACAGTGGCGACATCGGGCGCTACATTGCGCAATCGGCTACTTCGAGAAAGAAACGACAGTGTTTGCCAGCGCTAAACCTGGAACAGTGAGGGATTGAATTCTCAATGCGCGCTAGATTTGGTACTATCTATGGAATGATGTCCACTCTGCGGAACTTGAAGTCGTCATCTCCATTGCTCGCGCAATCATCCCACCCACCCACCCGCAACTTGGTTTGCAAAACCCTTGCGGGACCGAGCACAGATATTGCTCCGGGGTCGTCTTGGAGCCCTCGGGGGCGTCTCAAGAGCAACCCAAGAAGGCCGGAGAAGCAAGACGGCCGATGACGACGACGACGACGACGACGACGACAGCGGCGACGAAGACGACGCCGACGTCGACGACGACGAAGACGACGACGAGGGAGGAGGGAGGACGACGACGGCGACAACGACGACAACGACGACAACGACTACAACGAGGGAGGAGGGAGGACGGCGACAACGCGAACGACGAAGAAGGAAGGACGGCGACGCCGACGACGACAACGACGAGGGAGGAGGGAAGACGACGACGAGACGACGACGAGACGACAACGACGACCACGACGGCGACGAAATAGGAGGGACGACGACGAGACGCCGACGACGGACGACGACGACGACGAGGGAGGAGGAGGAAGGACGACCACGGCGACAACGACGACGGAAACGACCACGACGCCAAAGAGAGACGACGACGACGACGAACACGAGGAAAGACACAGGACGACGTAGGCGACGACGACGACGACGCGGGAGGAGGGAGGACGGCGACGACGACGACGACGACGACGACGACGACGACGACGACGACGCCGCAAGAGCGCGCGCGCACGCTTTTGTTGAAAATCCGTGTTGCGGAACCTGGTGTTTTTGTAGGTTTTTTGGACGCGCGATTTTGAAATCCTTCCGAAACCGTTGGGTTTTGAAGGATTTCGGCGTACGCGCGCGACGACGCGCGCGTCTGCACTTCGTCCCATTTTTTGCAGAGGATTCTCGCGACGGCACACGCGCAAGGGCGTTCGACAGATTTCGACATGCGTGCGTGACGCCCGTTTGGTAGCATGTTGTAAAAATCTTGAAAAAAACAATGGTTTTCTTAAGATTGTAATGGCCTCCGGCCAGTGCCGCCGATCCGGGGCGCTCCCGATGCGTGTGGGAACTGACGATGACGACGACGACGACGACCGACGACCGGGTCAACGACGGACGATGATGACGACGACGTCCCTCCTCCCCCCGCTGCCCTCCCCGGTTTCTTGGACCCCCCCCGCTTGAGCTCGACCCCCCCCTCCGTCCCCGCTCGAGTTTCCTCCTTGGACCCCTCCCCGCTTGAGCTCCCCCCCCCCCCGTCCTCGCTCGAGGTTCCCCCCCCCTCGATTCTTGGACCCCCGCCCCCGCGCTGCCCCCCCCCCGCTTGAGCTCGCGCCCTCCCCTCCGTTCGACCCCCCCCCGTCCTCGCTCGAGCGCCCCCCCCCTCGATTCTTGGACCGCCCCCCCCGCGCTGACCCCCCCCCCCCCGCTTGAGCTCGACCCCCCCCCCCCGTCCCGCTCGAGCTTCCTCCTTGGACCCCCCCCCCGCTTGAAATCGACCCTCCCCCCGTCCTCGCTCGAGCTCCTCCCCCCCCCTCCCTCATTCTTGGACCCCCTCCCCGCGTTGACCCCGCTTGACCGACCCCACCCCCCGTTCGACTCCCCCCTCCCTTCCTCGCTCGAACTCCCCCCCCCCTCTCGATTCTTGGACCCCCACCCCCCGCCCGCGCTGACCCCCCCCCCGCTTGAGCTCGACCCCCCCCCTCCGTCCCCCGCTCGAGCTTCTTCCTTGGGCCCGTCCCCCCCCGGCCTCGCTCGACCCCCCCCCCCCCGCGTCCTCGCCTCGAGTTCCCCCCCCCCCCCCCCTTTCGATTCTGGACCCCCCCCCGCGCTGACCCCCCCCCCCCCGCTTGAGCTCCGCCCCCACCTTTGCTTGAGCTCGACCCCCCCCTCCGTCCCCGCTCGAGTTTCCTCCTTGGACCCCCCCTCCCGCTTGAGCTCGACCCGCCTTCCGTCCTCGCACGAGCTCCCCCCCCTCCCCTCTCCATTCTGGGACACCCCCCCCCCCCCCGCCGAGTTCTCCTTGGGCCCCCCCCCCCGCTTGAGCTCGACCCCCCCCCCCCTCCGTCCTCGCTCGTGCCCCCCCCCCCTCGATTCTGGCCCCCCCCCCCCTTGCTGGAGCGTTCACTGAGTTGCGTGGATAATTCGCCGGATCCCCCCCCCCCGAGCGAAGCTTGAGCGAGCTCAAGCCCACGCTCTCAGAAACTCACACGCCGGATCGGCGGATTTCGCAAGATCTCGCGCGTAAGTTTTTTTCTGATGCGATTTAGTCTTACGAAACCCTGTGTGTTTTGTATGTTTTTGGGGAGCTCGATTGCGAAACCCTTCTGGCACCGAAGGTTTTTGAAGGATTTCGGCATGCGCGCGACGTCGCGCGCGTGCGCACTTCGTCCCATGTTTTGCAAAGGGATTCGCGAAAAAGTGCTATGCTAGAGCAAAAAATAACACCGCCGAATTTTTTTGGCACAATGGAACCTCAAGAGGGGGATACCGGCTGGCCTGGGACATTGTGATTTCATATTTCGGATGGAAATGTAATCAGAATCATACATGATTTACATACCCGAAAGGGGTAGCGATAACGCCGGGGGGGGTAGAGTCTATTCTCTTTTTAGAAAAGGAGCATATACGTGGTGCACTATACGTGGCAAGATAGGCTGCAACATGCGTGGTACAATCTGAGCGGTACAGAAGACGTGGCGCAAACGATGTGGAACCGTGAATGTTGGCCGCATCCGCGCGTAACTGCCCCCAGCGCTCGCGCAGACACCCCAGCCGCCCGAGCGCAACTTGATGGGGAAACGCAACTGGGCAACGACACCGACGCAGACAATGATGGCTCTTGGGACGATGTCGTCGACGACGACGACGACGACGACGACGACGACGACGACGACGACGGTTGTGGCGGTAATGAAGATTATGGTGTTGATGGTGGCGGTGGCAATGACGACGTTGGCGATGATGGTGGCGACGGTGGCGGCGTCAGTGACGGCGACGACGACGGCGAGGGCGATTATGCTGGTGTTGCTGCTGCTGAGGACGGTGGTGACGACGATGATGATGTTGACGTTAATGCTGCTGCTGGTGAGGACGGTGCTGTCGGTGCTGCTGAGGATGGTGGTGGGGATGATGATGGGGGTGGTGATGATGATGCTGATGATGATGACGGTGCTGACGGGTACGAGGATGATGACATGTTTCCACGAAACACACGCACCACGTTCCATCATCCATAATACTTGCCAGGGCGTGCCGCCAGGCGGGCACGCGTCCAATTGGAGAGGGAGGAGGAGGAAACAGTAGCAAGACGGGGGAGAGAGAGGAAAGGCACTGGCCCCTGACTCCCAGCAGCGCGGCAGGCTCCACCACCCGCGCGCGGACACTGTGGCGCCTCGCGCGCGGGGGCATCGACGCGGCCGCGTCCGCCAACGGTAGGCCACGAGCGGAGGAGGAGGGGCGCACTTGACACAGGGGGTAGGTAGAGTCTACGCCGCGCAAGAAGCGGCGCCTGCGCTCGCCACCCCTACCAGTGTCTGGGATTGGGGGATCGATTCACGGAGGCCCAGCTACAACGCTGATCCTTTCCCTGAACGAAAGCACGCAAGTCAACCTCATCGACAGGCGCGGGGTGGGCGCGGCGGCGGGGCACACGGGGGGCGGTCGCACTCTCTCGCGCGCGCCGCCGCTCGTTCCCTGACCACCCCACCCGCGGCCAGAAGTGCCCGACCCAACGCGGCGCCGCGGCAGGCAGCGGCAGCGGCGCCGCGGAGCAGCGGCAGGGGGGCGCGCAGGAGAGGGCGCACAGCAGCAGCAACAGCGACCACAGCGACAGCAGCAGGGGGGAGACGCGAGGGACACAAAAGCGAAAGCAAAAACGAGGCCCCCAACGGCGCACCACCCCGCAGGCGAGGGAGGCTGCGGCAGGGACAGGGAAGGAGGAAGACTTACAGCAGAGACCAGGATCCATATAAACATGAGACATGCGCACAGGGACCAACTCATAATAGAAAAGCACAGCGGCACCAGGAACAAGGCCAGGGCGCGGCCCACTCGGCCCCCAAGCACAGTGACCAGAAGCACCGATGCAAGGGCCACGGGCGAGGCAAGGAGCAATGCCCAGGACGCAGCGAAAGGGCCAAAACGAGGCACGAAGAGAACGCGCGCCGCCGAGGGCCAAGGGGCGCGGCGTAACCCTTCGGAACGCTTGGGGACGGCGGGAAGTCGGAGCGGTCCTCGCAACGCTCTCCAGGGGCCCGCAGCTGCCGCGGCGCGCGCGTCGCATTGCCGCCATGGCGAGAGGGGCCGACGCTCCAGGAAAACAGCCGAATTGGAGAAATGTGCACCGCGGGGCCAAGGCCCACGAAAAGAACGAGAAGGGAGCCAAGACCCTGGGATGCCATGGACAGGAGCGGCTGCGGGAAACACTAGCAACCGTCGCGCGCCGCCGAAAAAAAAAAACAGCCGTGCGTGAAATGCCTGTTGCGGCGGGAGCGCGGTGCTTGAGCGGAGGCGGGCGCGGGCCTCCGGGGGGGGGGGGGGGGGGGGGGGGGGGGGCGGGGGGCGGCGCCGGCGGCGGCGTCGCGACCAGGCCCCCGCGCGGGCCCCAGGAGCGAGAGCAGAGAACCAAGACTCGTCGTCGAACAGAAGCTCCCTCCACTGTCCTGCAGGTTCTGAACGCCGGCGACCAAAAGGGGGCTAGAGACATGACGCGCGGCAGCATCTGCAGTGGCGAAAATCGCCGGCCACCCCCCCGCCCCCCTACCCCGCGCACGCGCGAACCGCGCACTCTGTCCACGCAACGAAGCCCCGCCGAGGCGCGCGCCCCCTCCCCCCCAAACAGAGCCCTGAGAACGCCAATGGGAAGGTGTGCGCAGGCAACCTTTTCGAGAGCCCTGAACCGAGGCCGAAGGCGAATGAAGACAAGCATATCAACTTCCATGCGCCATCGCCGAATGCGAGCTTGCAAGTGGATCAAGGGGGTCATCGGTGCTCGAGGCCCTCGAGGAAAATGCGTGCACCGCGCGCGGGCCCCCAAGCCCGTCCGCTGAGCGCTGGGAGAGAGAATGTCAGCAGCATCGGCAGCAATGCCTCTAATCATCGAGTTCCTCCACCAGGCAGAAACTGCCGAGCAAGGCATATTTCATCATCGCGCACAGCAGTCGCAAGCAAATCTAAGCCATGCGACGCAAGATCGAGCGCCTTGCATTTGACCAATAGATGACATCTTGCAGCTTTCATCAACAGCCGCAAACCCACGCGTTAAAATGATCGCACCAGGCCGCGCAGCTGAGTAAGCATGCAATGGCTTAGCGCGCGCCTAGGACCCTACGCTCAGGTCTGGGCAGCCCCCCGATATTGCCCCGCCACATTTGGAGCGGCGCGCACTAGCTGACGCCGATATCGTAGATCCGACGCGCAGTTCAAATGAACAAACGGAATCGCAATAGGCAGTCCCGAAGAAAGAAACTGACGATCCCCTGCCCTCTGCCAGAATTTAATCACGACTTCCCGCCGCGCCACTGCATGAGACGTTAGTCCCGCCCAGGGTCCAGGGCATTACACGTGGGTCTCGGATTCTATCGCATGGAATCGGCCCTCCTTCCTTCCCGCGCGCTCAGAATGGCGCGCGCAAGACTGCGCCCCGTAGACGAGCGCGCAGCATAGGCCGATATTCAGCGAGAGACCGATGGCGGGCAAGACCAAGCCTGGCAGGAGAAGCGCAAACATCATTGAGGACAGCAGATCTCCGACATGTACTTGCAACAAATCTGAATTCAAAGAAAAATAATAGCTCCCCCCCCTGCGATCATGCCGTGGGCCTTATCTTCGCTACGTTCTCTCGCGCTGGGCCTCGGCCCCTCTCTTCCCTCGGGAGGGGGCGGGGCGGGCGGGGGGGCGGGGGGGCGAGGGGGGGGGTCAACGATATAACGCGAGTGCGAAGGAAGAGCTAGATAAGACGAATGCGATCCCGACGATGATGACGACGACGACGATGACGACGCCGGCGACGACGATGATGACGAGGAAAAAAAATCCTCCATAAGGGAACCAAAGTGAGAACCTTCACGCAAGGACCCTTTCATGGGGAATCTTAACGAAGGAACATTTAACTTGGAATATGTGCAAACGGGCCCTTACTAAGGTATATTTGCAAAGGCATCCTTGGCAAGGAATGTTTGCGCGGGAATCCTTAACGAAGTCCCTCAACTGAGAAATCCGCACTAAAGAATCACACATAAGGAGCCCTTAATAAGGAATCCTAAACTGAAGAACCCTTCAGAGGAACCTTTATCGAAGAATCCTTACTGAGGTCTCCTGATTGCGGAATTATTATTCAGGCAGGTGTGCCAAGGAATCCGTAATACGGAAGCTTTACTGCGGTAATATTGCAACAATCCTTGATAAGAAACCCTTCGCAAGGAATCCTGATAAAGAAATCCCCAGTGAGGAATCTGAGGTGCCGAGACTTCCCCAGCAATGCAGGGCAATGGCGAACAGAAAACATTTCGATATAGGTTTTAGATAGGTTCAAAAGTAGGTTCGGGAGATAGGTTCGCAAGCATAGTAGGTTCCAGGAAGAAGGTGCAACGCGCGGGGAAAACGTGTCATCGGGCAGATAGCCTCCCGTTACTGGGTTTGCCAAAGCGCGTCGGCGCAAATGCCGCGGGCAGCTAAGTTGGCGAAGCGAATTCGCCAAACTAGCCCTGGCGAGTGCACCCGGGGACGTTCCCTGGCCGCGGTAACCTCGCCAAGAAGGTTTGCAATGAAAAACGGCGTCAGGGCTGCATTTCAGGCAGGGGCCGCGACACTTTTCGCGCGATGCACCCTCGGGCACTAAACATAGAAAATTAACGAGAGCGGCTGCGGAGAAGACCTCCGAAAACACGACCCGCCAGAAAAGCAGTCACGACGATGGGCGACCCAAAAATCAATTGGGGCAGCCCCAGCAACTGGCACGGCGAACAACGCAACTCAAGGAATCCCGGACAAGCCGGGCCGCCACCAACAATAACCCCGTACCAATACCGTGCCCCGGCGGGGTTCGGACACGCCATGGCTCCTCCTCATTATCACGGCCGCCCCGCCCAAGGTCATTCTGCCCTCCCCAAAGCCACTCGTTATCAATCACATCATGCTTCCCATCATCGCCCCCCTTGCCTCACCATCCTCCCCCTCGTCAGCCGCAGCATCCACGTTCTCATCCTCCTGCCCCCGATCCTCCCCGCCCTCCCCGCCCCCCCCTCCTCCTCCTCCTCCTCCTCCTCCCCCCCCTCCTCCTCCTCCCCCTCATATTCCCCATCTTGTTCCTACCTTTTCCCCCTCATCCCCCCTTCATCCGCCCCTCATCCTCCGCCCGATCCTCCGGGTCCTCTTGGTCCTCCTCCTCCTACTCCTCTCTCCTGTTCCTCCTTCCTCCTGGCCCTCCGTTTCCTCGACCTGGCTCTCCTCCTCCTCCTCCTCTTCTTCCTCCTCCACATCCTCCTCCCGGCTCTCCTCATCCACCTCCTCCTCCTCCTCCTCTCCCATTCCTCTTCCTCCTCCTCCTCCTCCCCCACATTCTCCTCCACCTCCTCCTCCTCCTACCTTCAATCCCTGACCTTCCATGCTTCCGAAAACAGTTTGAAGTAGGTTTGAAATAGGTTTGAAGTAGGTTTGAAGTAGGTTCGAAGTAGGTTTGAAGTAGGTTTGAAGTAGGTTTGAAGTAGGTTTGAAGTAGGTTTGAAGTAGGTTTGAAGTAGGTTTGAAACCTACTTTGAGGCCTCCGAAACCTACTTTGAGGCTCCTAAAACCTATTTTGAAGCCTCCGAAACCTACTTTGCGCTACCGAAAACCTACTTTTGGAATCCGGAAACCTTCTTTGGAACCTACTTTGCAAAAACAAATTCTGCAAACCTACTTTCCGACCTACTTTGGGGGCGCGGTTCCTTGAAACATCAGCACACGCTTGCCCGAGCCTTTCCCAGAAGTCGCCCCCGGGGGCGGCGCGCCAAAAAAGGAATCTGCGAAGTACCCCCAGAAGGTGAGCAAACCCAAAACACTTGTAGGTTGCCCCCGACAGGCGGGAGCCCCCCAAAGGGGGCGGTCTCCCCCCCCCCCCGAGGGTCGAGGATCGAGCGCGATTTCGCTGTCGGGCGACAAGCGAACGTACCGCGACAGGACAGGGCCTTTTGGCAGCCCCCCCGCTGGCGGGCAGGGGGCCGCCGCCTGGCGCCCTAGGTTCTTCAGAAACCAAACCTGATGCGGCCGCCCCCCGCCCCCCGGGGCCCCTCCGGGCCCGGCCCGACGGAGGCGCCACTCCCCTTCCGTTTCTCTTTCCTCCTCCCACCTCTCTCCACCTCCTCTCCTCTTTCACGCGCCCTCATTATTCCAGCCTCCCTCCACCTCCTCCCCCCGGAAACGCCACCTCCCCCCTACCCGCCTTCTGGAGCCCCCCACCCTCCCGTTTCTGACCTTCTTAACCTTCCTGGTCCTCCCTCTCGCCCCCCCCCCCTCTCCCTTGCTCGGGCCCGCGGCCCTCGCCCCGCCCTCCATGCCCCACTTCCCGCTGTGGTCAGACCAAGGGGGAAACGCAATGCCCCCAGATCTCAGGACGGAGGTGGTTTAGAGCGCTTCCTGTTCCAACAACCCCCAGTCTTCCCTTCGGGGATGGATGCGCCCCTCCCCCCCTTCCTTCCGGGGCCTGCAATGGGGGGCGGCGGATCGGTGGAGCGCCAGGGACGGTCAAAGATAGAGCCGGCATGACCTCGCAGAACGCAACGCGGTCTCACAGATGGTTCAAGACAGCCCAAGATGGATCAACATTGTTTCCCGCATGCTCCAAGAAACCCAAATACCGCTCCGAGACCGCCCCAAGCGGCCGCGGAGCCACCCAATAACACCCCCGAGAAGCCGAAATCTTTCCAAATCGTACGAGACACGAATGAATTGGGCCTTTTGGTCCATGCGCTTCCGAAGACTTTGGAAGCCTGAAGATAAGCCCCGAAGGAGTCCAGAAGAACCCAAGACAGCGCACTTCACGAATTACTCGGCTGGCTTGCTAGCAGAAGCCGCGCCTTGCCGGCGGCATTCCAGCATTTCCCCGAGAAGCTTGTTTGGAAAATATCATTACTGACCCGATCCCGACAAGTTACTTTTGATATTGTGTTCCCGACAACCTTTCCTGGAAAGCTACTTTTGCACATGAATGTCGCATTCCTTTCCCCTGAAAGTTTCTCGCGGCAATCGGTTTCGCCATCCTTTCCCTTCGAGTTACCTGCGCCGACCACTGTTGCCAGGCGCGCTGCAGACCTACTTCGCCGACCTACTTCAGGAGCTACTCTAAACCTACTTCATTTGTTTTGCGCCTCAAACAAGCCCTGCATTCAAAGGGAAGTCTCGGCTGAGGTGAGGGATCCTCAATGCTGGATTTTTACCAGAGAATCCGTCATAAGGAATCTGGAATAAGGAATCTTGACAAATGAACCCTGAATAACTACGATGAAATGAGGAATCCGCACACATTTAGCAAGGAACCCCGTTATAAGAAATCTCAATGAAGAAATCCAAGGAACCTCTAATGCGAGCTCCATCACGAGGAATCAAAATTACGGAGTCGGGAATAAGGAGCCCGGAATAAAGAACCTTTTTTTACGGAATGCTCGACAAGGAATCCCCCATAAAGAATCTGGATTCAAGAGCCCTTCACCGGAACGCCTTAAGATGGAATCCCCCCCCCGGAATCCTTCGCGCTAAATCACTGAAAAGGTATCTCAATTACGGGGCCCGTTTCATCGGGATTCCATCGCACGGAATAATTGCGCAGGAAGATTGACTAAAGAACCCTGGAAAAAATCTCGATTCAAAGAATCTTAGTAAGGAGCCCGATGAGAGCAATCTCGAATAGGGAGTCACCAAGGAATCACTCAGGAATCCGTACTATGGTTTCTCAACTAAGGCGCCCCTGACCAAGGAGTAGGCTCGCCTGCCCGGAAGCGCTCCGTCTCGCCCTCGTTCCGCTCGTAGGTGGCGTCGCGCCGCCGGGTGCCATCCTCGAGGTTCGCGCCGCTCCCCCGGCAGTGCTTTGCGCGGGGGACAGGGATCACGCTGCGCTTCTTGGCGGACTCGGGCCCCCTGCTCGGGTCGAGCCAGCCCTCGCCTGCGGAGATGTTGATGAGGGTGATCCTGTGCTTGTCCCCTGCGCTCGAATAGGCCCGCTCCACTTGCGCCTTGTGGCGGGGGGTGCTCTGCGAAGTGCTCGGCCTTCCCGGCCTCGAAGGCCGCCTTGTCCTCGGACTGCGTCTGGCCGCGCTTGTTGCGGAGGTTCCCGATGCGTTTCTCGGCGCCTCCGGCGTAGACCTCGCTCTCGCGGCAGCGCGTTCTCCTCGCCCCGGAGTTCAAGCCAGAGCGCGGCGGCGTCGACAACAACCGCGCTCGCGTCGGCCCTCTGCCGGGCGAAGGTCTCGGTGTCCCCGACGAAGAGGCCGAGGTCATCGGGGCCGCCCCTGGCCGCCAGGTGCACGAACCTAGTAGTGGTGGTAGTAGTGGTAGTGGTTGCTCGTAGTAGCGGTAGCGGTAGCACTACTACTTATAGTAGTAGTAGTTACTACTCGTAGTAACGGGGAGTTCGTAGTACTACTTCTACGTGTAGTAGTAGTAGTTACTAGTACGAGTGATAATAGTAGTAGTAGCAGTAGTAGTGACTAGTCGTAGTTACTAGTCGTAGTAGTTATTCGTAGTCGTAATAGTAATACTAATAATAGTAGTAGTCGTAGTAGTCGTAGTAGTCGTAGTAGTAGTAGTAGTAGTAGTAGTAGTAGTAGTGGTAGTGGTAGTAGCTGTAGTAGTAGCAGTAGTAGTAGTCGTAGTAGTAGTAGTAGTAGTAGTAGTAGTAGTAGTCGTAGTAGTAGTAGTAGTAGTAGTAGTAGTAGAAATTACTAGTGGTAATAAACGTTACGAGTAGTAGTGGTAGTTACTGGTAGTAGTAATATTTCGTAGTGGCAGTACTACCACTGATCGTAGTGGTTACTAGTATTAGTAGTACTTACTAGAGAGTACCAGTGGTAGTTACGCGCTACAAGTAACTAGTAACTAGTACTAGTACTTGTAATATTCGTCGTATAGTTACTATTACAATTAGTAGCTATAGCAGTAGGAGTTACACGTAGTGCTCGTAGATATTCGCAATACTACTACGACTACGCATAACGACTACTACGGAAAGCTACCAGTAGAAGTTACTGGTAGTTAGTAGGAGTACTACTACAAATAACTACTACGAACAACTACCACTACTACTAGTACAACCTGTCGGGCGTGGCACAGGTCAGCTTGGCCTCGTCCTGGCTGGGCGTCTGCTTCCTCTGGTCGGAGAGGCGCTGGCCCTTCCGCCAGCTCGTTTTCAGCCTCGGGGGGGCGAACGCCCACCCGCTGCATGTCCTTCTTGGGCGTCTGGCTGATCTGGAAGGTACTCAGGCGCTTGGTCACCCTCTTGAAGATCTCGGCGCCGTAGCTCTTGTGGCCGACCTTCTGCAGGCGGAGCTGATTGTCCCGCTTGGAACCTATCTCGTAGCGCAGCCGCGTCGGGATGGTCTTCTTCCTGACCTCGTGGCCGCGCTCGCGCCCCCGCTTGAACCGGCGCTCCAGGCGGCGCGCGGCGCCCTCGAGCGGGCGCTCGGCGGTGACCGCGCCGGGGGTCTCGCGGGACAGCCTTGCGCCCTGGCCCCATCTCGTGCCCGTGGCGGTTTGGGCGGGCGCGCCCGCGGGCTCGGAGGGCATTCTTGCCGAGCCTCTCCGTGGCAAACTTCTTCTCGAGAGTAGTTCGGAGGTCTTGCCATCGGGCAACCGTCTCGCGGTTCCAGCGCCGCCCGTCCTGCCGCTTGGCCTTCGCCGTCCTGCCGCGTGGCCTTCGCGGCGAAGGGCTGGAGGGCGAAGTCCTCTGCGCCGTGCTCGTCCGCCCGCCTGCCCCAGTCGAGGAGGGCCCAGTGGGCTGCGCTGGCGGGTCTCGCCGCGGCGCGGGCGCAGCTCGGGGCTTGTGAGGTTCCCTTGTGCTCCACCATCGTGCCCTGGGGTCTGCCGCCCTTGGCGAAGCCTCGCCTCGCGCCTCGGCCGAGATCGCCCAGGGCGAGGGCGTTGCCCTCGGCGCTCGCAAGCTCTCGGCGCGCGGCCGCGGCCGCGACTCGCTCCTGAAAAGGGGGGGGGGAAGGATTGCTAATAGCAACGCAGGGCGACCCGTGTAATAAGGATGCGCGGCAACGATGCAAGGTCCTTGGAAGGCCCAGAGATCGGCCGAAGGGGCATGGGTGCAAGTATGAGTCGTAGTAGTAGTAGTAGTAGTAGTAGTAGTAGTAGTAATAGTAGTAGTAGTTGTAGTAGTAGTAGTAGTAGTAGTAGTCGTAGTAGTGGTAATGGTAGTAGTAGTAGTAGTAGTAGTAGTAGTAGTAGTAGTAGTAATATATAGTAGTCGTAGTAGTAGTAGTAGTAGTAGCAGCAGCAGTAGTAGTAGTAGTAGTAGTAGTAGTAGTAGTAGTAGTAGTAGTAGTAGATGCAGTAGTAGTAGTAGATGCAGTAGTAGTAGTAGTAGTAGTAGTAGTACAACAAAAAATAGAAATAGTAGTAGTAGTTGTAGTAGTAGCTGTAAGAGCACTAGCAGGAAGGGTGGAATAACGCGGGTGGGAAAAGAAAGAAAGCAAAGGAGGGCCCCAGAGTCGGTGCCACCCAAGAATAGAGTCGGGGCCTTGGGCATTGTCTAGTGGTAAACTGATTCGTCTTAATCGTTATCCATCTCGCATGTAGGGGTGCCCATGGAGGGGCCCAGCGGGGGATAGAAAAATTATCCCAGTGCGACCCTACCTAGGAGTTGGAGCAGGAAAGTAACAGTAAAGCTAAGCTAAAGCTAAGCTAAAGCTAAGCTAAAGCTAAGCTGAAGCTAAGCTGAAGCTAAATTAAAGCTAAGCGAAAATCTAAGCTAAAGCTAAAGTGAAGCTAAGCTAAAACTAAGATAAAGTTAAGCTGAAGCTCAGGTGAAGCTCAGCTAAAGCTAAGCTAAAGCTAAGCTAAAGCTAAGATAACACTAAGCGGAAGCTAAGCTAAAGCTAAGCTAAAGCTAAGCTAAAGCTAATAAGCTGAAGCCAAGCTAAAGCTAAGCTAAAGTTAAGCTAAAGCTAAGCTAAAACTGAACTAAAGCTAAGCTAAAGCTAAGCTAAAGCTAAGCTAAAGCTAAAGCTAAAGCTAAAGCTAAAGCTAAAGCTAAAGCTAAAGCTAAAGCTAAAGCTAAAGCTAAAGCTAAAGCTAAAGCTCCCAGGGGACTGGGGGAACCGCGGGGCGGGGGCTGGGGGAGGCGCCCGGGGCGCGTTGCACTGCCCGGCCCTCTTAAGCTAAGAGAGTAAGAACCCTTCTAGGCAGAGCCTAGGTGGGGAAAGAACTGGGGATGGGGAAGTTCGGGCCCCGGGGCCAGCTTGACCGCCAGCTTGACCTTCTCGTCCTCAAGCTTGACCTTTTTGTCCTCGAGCTTCTTGTCGTCGAGGCTCCTGTCCTCGGGCATGTGGGCGCCCCCCTCCAGGGTGGTGGGCTGCGTCTTCTCGTGCTGCTCGTGGCCGCCCTCGGTCTTCACCTCCTCGAAGTTCTCGGTCTGCGCGCCCTCTGGCGCCCGCTCGTCGCCCTGCGCGTGCTCGACGAGGGACATCGGCGAGACGACGCTCTCGCCGTCCGGCCGCTCAGCGAAAAGCCGACGATCGTCGCTGTCCGACTCGGCCATGGAAAGCGCTGCGCCCCCAGCTGGCTTGGAACGCCTGATCCAAAATGGGCCGCGGACAGAGTTGCGCCCCCAGCGGGCTTGCCCCGAATAGTACTTTCACTACAGAGCTCGCGCCCATTGCACCAAATTGCCCGCGCCGCCCCAACGATGCATCGGCGGGCCTCGGCGATGCATCGGCGATGCGGTGGGCTTGGCCCGTGCTGTTGTGGCAGCTGTTGTTTGTGCTATTGTTGGTTGTCTTGTTGCTGTTGTGGCATGATGTTGCTGTTGTTTTGCTGATTGTTGTTGCTGTTGTGGCTGCTGTTGTTTGTGCTCTTTGGTTGCTGTGTGTGTGTGCGCGTGAGTGTGTGTTTGTGTGTCTGTGTGTGTGAGAGTGTGCGTGTGTGTGAGTGTGCGAGTATGCGAGTGCGCGTGCGCGTGCGCGTGCGTAAGTGCATGTGCGCGCGCGCGTTTGCGCGCGCGCGTGGCCGCCAGGCGTCGAGGCTCGATCCTCGAGCCTCGGACGTCGAACCCGAGATCTTCGAATCCAAGCGTTCCGATCCTCGGATTCAGGGTCCAAGGTGCTCGCAGATGCTCAAGACCCAGATCTCGGATCCTCGATCCGAGGACGATGAAGGATCGAGCCTGCTCGATGGCAGTCTTGGCCCGAGGACGGCGACGAGGGAGATCGACCATCGCCGAGGCTCGACCCTCGAGCCTCGGACGTCGAACCCGAGATCTTCGAATCCAAGCGCTGCGACCCTCGGATCTACGATCCAGGGCGCTCAGAGATGCATGGGGCCAAGATCTCGGATCCTCGATCCTCGATCCGAGGATCGAGCTTGTTTGGCGGCGCTCTGCGCCCGTGGACGGCGACGAGGGAGATCGACGATCGCCGAGGCCCCATCCTCGATCTTCGGGTCGCGAACCCGATATCTTCGAGTCCAAGCGTGGCGATCCTCGGATCTAAGACCCAAGGCGCTCAAAGCTTCTCGGAATCAAGATCTCGGATGCTCGATCCGAGGACCGAACCTGTTTGATGGTGGCCTGGGCCTTGCGACGGCGACGGCGACGATCGGCGATCGCCGAGGCTCAATCCTCGATCCCCGGATCGCGAGCCCGAGATCTTCGAGTCCAAGCCTGGCGATCCTCGGATCTAGGATCCCAGGTGCTCGAAGATACTCGGACTCAAGATCTCGGGCCCTCGATCCAAGGATGGAGGATCGAGCCCGCTTAATGACTCGATGCTTGATCGAAGATCGCTCGGCGAGAGGGGGGGAGTAGCGCCCCGCAGTGCGGGGCGCCACTCGCGCGCGCTCGAACGCCTGCTGCGAGCTTGAAGAGCAGATGGGGCTCGAACGCGCGCCTCGAGACGCTCGCGCGGCACCCTCGCAGCGAAAAGCATGGGAGCGCTAGGCTCGGGGCGCTCGCGCGCCAGGCGCTCGCCGCTCGCCGCCGCTCGGCCCCCAAGGGTCCACGAGCATGAACTTGTCGGCCACTGGCTCGGCCTGGGCGTCGGCCTGGCTCCTCTCGGGCTCGCGCTGGCTGGTATTCTTGCCGTGGTCGGCGTGGATCTTCGCGAACGCTTCGAAATTCAGCTTGTTGTGCTGGTGAAGAAGTACTGTCTCGATGGCATGCTGCTTGTCGGTGCCTGCGTAGTCAAACTTGGAGCGCTTGTCCTGGTAGCTCCGCTCCTGGAACTCGTGGGCCATTTCGGCAGTGCGCTCGAGGCTCCAGCACCACTTGGCGACCGCTTGCGTGGCGGCTCGCGCGCGGCCAGGGCTCGACGCGGCGCCGTTCTGGCGGCGCCAAGTGACGAGCAGCATGGCCTTGGGGGGGATTCACGCGAAGAGCTGTTCGGATTGCACGCCGGAGGAGGACGCCTCGCCCCGCTTCTCGACGGGCTCGAGTTTCTTGTTGGTCGGCAGCACGAGGTCGTGGAGGTGACGGAGCTCGGGGGGTCTGTCGGGGAGGGCCATGCCAACGCGCTCGGCGTGGGAGCCGAAGGTGAGGCGCTGGACATTCTCGGCGCCGAGCTCGATGTCCTCCTTCTCGGCAAGCTCCTGCGCCTTCGCCTTGAAGCTCGGCATGAGCCAGAGGTTATTCGGGCGGCTCTCCGCGATTTAAGAAGATGTCGTAGAGGCGGTCGTCATTCTCGCAGTAGGTCGTGTAGAACTACGCCACCGCCAACTCTATGAGCCTCCTGCCCTTCTCGTTGAAGATGTGCCCCTACTCGATGCACTTGAGAAAACCGCCTTTGCAGGCCATTTCGAGGGCGGCATGCTGGGCGCTGCTTGACCACGAGGCGCTTTCCGCCTTGAAAGAACAGGCCGTCATTCTTGCTGCGTCAGCGCCTTGCACGCTCGATTGGCGCAGGCGCATCTTGGCAATGGCGATCTTGTCTGCGATGAAGGACTGTTCGCCGAGGATCTTCTCGATCTGCTTGGCCATGCGCTCGAGGATCTCGTTCGAGTTCGGGCTCGCGACTCCTTGCAGGGCAATGACAAACTGGGTCGCCGCCTGGGCGCGCTCGGCGGCCTGGGACATGGCTGAGGCCCGCGACGCACTCAGGGGCAACGATGCGAAGGGGATAGGCATTGGGGGGGGAACATCGACCTGTAATGGGCGATACATCGCCGATGCATCGGCGATGCGCGCCCGATCGTGAGTCCGCACGATCCTGGGCAGGTTCGGCCACTCTCTGCGAGCACAAGCGATTGGGGATTGATGTGTCCCCATTATGCCTTCTCCCCCTATCGCTGCCCCTGGGGCGAAGAGGCTCGGCGCCTCGAAGAGGCTCGAAAGCTTGAAGTCTCGGAGACTCGGGGAAGCTCGGGCCTGGGCAGCTGCGAAGGGAAGAGGAGGAGGAGGAAGAGGAAAAGGAGGAAGAGGAAGAGGAAGAAGGGCCACGAACCGTGTTAGGGATGCGCTGAAAACGTAATTAATTCCAATGCCCTGCCTGATCAAAAAACGCATATAACATCAATATCCAATCGGTCCCCATGGCCCTGCCACACGTTCCTGACTCGGGAACGGCTGAGAAAGTGGGAATCCCATGGCCCTGCCGCACGTTCGTGACTTCGGCAAACTGAACTGGTGAGAATCCCACAGCCCTGCCACACGCTCGGGACTGCGGAAGCTGATTTGGTGAGACCACCATGGCCATGCTCAGCGCTTTTGATGCTGTTGCTAGTCAGCATGAAAGTATAGCAACTTCGATTCGCAACTTCCCCCCTGGATTATGAAGTTCGGCCTCCGCGCCCCTCTACGCACACAGTAAGTGGCACGCGTGCCCTGGCTCTTGCACATTTGAGGAGAGAAAGAAGAGGAGGGGCATTTGGGGGGCGAGAGGGCCAAGGGATGGGGGGCCAGAGCCAGGGGGACGGAACCACGACAATAAAGGGCCCGGGGCTGGGAGGGCTGGGGCCAGGGCTTGGTCCGGGGCGAGCGGGGGTCCAGCAGGGCCAGGGCAGGGGGACTGAAGCTCGGACCAAGGGCCATAAGTCCTGGTTCGAACAACGAAAATACGCGGTCCGGGGCGAGGAGGGCTGGGACGAAGGCCAGGGTCGGGGCGAGTGGGGCCAAGGCCAGGAAACAAGCTGAGTTCAGCCAGGGCCAGAGGGCTGGGGCTCGGACCAGAGGCCAGAGGTCCGGGTTGGGGCCAGAAGGCGAGGGGGGGCGGGCCACAGCCAGGGGGACCGGGGCGAGGGGAAGCGGGCCACAGCCAGGGGGACGACGACAAACCACGAACCACTAAAATAAAAGTGCCGGGGCAAGGGGGGCTGGGGCCAGGGCCAAGGGGCGCCAGAGCCAAGGAGGGACGCCGGGTTCAGGGCCAGGGCAGGAGGACGGGGGCGAGGGGGCCAGGGGAAGCAGGCCAGAGCCAGGGGGACGACGACGAACCACGAAAACAAAGTGTCTGGGGCGAGGGGGGGGGCGCAAGAGCCAAGGAGGAGGGAGGCTGGGTTCAGGGCCAGGGCAAGAGGACGGGGGCGAGGGGGCCAAGGGAAGCAGGCCAGAGCCAGGGGGGCGACGACGAACCACGAAAACAAAGTGTCTGGGGCGAGGGGGGGACGCAAGAGCCAAGGAGGAGGGACGCCGGGTTCAGGGCCAGGGCAAGAGGACGGGGGCGAGGGGGCCAGGGGAAGCAGGCCAGAGCCAGGGGGACGACGACGAACCACGAAAACAGAGTGTCTGGGGCGAGGGGGGGGCGCAAGAGCCAAGGAGGAGGGAGGCTGGGTTCAGGGCCAAGGCAGGAGGACGGGGGCGAGGGGGCCAGGGGAAGCAGGCCAGAGCCAGGGGGACGACGACGGGTTCAGGGCCAGGGCAAGAGGACGGGGGCGAGGGGGCCAAGGGAAGCAGGCCAGAGCCAGGGGGGCGACGACGAACCACGAAAACAAAGTGTCTGGGGCGAGGGGGGGACGCAAGAGCCAAGGAGGAGGGAGGCTGGGTTCAGGGCCAGGGCAAGAGGACGGGGGCGAGGGGGCCAGGGGAAGCAGGCCAGAGCCAGGGGGACGACGACGAACCACGAAAACAAAGTGTCTGGGGCGAGGGGGGGGCGCAAGAGCCAAGGAGGAGGGATGCTGGGTTCAGGGCCAGGGCAAGAGGACGGGGGCGAGGGGGCCAGGGGAAGCAGGCCAGAGCCAGGGGGACGACGACGAACCACGAAAACAAAGTGTCTGGGGCGAGGGGGGCTGGGGCCACGGCCAGGGGACGCCAGAGCCAAGGAGGGGGGCTGGGCTCAGGGCCAAGGCAAGAGAACCGGGGTTCGGACCAGGAGCCAGAGGTCCGGGTTGGGGCGCGGAGGCCAGGGGATGGGGGGCAGGGAGACAACGACGAGGATGGGAAGCCAGAGCCAGGGGGACGACGACGAACCACGAAAATAAAGAGGTCCGAGCTCTAGAACACAACCGTGCAAGATAATTACGCAAATCCGATATAAAAATACGGGGGAAACGGGGGGATGGTTTATTATCGCCCGCGCGCGGTTAGCACTGATGACGCTGGCGATGATGCTGACGATTGTGCTCTTGAGGCTGATAGGGGAAGTGCGCGCTCGCAGCAATTCAAGCCCTGACACCTTTGCAGTGAAAACCAATACGAGCTCCGGACGCATTCGAGAACCATTCGGGGTCGGCAACTGGAGGAGGCAGCCACAGATGCACGCGCCTGGGCGCTCATGGCAGAAGATTTCTGTGACTTCGTGAGTGTTTCGCTTTTGTGCCCCGGCCCAGTTGTACTAGTGGCTGTTTTCTGCCCGCACCCTCAGTGACCGCCCTGCGCGGGCATGCAGGCCTGACCTGACCTGGCCTGGCTCTGGAAGTCGTCGTGCGCGTGCAGGGGCGCGCGCGTGTGGTCAGGCATGGTGGATGCTGCAGAGCCGGCGGGCGCGCGCCTGTTGCTGAACGTTGTCGCAACGCGCGCGCGGGGCCCGCATGCGTTCGACTAAACTCCCAAATCCCGATGGCTCACCCATGATTCCAGTGAACGCGCGCGAGCAGAAATCTGGCAACCTTTTCCCGAAACAGCGACAGCACAGCGACTTTCGCCGAGCGCCCGTCGAAGTGACTTTCGCCGAGCGCCCTTCGAACATTTCGGAGCGGCAAGTACCCATGTTCGCGTCGTGAGAACTCAAGATGGAAATTTGTTGGCCTGGGCCCCGGGGGCTGTCAAGAAACGACCCAGGATGCAATAGCGGTCCTGGGGAAGGGGTTGGGACCTCCGGGGGCCCCGTACTGAAAAAACAAGACATGCCTGAGGGGTTGTCTGAAAAATGGAGGAGCGTATGCGGAGCTCCCATCTTTGGAAACCGCGCGTATTTACACTAAGGTACCTGGGCCCTGTCCCATGGGGCTTCCCAGAAACGCCACAGGACACCGCATAGTGTACAGCTTGTCGGCCCCGCTCTCTGGGCGACAGGTGCTGAGAAGGGATATCTACACTGCGTGTGGGACAGCATTCGCCACGAAGTGGTGGACAAACACAGCAATTCCTGGCCCCCAACAATCAAGCCGCTCCGCTGCACAGCGCCGCCAGGCGCCTTGCCGCCCAGCGCGCAGACCAGCGCCTCTGGGCCTCGGCCCGCCTCCGCGGACCAGCCCCCTCGGACGCCTCACGCTGTGAGAACGCGTGCACATCAGACAGCAGGCGTAGCTACCATCACGGTCGGGGACGTTTGCCCAGCGTGTCGCGGCGGCGGCCCCGGCGACACGCGACAGCGTGTCGCTCCGCTCTGCGGGGCGGGAGGCTCGGGAAGCCTGGTCGGGACGTTGACCTCTGGGACGGGGGGCGTGGATAGCGCGCCGCGCCGAATCGCGGTGGGCCATGCCGGCCAGCCATAACTGGGGGAGCTGTGGTCCTTAACCCCCGGGGGGAACCCATCGCGTCGACGATCTCTCGAGAGGGGTCTCGAAATCGATGGGCCCCCCAGGGGGCTGAGGACCACAGCTCCCCCAGCTGTGGCTGGCCTGCCATGTCCAGCGGAGCGACACGCAGAGCCCAGGCTCCCGACCGCAGCTGTGTACAGCCGCAGAGCCCCGGCCGGCGCAGGGCTCGGCCCGCCCCTGCGCCGCCGGCCGCGCAGCGCCGCCGGGCGGCGGCCGACGAGCGCCGCGCGCCTTGGAGACGCTCGGCCCGCTTCCGCGGGCCGCCTCCCCCCTGGGCGCTAATTCTTGAGGCGGGGGGCGATGAATGGGGGTGGGGGGGGGGCCCTAGAAGTCCCCTCCTGGGCCCGAGAGGCCCCCTCGAGGGGCCCGACAAGGCCCCTGTCTGCAGCCCTCGCTGCCCCCCCTCGTGCATCGCCCCCTCCCATTGCGCGTCCTCCGACCCCCTCAGACCGCCACCTCCGCGCTGCCGCCGCCCGCCGCGAGCGCCGGCGCCTCCGCACCCGCGGCGGCCGCTCGGCCAATTGTGGCCGGATCCGGCGCCCTGGCCTCCTCGGGGCCAGAGCACCGCATAGGGCAAGCGCAGCGGGCGCTGCACTCCGCTGGATGCACCAGGAGGCCGCAGCAGCTCAGGTACCACCCCCGGATGCACTCCGCTCGGGCGCTGACAGAAGCGCCCCGCCCCCAGACCTCCGGCGTCACACACGGCTTAGTGCCTCCCCTGCGATCCTCGCGTTGCAAGTGTTCACAACGGGCGATTTCGCCCAGTTTCGGACCCCGGGCCCTCACAGATCGATCCAGCTCGAAAAATGCAGAAAGATGAGGTCCGGGGCTCTGGCGGAGAAGTTGGCCCTATTGTATTTGTTTTGCAGCGTCGGATCTCAAGGTCTCCCGTTCATATGGAGCTCCATGCCGGGGCCCGTCCCGCGCCCTGGGCCCTGGGGGCAATCAAATAACGGCTGGGGAGGAAAGACTGGTCCCCGACGGCACGAACAACTCGTGGCATCAGACGTCTGGAAGCGTCCCTGGCCCAAGGCGTCCCCAGCTTCAGGGGAAACCAATGTCGAAGCCTCGGGTTTCCCTTCTGGCCCTCGCACGGCGAAGCTGGGTGCTGGCAGGGCCCCCCTGGGGACGCCGTGGGCCAGAATCACGTGTGTCGGTGCCCGACATGTGTGGAAGACGTGCCTGCATGGCAACTGGCAGACCGCGTCGTCCTCCACGAAGTCCGACAGGCAGATGGCGCAGCTGTCTTGCTGGAGATCGTCCGTGCCACAGGAGAGGGACCTGAACTGAACGCTCGGGAACCGCTGCAGCCGCGACAACACCTTCTCACGCTCCAGCTGCTCCAGGCCCAAGCGCACGAGCCAGTTGCACCTCCTGCGCCCGAACTCGGCGAAGATCAGCGGGAATATGCTCACGGTCAACGCCACCGAGTGCCAGACCCTCGTGCCGAAGTCGAGGTAGTCGTGCGCGACCACGAAATAGAAGGCGGACAATACCACGCTGAGGAAGGACGTAGTCTGTAGCAGGGCCAGACACTTCCAGATGTCGGGGTGGACCTCGGAGATGCCTCCAAACTTGGTGAAGCGGCAGAGTATGGACATCGCGACAGCCATCAGAAGGAGCTTGCAGAACACTATCCCGACTTCTATGAAGGGCCAACGTCTGACGGGCATTGAACAAATCCACCGTGGATCTCTCCTCTCGCAGCCTTGACCTGCGGCGATGTCGGAGAATAAATCTCCATGAACACCAAACATTGTTCCTCGAATTATCATGTCCGCAAGATACGCGGACACTAGCAACGTCACCGTGCGCCAGTAGGAGTGGCCAGCGCTGTAGCCTCCACCATTGCTTAGGGGAGGCGCAATCATTGCTTGGGCACGCCACTGATCGGACAACAACTTAGCATAACCACTTAGCTGCGACCGACGGCTCGAGCGTACATCGACTCGAGCCAGCGTAACTGCAGACAAACTGTGAGGAGCATGGGGATCAGTCGCAAGCACATGCATATCAGAGCGAGGGGGCCACACGGTCATCCACTGTCCCTGGGTGCGTGGCCGAAGTGGGGTTCCGCGGTGCGGATTGTTGTTGCGTTGCGCTGCGTTGCGTTGGTGTCGTCGTCGCCACCCGGCCCGCGACCCACCCCTGACCCGCCCGCGACCCACCCACGACCCACCCGCGACCCGGCCCGCGACCAACCCGCGACCCGCCAGCGACTTATTCGCGACCCACCCGCGACCCAACCACGACCCAGCCGCGACCATCCCGCCCCCTCACTCTTATCCCAATTGCCGGGTGCTGAGTAGTAGGGTAGGACTAAGAAGCCTCACTCTGAGCAGGGACCGACCGTCCCGGCATTCCTATAGTCCTACCACGAAATGTTCTTAGAACCCAAAAATGTTCTAAGAACAAAAACAATGTTCTTAGAACAATAACCAGATGTGTTAAACCAAGACAATCTCCGCCAGAAATGTTCTAAGAACATTCCGTGGGAACCGTAAAAGGCTCTTAGAACATTGTTTGGTAGGGCTATAGAGGAGCCGGGACGCTTCGCCACTGCTTGATCACTGTCATCCTCGTCCTCTTGCCTCCTTCCGCCACTGTCCTCCCTCCGTCCCGATCCCCCCCTTCCCCCCCCCGATACCCCCTGACATCTCCTTGCTCCCTCCTCCTTCCCCTGCCTTTCTCTCAGCCCCCCTCCCCCCTCGCACTTCCTCCCTCCCCCCGCCCCTCCACCCTCCCTCCCTCGTCTCCCGTCGTGGTGACAGCAGACTTTGGTTGCTGTGTGCACCAGCCTGGCACCCGCGGCCCTGCCTACTTCGGACGAGCGCCTGCAGGCTTGCTCGGCCTACGTTTTTGAGCAGCTTCACGCCACGGCCCCACTGACACGCCAACACACAGATCGGTGCCATCACCCCAATGGCCCCACTAGATTTCTCGGGGGCAAGGAGAAGACTCGAGGGCGCACAGTCTTTAGGACAGGCGCCCAAAAAGACCCATCCAGCAGCGATGTGCGCGCACCTTGCAGCATCCATTCCATCTTCTACTCGAAGAACCTTCGAAGACAAACCAGCTGGCGAATCGACGGCATCGAAGTGCTGACGGCCTGGAGGCCTTTTCCGATGCCGTCAGAAAATGACCTAGGGTCAGACAACGACCCAGCGGAAGAGGTCGGACGAGAGCTTCAGGATTCAGGGACCCGAAAAACTCGAGCCGCCGAACATCTGGGACTCGACCTTTGACCGAGCAACGCCTCCCGAGAACCTCTATCGCGACACGGCTTGTCTTAGATCCGGGGTCCCTGGATACTTGTTCTAGGCCGCGGGGGACCGTCAAACAACGGCCCGCGGCGAACGATCGGTCATGGGTTCGTGGCCGACGTCGCATTGGAGTCACGTCGTCGGAGGCCTGGGTCTGTCGAAAGCTGTCTCGGAGCAGTGCCGTGGCTGGGATGAAGAGTTCAGCACTGGAGAAATGGGTCACCTTCGCGGCTCGGCTTGTGGTAGAGCATCGCAAAGGGCAGGCATGGCAGAGCAAGAATGCTATACAAAAAACGCCGCCTTGCGCTGCACGAGTTGCGCTCCCTCTCGTGCCTCCCACTTGGGCCGATCGTCAGGCATTAACCTGCCAAGGCGCCCATTACCGATGCATGCGCGTTGACTTGCACATGCAAAGAATGGCACGTGTGGACATCGCAAAGCTGAGGTGATGAGGAGCACGAGGGCAAGCGCATGCACATGTGAGGACACAACAGCTCGCACTGCCAATGCTCGCAACGGTGGTGTGTATGACGTGAGATAGACGTGCTGCTCAACGAGTCACGCTGTCATTGCTGCCCTCCGTGCTGAAACTTTGCTCTCGCAAAGAAGAAACGAGGAGCCTGCCAAAACCACAATGCCACATCCCATGGCTGCCCATGACCACGATGCTGGCGCCAGGTGCCAGAACTGGCGCTAGCAGCACAGTCAACAGAAAGTGGCCTAAATGGTTAGTCGCCATCACCCTGTCGTGACCGCTCTTGGACACAAAATCTGCATCGCGCTTAGAATGCACTGCCCTCATCGACCACTCGGTAGCGAAATTCGCATATGCAATGCCGGCATTGAGGTACAGCATCTGCACCACTGGCATAGCAGCGCTGACTTCAGCGGCGAATCGGTGCACGTCATCGAAGTCCCCGAGGTCCATCGCGATAGGAACAGCCCGCCCACGGAACGCATCTGCGGGGGCGACTGGAATCATCACGCACGTCACAAGGATGCGATCGTACACTACTCAGCCCATGTCTTTGGGTAGGCAATGTGCCACCATGCCTGGACCTGGGTGGCTTACCTCTGCCACGGTGCGAGAGGTGAGAGCACGGACATCTCACCTGTCCTCATCACGCAAGGCCCACTAGTCTCGCTCTCGAGTGGAAGGGCTGCTGCGAAAGCAACATGTCTAACGACTACTTGGTGAAGATTTCAGCGAGTGGGGCGTCTGCGAGAGGACATCCGAGATGACACGACAAATAACTCTTCAGCTGGGGCCAGCACATAAGGAAGTCAACTCAGACACAAGGATCGACCTGTTGATTCTCGCTGGCTTCATCAAAACTCTACCGCCTACCGCGCACGTGCTGCTGTGTAGATCTCAAAATCAAAATAGGAAGAATCACTCACTTGCTGTACAAAACAGACACATATTCTGGAACAAGACATCCACATTCGACAACCGTTGGGCAAGCGAGGCCTGCAATGCTCTGGGAGTCCTGCGGTTGCGCGCAGGCCTGTAGGGGGGAGTGAGGAGGAAGACACAGGAAGGGGGATGGGAGGTTTGGAGAGGGGACGAGAAGACGACGAGGAGGAGGCAAACGGGAGGAGGACGGGAACGAACGAGTGAGCGACCACCAAGGCGGAGAAGCGTCCGGGCCTCGCCGATTCTGCTAAGTACTGCGCCGCGCGAGACAGCAACAGTTCGCCAGCACGACGGAGCAGAGGCGTGCCGAGATCTCCGGGTCCAGAGGCCCCGGAGACCCCCTCCTTGGGCCCCACAGGGCCCCTTTGGGGCCCCTTTTCTGCAGCCCTCGCTCTCCCCCCCCCCCAGGCATCGCCCCCCATCAGGTCGCGCCCAAAAAATTCGCGCGCGCGGGGCCGCGTCCGCGGGCGAAACATACCCCAGGCGGTCCCTGGGCAGGTCCCGTGCGACTCCTGGGCGGCGGTCCCCATGGATGCCGGAATTCACGGGGGCGGTCTTCATGGCCCCCAAGAGCGCCCCACGAAGACCCCGAGGGAACCCGAGGGAGCTCCAAGAGGTTATTCGAATCGGGATCCATGGGAGATAGGTGTCACGATGGCGATACACTCTTGAAAAGGCTTCAAGATAACCTCCACATGGCAACATACAGCTCCAAGCGGCCCCCAAGAGGCCAGGTATCATGGATGTTGTTCATGTGTTCGACAGATGCTTAACTTGCCGCCTTTCAATCTTCGAACCGCCCTAGACGGCCCATTGAGCCCTAAGACTGCCACAACTCAATCCAAGAGGCTCCTATAGGACGGCCACGATACGCCCCAGGAGGGCCCCAAGATGGCCCCAGAGGCCTTCCAAGAAGCCTCCAAACCTCAAAGAGGGTCTGGAGAGGGGGGATGCGAATTATAAGTTCGAGCCCCTTCCTGACACATGGCCCTCCGCACCACAAGGAAACCCTCAAGAGGAGCCAGGGAGACCTCCGAGAGGCCCGAAGCCGCCCCCAAGATGCCCCCAAGAGGCCCCACGAGGCTCCAAAACGACCCCCAGTGCCAACGATGCTATATTGGGCCCCATGAGGCTCCCAAAACAGCCCAAGAGGGCCTCGATAGGGAGTCCAAGAGAGGCAAGGGGTACACGAACGGTCATTTCAAGCCCTCTGCCCCAGGACACCCATGACTCTGGGGCCCATGACTGCTCAACCAACAATTCAAAACACCTACCACCACCCATCAGCGCAGCAGTGGCAACGAACACGCGGGCAAACGCCCGCGGTGGAATAGCCTTGGCTGGCGTAATTCGCCGGCCCAACGGGCCAGAGGCGTGCTAAGATCTCCGGCAACTGCTCAACAATATTTCTAGTTCGCGCGCGCGGGGCGGGCCCTGGGGGTCCCCGGACGAAAAAGACCCCGGCAAGGTCCCGGCAAGGTCCCAGCAGACTCCCGGCAAGGTCCCGGCAAACTCCCGGCAGACTCCCGGCAAGGTCCCTTTTCGGAGCCCAGGAGGGTTCCAAACTGTCCAAGAGAGGCCCGAGAAGCCCTCCAGACGCTCCAGGAGAGCCGGGAGACGCCGAAATATCACTCCCAAGCGCCTGCGATGGCCTCACGACGGCCCAACAGGCCTTCAAGACGCCCCAAGAGGTCCCTAAGCGGCGCCCCAAGAGGGCTCCCACAAGCAAAGATCGTCCCATTCCTTTGGGAAAACGTGCATTTTTAACATATCCACCTCTTCGTCTTTCACACCTTTCAAGGCGGCCCAAGAGGCCCCCAAGATCACCCCAAGACGGCACGAGAGACCCTCTAGACCGCTCAAAGACGGCCCAAGAGCGCTCCAAGAAGGCCCAAGAAACCCTCAAGAACTCTTTTCCGGAGCCCAGGAGGGCTCCCAATCGGTCCAAGAGGGGCCCGAGAAGCCCTCCAGAGTGTCCAAGAGAGCCGGGAGACGCCGAAATATCACCCCCAAACGCCTACGATGGCCTCACGACGGCCCAACAGGTCTTCAAGACGCCCCAAAAGGTCCCTAAGAGGCCCCTAGGAGGCGTCCCAAGGGGGGTTCCCACAAGCAAAAATCGTCTCATTCCCTTAGGAAAACGTGCATTTCTAACATATCCGCCTCTTCGTCTTTCACACCTTTCAAGGCGGCCCAAGAGGCCCCCAAGATCACCCCAAGACGGCACGAGAGACCCTCTAGACCGCTCAAAGACGGCCCAAGAGCGCTCCAAGAAGGCCCAAGAAACCCTCAAGAACTCTTTTCCGGAGCCCAGGAGGGCTCCCAATCGGTCCAAGAGGGGCCCGAGAAGCCCTCCAGAGTGTCCAAGAGAGCCGGGAGACGCCGAAATATCACCCCCAAACGCCTACGATGGCCTCACGACGGCCCAACAGGCCTTCAAGACGCCCCAAAAGGTCCCTAAGCGGCGCCCCGAGAAGGCTCCCACAAGCAAAAATCGTCTCATTCCCCAGGGAAAACGTGCATTTTTTTAATATCCGCCTCTTCGTCTTTCACACCTTTCAAGGCGGTCCAAAGAGGCCCCCGAGATCACCCCAAGACGGCCCGAGAGACCTTCAAGACCGCTCAAAGACGGCCCAAGAGCGTTCCAAAAAAGGCCCAAGAAGCCTTCAAGACGGTCCAAGAGGCCCCAAGACGGCCCCATGATTGAGGTCCACAAGGGCAACCTGAACGGAAATTTTGAGCCTCCCGCCCAAACACGCCCCCGAAAGGCCCCTAGAAGCCCCCAGGTAGCCCCACGAAACCCCCAAGAGGCCCCCAACAGGCCGCAAGAAAGCCGCAAGAGGCCCCCAAGAGACCCCCAGGAAACTCCCAGGAGGCCCCCAAGAGGCCAGGCAGACCCCCCCCAGAGACCACCAAGAGGGCCCACCCAGAGCCATCCACGAGGCCTCCCAAAGTTCCCAAGAAGCTCCCACGAAGTTTCCAAGGGTTCCCAAGACCCCACGAGGCCTCCAAGAGCTCCCAATAAGCTTCCCAGAAGCCTCCAAGGGCTCCCCAGAGGGTCACAAGTACTCCTCCTGAGAAGCTCCTTAATGCTCCCAGAAGAAACTCCCAGAAGCATCCATGAGCTCTCCGAGATGCCCCCTCCCCAAATCCCCAACACTCAGTTTTTCTCGCGTCCCTCACCCTTGGATCCTTCACTGCGTTTTCCTCCAATTTCGATTGGATGAGGATGAGCTTGGGGGGGTCCTGAAAATGTGTGGGGGGCTCTGGAGGTCAGCGTGAATTCTGAGGTTGTCGGTTGCGTGTCTTCTGTAAACACAACCAACTATATGAATAATGCAAAGACCGCACATACATCACCGATCCCCAACTGGCCCACGTGTGTATGCATTCGGCAACGTGTATGATGTGGGATGTCAAGCGCGACTGGCCCCATCCTCCTCGAAGTGGTCGCCCTCATCATCCTCCGCCTCCACCTCCTTCTATCCGTCCTTCCCTCCCTCATATCCCTGCCCCGCCTCCCTCTCCTCCATTTTCTCCTTTTCCTCCTCATATTTCCTCCCAAAGTGGGGTGGGGCGGACCCCGGGCGAACCCTCAGGAACCCCGACAACATACAGGAACCCCTGCAACGCTCCGAGGAGGAGGAGGAGGAGCAGGAGGAGGAGGAGGAGCAGCAGCAGCAGCAGCAACAGCAACATAACGGCCCACAAGACGCCCGAACTGCCCAAGAGAGCCCCAAGAGGGCCCCAAGAGGGACCCAAGAGAGGGAACACGAACCGACAATTCGAGACTTCCGCCCCAGGCAGCCCCCACGAGGCCCCAAGAGGCCTGCAAGAGACCCCAAGAAGCCTTAACAGAAGCCCCAAGAAGCCCCCCGAAGGCCCCCAAGAGCCCTCAAAACTGCCTCCAAAGAAACCCTCCAAAGGCCTGCCACGATATCTCAACGAACATCCAAGAGGCCCCTGACCTACAATCCAAGCACGGTGGCGGGATGGGCCGAAAACCACTAGATCCGCCGCCCCCTGCTTGCAGGGGTGCACGGCGTGCTGGACGATTCAGTTTTGGTGTTGGTTCTTTTTCTAAAAGAACTCCCCAGTGGGCTTCGGCCCGCCCCGCCGGCCACCCGTAATTTTCCCAAAATCCGTCTGTCAATGCCTTTGCTGCCCCAACTTGGCCCAAGATGGCCTCCAAGACGGCCAAGATGGCCCAAGATGGCCTCCAAGATGCCTCCCAGACGGCCAAGATGGCCTCCAAGACGGGCAAGATGGCTCCAAGATGCCTCCAAGACGGCCCAAGATGCCCTCCAAGACGGCCAAGATGGCCCCAAGATGCCTCCAAGATGGCCCAAGAGGCCTCCAAGACGTTCTCCAGGAGAGCCCGAAGAGGCCAAAATCATTGGTTTTCCTTAGGTTTTTGAAGGTTTTTTGCGTTTTCTTCTTTTCGGCCTTCCGACGGCCCAAGAGGCCCCCAAGATCGCCCAAGAGGCCTCCAAGAAGGCCCTATGACGGCCCAAGGGCCCCCCAAGACGGCCCCAAGAGCGCCCCAAGACGGCCCAAGAGGCCTCCAAGACGCCCAACATGGCCTCCAAGACGGCCCTGAAGCGCCCCAAGAGGGCCCCAAGACGGCCCAGAGAGGCCCCCAAGACGGCTCCAGACGGCGTCAGACGGACCAGGAACGCCCTAAGACGGCCAAAGAGACCCCCAGGAAGCCCCCAAAGGCCCCCAAGAGGCCCAAGGAGGCCCCCAAGATGCCTCCAAGAGGCCTCGAAGAGGCCCCCAAGAAGCCCCCAACAGACCCCAAGGGTGCCCCAAGAGACTCCTAACAACCCTCATCCTCCTACTCTATTTCTTCCTCTTCCTCTTCCTGTTCATAATCATTCTCTCCCATGTGTTCCCCGAAAGCTTTCCAAACCGACTCGGGGAACTCATGGTCCGATAGCTTGGCCAAGCTCTAGTCCAACTTTCGGCCACATCCGCGTTTCCAAAAAGGCAGGGGGCGGCGGTGATTCGCCGCAGGCGTCTTCGATAGCCCCCTCGTAAGACAGTATAGGACGAAGCCCCAAGCTCCAAACGAACTGCTTCATCCCCATGCGTTCTGCCGCAACGCCTCTGGAAAACGACCGCGGCCCACCGGCGCCGCCTGGCTCGCGACCGCGCAAGCAAACGCCCGCGATGGCACGATACGGGCCGGCGGAATGAGCGGAGCGATTCGTGCCCCCTGCGGGCCCTGGCCGCGCTGTAGGCGTCGAGGGTAGGTGATGGCATGGATGGTGATGGAGGAACAATAAGAAATGCATACATGCAGGCCAGAAGCGGCCTCGCGCACTCCGCCGGCCGGCTTCATCAATGCTGGGCGATTAGATTCCCTCTCCAGGGGGCAGCGCATCAAAATAGAACTGAAGCGTGCTCCGAAAGCTAAGCCCACGCGCGTGACAGCTCCTGGGACAAGTAAACGCACAATTGAGATGCGCCCGCTGGGCTGAGACAGACTCGTTTCGGCGCACCCCTCAAGAATTTCCTCTCTGACATGTTCCTGGGGCGCATAAGAATTTGAATGGGCAGCGCCTTCGTGGCTACGACGCTGCCATTTCGGCGCACCGCGTTCTACTGGGGCACGGTGCACGCGAAGATGCGAATGATCTGGGCCCCGAGCCCGTTCGACCCCCCACGGGGCGCAAGTATGGCCCCAAGAAATATTGCTACGATAGATACCGCCCATTCGTCGAGGCAATATCCCTAACACTTACTGGCTGCAACATCTGCGCGCGAACTTCCCCCTGGGGGCCCGCCGCGACTCCCGCTCGGCAGGCTCAATTCGGCGGGGCCCCTGCGCGCCCTCGCCCTGCCGAACTTCAAAGCAAGATGCTGAGATGGAGGACGCTGGAAGAGGATGAGATGCAAGCGCGACTGCATGCTAGGAACGGCTTCGCGCCTTGCGTCGGCCGATTCCGAAAATTCTCCTCGGGGCGCGTGGGCGCAGGAATGAAGCGTGTTCCAAACGCGAGGCCCACGCGCGTGACGGCCCCTGGGACACGTAAAACACAAGTGAGATGCGCCATCTGCGTTGCGAACGCCTCGTTTCGACGCACCACTCGCGCAACTCCTTCCTGACGCGTTCCTGGGGCGTGTGCAAGTTTGAGCGAGCAACGCCACCATGGCTACGACGCTGCCATTTCGGCGCGCCCCTTCAGGCATGTCCTGCTCCACGTCTACTGGGACAGTGATCCGCGCTCCGAGTGCCGCCAAAGGCCTGTTCTGGACACCCCCTGCGCATTTCCTGTCCCCCACTACTCACTAGTGGGGCATGGGGGATGCAAGTGATATGCGCTCGCAAGCTCCGGGGAAACATGCTAAAACGAATGATTTGGGAAACGTAAGAATACAAGTGGCTTGCCTTTTCCCTGTTCATGGGGGCGCCCATTCGGCGCGCCTCTCACGCATGTCGAGCCCCATGGACCTCCAGCGGCGATCTGGTGGCGATCGGGAGCCTTAATCCGGCGCACACCTCACGCTCTAGCTGGCCCCTCAGACATCCCAGGAGAGCTCAGAATTCGGGGCGCCCCTCGCGCGCCTCGTCGCCGATGGGCGCCCAACAAGCCGCCCCACCCCCCGCGGGGAGCCTACGTGGCACCAAGAAACATCACGACGACAGATACTGACCCTCGTCGATGCAGCATCCCTAACACAAGCTGGCTGCAATTATGCGTGCAAGCTTGCCCCTGGGGCCCCGCCGCGACTCCCGCTCTGCGGGCTCAATAAAAAAATTGACCCTGAGGGGATGCGGGGGGGGCAACCGACAACCTGCAATGCGGGAGGCCTCTGCAAAGCCTCTGCCAAAACGACGAGGCGAGCCCTGGTGAGCGCATGGGGACCGAACTCGTCGACCGGGCACCCGAGCTTCAAGGTGTCTGGGCGACCCTTGGCCCACGCCTCACATTCGGAGCAAACATTAGAAGAAGCCTTCAACCAAAGGACGCGAGAACAATGAACCTGAAACCCTGAGACCCAAGACTCCACTCTGAGCGGGGGCGGGCCCAAACCTAGGGCCCGCCGCAGGGAGTCGTTGCGATCTGGAAGCGGCCGAGCAAGCTGCACCCACTTTTGCTGCACACGTTCCTCATCCTCCGCCTCCCCCCCCCCCCCCCCCCGCATCCAGACTCCGCCCTTCCACGAGAGAGGCGGGGCACGCGCTGCGGGGCCTGGCGCGGAAGGGGGGGGGCGGCCGCCTGCACCTGCGCGGCGCATGACTGGCAGCTCCACCTGTAGTCGTGGTAAGACCACCTGCGACAGAAAGAACAGATGGCCTCGGCACACCACCTTCGACGCCTGAGGACAAAGTCGACAGGCTGCTGCTGACGGCGTCTGTCACTCCCAGCACGCAAAGTCGCACATTCCAGAATGCCACGGGCATGGCGCTTCGAAACAAGGCAAGCTTGCGAAACCAAGGCGTCGTGATCCCGAACAACGTCAGCTGAAACCTGTACGTCGGCCGCGCGATCGCCGGCCAATTTGTCAGCTAGCGCATTCAGGATGACATCGTCCCAAGAAACGGAGTCAGCGAACCGTTCCCGCTTCCGGGCGCCCTCAAGGATGTGAGAGGGGACGTGCGACAGGAGGAAGGGGGCAGAGCGAGACTGGAGCAACTCCCACAGCTCCCACCAGAGATCGCTGTTGGCCAGCTTGGACGAGTGAGCTCTGCCTCCCGCATGCGCCCTGAGAAGATTAACGCGATCGGTCACCACGTGCAGATCTTGGGTCGGGCCAACGTGACGCACGCATTCCACAGTCGCCGCAAGCTCTGCACGTGGGACAGTTTGCCTAGCAGGGTCTACAACACCTGTGACAGCACAATCCCAATCGAAATGATCCCCTCCCCCAGATCCAAAATCCGATTGGACCCCCCTCCCAAAGTCAGGGCACGATCTCGTCAACGCGCCCACGGGGCCGCTGGGGCCTCCAAATAGACCCAAGACGGCAAGCAGAGCGCAAAGACAGTCCAAGAGAGCATCGAGACGGCCCAGGGTCGCTCCACGACGGTCCAAGATTGCTTCGAGGCGGCCCACGAGGCCCCCAGCACGGCCCAAGAGTGCTTCCAGAAGGCCGCCGAGACGGCGGCAAGAAACAATCTATAGTCGACCCACGAACCCAGAAAATGATGTAGAAACGCGAGGCATGGCTAAAATGTTAACTTGATGGGGGGCGACAAGCAATTGCAATTCTGAGGGCGATCGTGGTTGCCGTGCCAAGAACTGCGCTGTGCTGTGCCGTGCTGAAATGAGATGCGCCATGCCGCGGTAAGTTACGTTGTGCTCTACAGCGCTGTGGATCAAATCGCCCTGAGCATGCGAATCCTGACCGACTTGACCAACATCTGATGCTTGAGCTGCCTGGGCGCAAAGCTGGTCCAGAGCTGGCTGCCGTCGAAACGCGTGGCACGCTCAATCAGCTCGAGCTCAAGATTCGACTCAACTCCTAAGCGGGACGAGACGACACGGGGCGCAAAGCACATGGACGCGCAACGGAATGTGCCAGTGGCGGACTCGGGAATGCGCCAGGGGACGCGTCAAGGGATGCGCCACGGAACGGGCAGGGGCGCCCCGTTCTGGGCCGCTAGGAACCAACATGTTTTCGCGCCTGTCACGCTCTGGGGCGTTAGGAAATGCGTGTTCTCACGCGTGTCCCGCCCTGGTGCGTTCGGAGCCCACGCGTGTTCACGCTTATCCAGGCCTCGGAACAAATTAGCGAACACTCATGCCACATTCATCTGTCAACGCCTCCCTCTCCCCCTAATGTTCAAAGTTGGCGGTGTGTCTGACGACGTGCACTTCGACCGCAGTCTCCCCCGCGCGTGCCGACATTGAGTTTTGGGAGGAGGGGGGGTGTTCAGTAATTGTTTCCCTCTACCGTCCCGCTCTTGGGCCTTAGGAACCCACGTGGTTTCAGGTTGGTCCCGCCCTGGGGCGCTAGGAGCCCACGCGTGTCCACGCGTGCCCCGCTCTGGTGCGCAGGACCCCACCGTGATTTCAGGCTTGCCCCGCTCTGCGGCGTTAGGAACCTACGCGTGTTCACGCTTACGCCGCTCTGGGGCGTTCGGAACCTACGTGTTTTCACGCATGCTCCGCTCTAGGGCGTTCAGGAGCGCACCAAGAAACATATTGTTTTCAGGCTTGTCCCGCTCTGCACCGTTGGGAAACCACGTGTTTTCACGCTTCTCTCGCTCTGGAGCGTTAGGAGCCCACGTGTGTTCACGCTTGTCCTGCTCTGGGGAGTCAAGAACCAACATGTTGTCACGCTTGCCCCGCTCTGGAGCGTTTGGAACCCATGTGTTTTCACGCTTGTCCCGCTCTCGGGAGTTAGAACCCACATTCCCAAAACCATCTGGGCATCCCCTGGGGCGCCGGTGCACCGCAAGTTCTGCAACAGAAGCGTGTCGCTCGAGAACCCATCGAAGTTTTGCGCGCAGGACGCGCCATCCTGGAGCGGGCACGCAACACGTCAAAATTTGTGCGCTGTTTTTACATGTGTAAGAAGCCTTCAGACCTTCTGATTTATCCAAGATTCTGCGCAAAACGCTTCTAACCTTCTTGTTGATGAGACAAAGCGGAGGTGCGCGGAATCCGCTATTTTACAAGATCCGAAACGGGGTGCGTACTGTCCTAAAGCGGGCACGCGCGAAACGCATTTGTTAAACACACCATGTGGTTTTACTTCCTTATTACTCGCGCATGATTCTGCCAACCCTACGCGAAGTTGGCACCAAGGACATACTATAATCCTACAAGACACCTCTGGGCTTCAACCCTCTCCGAAAAAAACGGATCGACCCAAGAACCCGGAAAGGGAATTAGGATTGCTAGGCCTGGGAACGCTCCAAGCACCGCAGTTGGGCGATAGACAGTGGCGATGCTGAAGATGTCAATGGTGATGCGACTGTGCCATGGAGCTGTGTTGTGATTCTCTGCGCTGCGCCGCCCTGCACAATGACGTGCCAGGGGACGGGCGATGTAGACACGATGTCCGATTACGCATGGTAATGTAGCTTCGTGAAGCGAATACGTCACGTCGGCCCCCCTCAGGGGCCGAAGTGGCTTGAGCCAAAGTGCTACGGAAGTGTGTTCACGCTTGTCCCGGTTTGGGGCGTTAGGAGCCCACATGTTGTCACGTTTGTCCTGCTCTGGGGCGTTAGGACCCCGCGTATGTTCACGCTTACCCCGCTCTGGCGCTTTAGGCACCCACGCGTTTTGACGCTTGTCACGCTCTGGGGCGTTAGGGGCCCATGTGTCGTAACGCGTGGTCCGCTCTGGGGCGCTAGCAACCCTGATGTTTCCACGCTTGCCCCGCTCTGGGGCGTTAGGAACCCACATGGTTTCACGTTTGCCCCGCTCTGGAGCGTTAGGAACCCACGAGTTGTCACGCTTGTTCCGTCCTGGGGCGTTGGGGACCTAGGTGTGTTCGCGCTTATCCCGCCCGCTCTGGGGCGTCAGGGACCCAAATGAATTAACGCGCTTGTCCCGCTCTGGGGCGTTCGGAATCCACGTGTTTTCACGTTTGTCCCGCTCTGGAGCGTTAGGACCTCACGTGCCTTCACGCTTGTCCAGGTCGGGCGTTAGGAACCCACGTGTTGTCACGCTTGTCCCGCTCTGGGGCGTCAGGGACCAAAGTGTTTTCACGCTTGTCCCGCTCTGGGGCGTTAAAAAACATGTGTTTTCACGCTTGTCGCGCTCTGGGTCGTTAGGACCTCACGTGCCTTCACGCTTGTCTGGGTCGGGCGTCAGGAACCCAAGTGTTGTCACACTGATCCCGCTCTGGGACATCAAGGACCCAAGTGTGTCCACGCTTGTTCTGCTCTTGGGCGTTCGGAACCCACGTGTTTTCACGTTTGTCCCGCCTTGGGGCGTTAGGAACCCACATGCTCATGCTCTCACGCTTGACCCGCTCTGGGGCGTTAGAAACCTACGTGTTGTCACACTTGTCCCGTTCTGGTGCGTTAGGGGCTCACGTGTTGTCACGCTTGTTCCGCCCTGGGGCGCTAGGAACCCAAGTGTGTTCACGCTTGTCCCGCCCAGAGACGTTTGGAACCCAAATGTTTTCACGCTTGTCCCGTTTGGGGGCGTTAGGAACCCACGTGCCCTCACATACCCAGGGCCACGATCCCTCGTAGACAGCGGTGCGACAGCACTGCCAGAACCATCTTGGCGTCCTGGGGCGCCCAGGCCTTTCAAGCGCTGCGAAACAAGAGTTTCGCTCAAGACATTCTCAGATATTCAACGCGCAGGGCGCGCCATCCTCCAGCCGGCATGCGAAAAGCCAACATTCGCTCTGCAAAACAAGCGCGGGGCCCGAGACGTCTTCGCGAAACCTGCGCGCATGGCGCGCCGACCCTGAGGTAGAGCGCAACAAGTCGGCATTATCTGTGAAATCATAGCGTCTCCGAGCTTGGTTACGCAGTGGGGATTATCTGCAAAACGCTCCGCACATTCTTTTTTTTATGGAGGAAAACGAAAATCCGCGGAACGAGCGTTACCTCTTGTTTATCTCAGATTAATATGCCAGCCTTGCGCGAACTTGGCTCCGGGGACAAGTCTACATATTCAAAAACTCTGGGCGAGAGCCCTTTCTGGGAAAAGAAATCCCATTCTGGCAGAAAAACATGCATTGCAGCGTCCAAGACGGCAAAAGGGGCCGCGAAGATCGTCCCAAGACGGGCCAAGAGACCCCTGAGAGAGCCCCAAGACGGCCCAGGAGGTTCCCAACACGGCCACAGGGGCCCCCACGACGGCCTAGAGAGGCCCACGAGGGCCCCCAAGTGGCCCAATACGTCGAATACGAACTGACAGTTCGAGTCGTTCCTCCCAAGATGGCCCCAAGAATCCCCCAGAGGCCACCGAGGCGCCCCCAAGAGGCTCCATGAGGTCTCCAAGAGGCCCTAAAGAAGCCCCCAAGGGGCTTCCAGGAAACCCAAACAAGCCCCCCAGCTGCCACAAAAAGTCCTCCAAGATGCACTTGAGAAGCATGCAGAGAGCTTCTCAAATATCCTCATATGCATACACGAGGCTCCTGACCCACCAAATTAACTTCCACGAGCGCCGCAAGCTCTCGCTCATTCTGGGGGTTGGCAGAATGGCCTAAACCGCTTGAACAAAACAGTTGACCTACATGGACGAGGGGGGCCAGGAGGGGGAGGAGGCCAGGAGGAAGAAGATAAGAAGCACGACAGGAGGAAAAAGAGAAAAAGGATTCGAGGTCATGGCAATAAAAGAGCGAATGGGGGAAGAGGGGCGGGATATTGAAGAGGGGGAGAACATCGAGGAGGTGTGGGCGGAGGATCCTGGGTCTCCAAACCGTTTGGTGACGGACCGCGCGGTGACCTCGAAATTCCAAGAGACCGTACCGCGCGGTCCATCAAAGCACAATCTTGGGACTTCGGAGAAAGACCCGAGTCCCAAAACCGTGCGGTGACCCCGAATCCTCACTGAGTCACCACGCGGTGCGGTCACCACACCATCTGGGGGCCCCCGAGGAGGAGGAGCAGTAGGAGGAGCAGGAGGAGGGGGAGGAAGAGGAGGAGGAGGAGGAGGAGGAGGAGGAGGAGGAGGTGGCTTGGCTCCACCGGCATGGCGCGCCTCCCTGCACCTCCTTCGCCGCGCGCTTGGTCCGGGCCTGGTCCGGCCCAGACACCACCACCTGCGGGGGCCAGAAGACTGCCCAGGAGCGATATGCCGCCACGGCGCGCGGATCAGACGGCGGCGGAGGAGGAGGAGGAGGAGCAGGAGGAGGAGGAGCAGGAGCAGGAGCAGGAGCAGGAGGAGGAGGAGGAAGAGGTGGTGTGGTGGGCGCCGACTGGAAAGCGTCGAGTCGGGGACGACACGAATGCCATCAGGCTAGGCAAAGGTCGGCGACTGCCCCGCAACCCAGGGACCGGGCCGCTTATGCCACCGCCCTCATATGGAGCGAGGACCGTAACGGGTGGACACCACTCCGCCAAGTGAAACAGTTTCCCGCGCCCTAGGGCGGGGGCGAAACCGTGACAGTAGGAGCCCCCCTCTGGGTATCGGAGAAGGATGAGGAGAATGAGAAGGAATCGCAACAATTGCGAAGCAGCATCCAACACACGACGAAATAATGCGAAAGGCTCTTGGGCCTCATGCCTCTCGTAAACCCACACAACGCAGGGTGATGACTTTTCATGTTTTGTTTGATAGATATACAAGCTATAACCATCAGCCAAATTCAAATTATAGCTGCATCAGTCAAACATGTGTGTATTCATGTTTGTCTCTGTATACACAAGACTGCATTGGCGCTTCGCACCATGTACCTTGGTCCTCGAAATTTGGTATGCAAGCGGAACGGCACGAAGGTCAAACCGTCAATTTAGCCATAGTTCCTTGTTTTCTTTGTTCTGGCATCGCCGATCTAATAATGTTAGTTACTCGTTATCCTTCCTCCATGCCCTCATTCTCGCTCTCCCCCCTGCGTATGCTCCCCATTCTCCTCAACTCTTGTTGCGGAGGCTCCTCCTTGGAGAACCTCTGGGGGGCTCGCAAAAATTGCTCACGCTTCCTTATGAAGGCCTCCTGGAGGCCTCCTGGGCGTCTTCTGGGGGCCTCTGGGGGCTTCCTCGGGCCACCCTGCCTCCAACCGCGGTCTCCCTGAACGACCGGGTCACGATTTGGAGTGCTTCGGAGGGTGTCTTTGGTCCATCTTGGGCTGTCGGGGCTCTCTTAGGCAATCTTGGAATCCTGTTGTGCCGTCTTGGGGCTGTCTTGGGCTGCCTGGGTGCCCTTTCGGATGGTTGTGGGGCGACTTTCGAGCCTCCCAGGCGGCTTCGGACGCCCAGAAGACCGCCGTCTTGGAGCGTCGGGAAGCCGAAAAAAGGAGAGCCCCCAAATTCACCAAAAACTAAAAGAAAATCAATGAATGTTGTCTCTCGGGGCCTTCTCGGGAGTGCTCTTGGAGGCCTCTTGATACGTTTTGGAACCATCTTTGGGGGTATGACGGCTTCTTTTGGGGTCGTCGTGGACCGTCTTGGGGCTCTCTGGGGTCGCTTCGGGAGCGCGCCGGAACGCCTGGAGCCCTCTGGGGCCGTCTTCGGGCTCTCGTGGGGTACTCCCTTTTCTCCTCAGGGAGCCTCCGGACGCGATGAGCGTGCCAAGAACCAGCGAACCACTTCACCCTCGTCGTCCTCGTCCTCCCCCTCTTCCCGCCCCCCACCCTGCCCTCCACTGGAGGACAAGTGCTACTGTTGCAGCGCCATCTCTTGGAGGGAGCTCCTGTCCTCCACTGCAGGGTGTCGACAGCGAGCTGTTCGGGGAGGGCGCGGGCCCCCATAGACAGGTCCGCAGGGCACTCTCCCCAGGGGCTGCTCCGAGCGGGCCGCAGGAGCACGCGTGCGCGTGCGGGTGTCGGCCACAAGCTGCCAGAGGTGGCCCAAAGGCCCCAGGTAGGGACAAGGATGACAAACGATTAACACACACACACACACACCCATACGGTAGGTTCGTGTGGCGTCGGCGCGCGCGAAGCTTTGTGACTCCGCGTCGATCGTTCGACCTTGAATCGATCGCGGCCCCGATCGTTCAAGATTGCATTCCGTCGGGTCCACTGGCGAGACCGTGCCCCTCGGTGCTTCCGCTTCGCAGAATTCAACGTTGAACGACTTCGCTGGCGTCGCCGGCGCGTCAGCGCCGTATGAGCCTACCGTACACACCGGGCGGTCGGAGGGAGGCGGACTGGCTATGGGCATGAGTGCGGATTGTTAGCGGACCCCGGGGGAGGCTCCCGCTCGCACGGGGACCCCCGTCCGACAACACGTACGCATAGCCCCCTCCGTCCCCCCCTGTCGGGCGTTGGCAGAACCTGGGTTTAGTGGAACCTGGTTTAGTGATTTGTACCAGGGGCGCCCCCCCTGTCCCATCTCCACTAACTGGAACTGCCGTCACCCGAAAAACAACAGCTGCGGCAAACCTGGTTTAGTGAATCTGGCCAATTGAGGGGCCCCGGGGCCCTACCACTAACCGGGTCCCCTTATACCTGGGGTCCTGGCCATGCCCGACCCTGACTGGAGCGAAAGATTGGAGCAATCTGGGGTGGACTGCGCCGGCCCCGCTGCCCCTGCACGAGGGGGGAGGGGGGGAGCAGGGCGACGGAGGGCGGAGAATCCCGAGCTGTCTGGGGGTCCAGGGGAGGCCCTCGAGGCCGCCAAGACTTGCGCACCATGCTCTTGAGTCGTCAGATGTTTCGACTTCCTCCTCCTCCCCCTCCCCCTCCCCCTCCCCGTCCCCCTCCTCCTCCTTCTCCTCCTCCTCCTCCTCCTCCTCCTCCTCCTCCTCCTCCTCCTCCTCCTCCTCCTCACGCTCCTGCCATTCGCCGCGGTCGTCCGCGAGGGCGACTGCGCCGACCAGAAGGAGGACGGCGAAGACGACGACAACGACGACGAGGGCAAGGATGAGAACGAGGACGGGAACGAGGACGACGACGAGGACGAGGACGACGGACGACGACGACGACGACGACGACGACGGCGACGACGACGCACTGCGAATGCCCTCTGGGGGCCATTGGGGGGCTTGCGCAGTACTCACTACCCACTACTCAATACTCACTACTCACTAAAGGCAACTCACAACCCACTACTCACTAATCACAGATCACTACTCCCTACCCACTAACCACAATTCATGACTCACTACTCACACTTCACTACCCACTACGCACTGCCTACAACTAACTAGTCACTATCCACTACTCGCTACTCGCTACTCCCTACACAGTACTCGCTACTCACTACTCACTACTCGCTACTCCTTGCCCCCATACTCGCTACCCAATACGCGCTATTCACTACCCACTACTCACTACGCTCCCACTACTCACTACTCATTACTACCTACTCCCTACTCACTACTCCCAACTCACTACTCACTGGTCACTACTCCCTACTCGCTACTCACAACTCACTACGCACTACTCACTACTCGCTACTCCCTACTCGCTACGCGCTACTCCCTACTTACTACTCACTAGTGACCCCTGACTACTCCCTCCTCACTACGCACTGATCACAACGCCCTGCTCGCTACTCACTACTCACTACTCGCTACTCCCTACTTGCTACTCCCTACTCGCAACTCGCTACTCGCTACTAACCACTCACTACTCACTGCTCTGTACTCGCTGCGCACGACTCACTGCTCACTACTCACCCCTCGCTATTCGCTACAGTATACTCCCAAATTCCTGCTCCCTGCTTACTACTCACTATGCACTACTCACTACACACTACTCCCTACTCACTAGTCACAACTCCTTACTCACTACTTCCTTCCCACTACTCACTACTCACTACTCACTACTCACTAATCTCTACGCGTTACTCACTACTGCCACTACCCGTTTCCCACTACTCACTACTCACCACTCACGACTCACTGCGCACTACTCACTATCAAATATCCACTACTCACCAATCGCTACGCAAAACACTCAACTCCCTACTCACTACCCGAGAGGCCCCCTCCCCAGCCCCCTGTTCGGCGCAAAGGGGGGGAGGCCGGGGGGGTCGAACCCCCCCCCCCTTTCCAGCGCCAAGGGGGAGAGGGGGGCGGGTCCAGAACACCCTTGCCCTCTTCAAGGGGGGGAGGGGCGGGGTTCGGACCCCCCCCCCTTCGGGGGGGAGGGGGGGGGGGTCGAACACTTCATCCCCCTTTGAAGGGGGGGAGGGGGGTTCTGCGAGCACGCCCCCTCTTTTGTGTATTCAGGGCCATCCACTGGCGCGCTTTCCATTTTTTGCATCTGCTTGAACACTCCTCCCGCAGAAGGACAAGGCCAACCCACGCTCTGCGGGAGGCCGCCGCCGGGTCTCCACGGGCACCCGCCACCGGGGCCCAGCGAAGGCGCCCCGGGCGGGGGGCCCAAGCTGGCGAGAAGAGAGCCGAGGGGTACCAGCCTGGAACAGATCCCTGTCCCTAAGTTAGGCATTGCCTCATCACGAAGCCGATCTTGGGGATTCCCTTGGTTTTTTCAGGGCGCATCCCTAAGATTGTCATCGCCTTTCGGCGTGTCAATCTTAAGGATAGGGATCAGTTCGAGGCTGGTGGGAAGGCACCCTGGCGCAGGGCCGCCACTCTCGGAGGCCTAGACCTTGGCGCCAGCACCGGCACAGGGGGGGCTGCTTCCACCTGGGGAAGACGATCCTGGATTTCGGTGCTGGTGGCAAGATGTCATCGCCTTTGGGCGTGTCAATCTTAGGGATAGGGATAAGTTCGAGGCTGGTGAGAAGGCACCCTGGCGTAGGACCGCCTCTCTCGGAGGCCTAGAACTTGGCACCAGCACCTGCACAGGGGGCCTGCCTCCACCTGGGGAAAACGACGCTGGATTTCGGTGCTGGTGGCAAGATGTCGGTCACCTCGGAAACCAGAACATGACCACCATCACCGAGATCGGGGTCTTCTTCCCCCGGTGGAGGCACACCGCCGATATTGGTGTTGGTGTCAAACCTCTAGGCCTGCGGCTCTCGCAACTTCAGAATTACTCCGACGGAAGGACCCCGCATGATAATCCCTTTAGCTTGCATGGGGGTATCCTCCTGCCCCTTCCCTTCTCCCACCTACTCTTGCCTCCTCGTTCTCCTCCTGTCTGCTCCTCCTCCTGCCTCAACCCCTGCCTTTTCCTCCTCTTCTTGCCTCCTCCACCTCCTCCCCCTCCCCCTCGTTATGCTTCCTCCCCCCCATTCCCCCTGCCCCTCCTGCCTCCTGCCTCCTCCTCCTGCTCTCCCTCTCCCCTTCCTCCTCCTCCTCCTCCTCCTCATCCCCTGTCCTCCTCCTCTCCCTCTCCCTCATCCGCTTCCTCCTCCTCCTCCTCCTCCTCCTCCTCGTTTCCATATTCCTCCTCCTCCTCCTCCCCCCCCTCCTCCTCCTCCTCCTCCTCCTCCTCCTCCTCCTCCTCCTCCTCCTCCTCCTCCTGCCTCCTCCTTAGGCCTCCTGCCCCCTCCTGGGGCCTCCTGGGGCCTCTTGGGGCCTCCTGGAGCCTTCTGGGCCTTCCGGGACCTACTGGGGCCTCCTCGGGCATTCCTCCTCCTCCTTTTCCTCCTCGTCCTTCCTCCCCTCAGCCTCTTCCTCTTCCTGCTTTCCTGTCTCGTCCTGCATCATCCCTCCTCCTTTTCCTGGCAATCCTCCTCCTCCTCGTCCTCATGCGGAACACGACCCTGAGGAAGCGCACGACGTGCGTCCCAGCCGATACGCGCCGGAGGACGACCCAGAGGAAGCGCGCGCCGGAGGATGACCCGGAGGAACCACGTGAGCTGCGGGACCCATAGGGAGGCTCCCGCCAGACGCGTCCTCACAATTCACTCACAGACGAGGGTCCCGCTTGATACTTCTTCCAAATTCAAACCTGAGGAGCCCAAAAGTGACGACAGTTACAGGAATCCGATGACCCGCTCGGATTAATAACATGATCTGCGGGCCCCATAAGGAGGGGGTTCCCGCCTGAGACTTGCTCGCAATTCACTGACAAACGAGGCTCCCGCCTGATACGTCCTCCAAATTCAAACCTGAGGAGCCCAAAAGTGATGACGGTTACAAGAATCCGATGACCCGCTCGGGTTAATAACATGATCTGCGGGCCCCATATGGAGGGGGCTCCCGCTTGAGACTTCTTCACAATTCACTCACAGACGAGGCTCCCGCTTGATACTTCCTCCAAATTCAAACCTGAGGAGCCCAAAAGTGACGACGGTTACAAGAATCCGATGACCCGCTCGGATTAATAACATGATCTGCGGGCCCCATAGGGAGGGGGCTCCCGCTTTACGCGTCCTCACAATTCACTCACAGACGAGGTTCCCGCTTGATACTTCCTCCAAATTCAAACCTGAGGAGCCCAAAAGTGACGACGGTTACAAGAATCCGATGACCCGCCGGAATTAATAACATGATCTGCGGGCCCCATAGGGAGGGGGCTCCCGCCTGAGACCTCCTTACAATTCACTCACAGACGAGGCTCCCGCTTGATACTTCTTCGAAATTCAGACCTGAGGAGCCCAAAAGTGACGACAGTTACAGGAATCCGATGACCCGCTCGGATTAATAACTTGATCTGCGGGCCCCATACGGAGGGGGCTCCCGCCTGACGCGTCCTCACAATTCACTCACAGACGAGGGTCCCGCTTGATACTTCTTCGAAATTCAGACCTGAGGAGCCCAAAAGTGACGACAGTTACAGGAATCCGATGACCCGCTCGGATTAATAACATGCTCTGCGGGCCCCATAGGGAGGGGGCTCCCGCCTGAGACTCGCTCGCAATTCACTGACAAACGAGGCTCCCGCCTGATACTTCCTCCAAATTCAAACCTGAGGAGCCCAAAAGTGACGGCAGCTACAAGAATCCGATGACCCGCTCGGATTAATAACATGATCTGCGGGCCCCATAGGGAGGGGGCTCCCGCCTGAGACTTCTTCGCAATTCACTCACAGACGAGGCTCCCGCTTGATACTTCCTCCAAATTCAAACCTGAGGAGCCCAAAAGTGACGACGGTTACAGGAATCCGATGACCCGCTCGGATTAGTAACATCATCTGCGGGCCCCATAGGGAGGGGGCTCCCGCCTGACGCGTCCTCACAATCCACTCACAGACGAGGCTCCCTCTTGGTGGATGATGGTGATGGGATGATGACGACGGTGTTTGATGATGATATATGATTGATGATGATGATGATGATGATGGTGGTGGTGGTGATGATGACGACGTGATGATGATGATGGTGGTGATGATGAATGCTGATGGTGAGTGATCGTGCGATTATGGTGGTAAATGGTGGTGGTGATGGTGGGGACGAAGTGGTGAGTCAGCGAGTGATGATGATGATGATGATGACGATGATGATGATGATGATGATGATCGTTCGATACCGATGATGGTGAGTGACCGTGCGATGGTGATGGTGATGATGATGGTGATGATGATGATGATGATGAAGAGTGGGGAGTGATGGTGATGGTGATGATGACGCGGAGGATGAAGCAAAGAGGAGCAGAGGAGAGGGAGGAGGACTAGAGATCCTGCGCGGAGGGTGCGCAAAGAAAATTACTCCGACGGAAGGACCCCGCATGATAATCTCTTTAGCTTGCATGGGGGTATCCTCCTGCCCCTTCCCTTCTCCCACCTACTCTTGCCTCCTCGTTCTCCTCCTGTCTGCTCCTCCTCCTGCCTCAACCTCTGCCTCTTCCTCCTCTTCTTGCCTCCTCCACCTCCTCCCCCTCCCCCTCGTTATGCGTCTTCCCCCCCATTCCCCCTGCCCCTCCTGCCTCCTGCCTCCTCCTCCTGCTCTCCCTCTCCCTTCTCCTCTTCCTCCTCCTCATCATCCTCTGTCCTCCTCCTCTCCCTCTCCCTCATCCGCTTCCTCCTCCTCCTCCTCCTCCCTCCTCCTCCTCCTCCTCGTTTCCATATTCTTTCCTCCCCCCTCCTCCCCCCCCCCCCCCCTCCTCCTCTCCCTCCTCCTCCTCCTCCTCCTCCCTCCTCCTCCTCCTCCTCCTCCCTCCTCCTCCTCCTCCTCCTCCTCCTCCTCCTCCTTAGGCCTCCTGCCCCCTCCTGGGGCCTCCTGGGGCCTCTTGGGGCCTCCTGGAGCCTTCTGGGCCTTCCGGGACCTACTGGGGCCTCCTCGGGCATTCCTCCTCCTCCTTTTCCTCCTCGTCCTTCCTCCCATCAGCCTCTTCCTCTTCCTGCTTTCCTGTCTCGTCCTGCATCATCCCTCCTCCTTTTCCTGGCAATCATCCTCCTCCTCGTCCTCGCGCGGAACACGACCCAGAGGAAGCGCACGACGTGCGTCCCAGCCGATACGCGCCGGAGGACGACCCAGAGGAAGCGCGCGCCGGAGGATGACCCGGAGGAACCACGTGAGCTGCGGGACCCATAGGAAGGCTCCCGCCTGACACGTCCTCACAATTCACTCACAGACGAGGGTCCCGCTTGATACTTCTTCCAAGTTCAGACCCGAGGAGCCCAAAAGCGACAACAGTTACAGGAATCCGATGACCCGCTCGGATTAATAACATGATCTGCGGGCCCCATAGGGAGGGGGTTCCCGCCTGAGACTTGCTCGCAATTCACTGACAGACGAGGCTCCCGCCTGATACTTCCTCCAAATTCAAACCTGAGGAGCCCAAAAGTGAGGACAGTTACAGGAATCCGATGACCCGCTTGGATTACTAACATGATCTGCGGGCCCCATTGGGAGGGGCTCCCGCTTGAGACTTCCTCACAATTCACTCACAGATGAGGTTCCCGCTTGATACTTCCTCCAAATTCAGACCTGAGGAGCCCAAAAGTGATGACAGTTACAGGAATCCGATGACCCGCTCGGATTAATAACATGATCTGCGGGCCCCATAAGGAGGGGGTTCCCGCCTGAGACTTCCTGGCAATTCACTCACAGACGAGGCTCCCGCTTGATACTTCCTCCAAAGTCAAGCCTGAGGAGCCCAAAAGTGACGGCAGTTACAAGAATCCGATGACCCGCTCGGATTAGTAACATGATCTGCAGGCCCCATAGGAAGGGGACTCCCGCCTGACGCGTCCTCACAATTCACTCACAGACGAAGGTCCCGCTTGATACTTCTTCCAAATTCAGACCTGAGGATCCCAAAAGTGACGGCAGTTACAAGAATCCGATGACCCGCTCGGATTAATAACATGATCTGCGGGCCCCATAGGGAGGGGGCTCCCGCCTGAGACTTGCTCGCAATTCACTGACAAACGAGGCTCCCGCCTGATACTTCCTCCAAATTCAAACCTGAGGAGCCCAAAAGTGACGACAGTTACAGGAATCCGATGATCCGCTCGGATTAATAACATGATCTGCGGGCCCTATAGGGAGGGGGCTCCCGCTTGAGACTTCCTCGCAATTCACTCACAGACGAAGCTCCCGCTTGAAACTTCCTCCAAATTCAGACCTGAGGAGCCCAAAAGTGACGACAGTTACAGGAATCCGATGACCCGCTCGGATTAGTAACATGATCTGCGGGCCCCATATGGAGGGGGCTCCCGCCTGAGACTTCCTCACAATTCACTCACAGACGAGGCTCCCTCTTGGTGGATGATGGTGATGGGATGGTGACGACGGTGTTTGATGATGACATATGATTGATGATGATGATGATGGTGGTGGTGGTGATGATGACGACGTGATGATGATGATGGTGGTGATGATGAGTGCTGATGGTGAGTGATCGTGCGATTATGATGGTAGATGGTGGTGATGATGATGGGGACGAAGTGGTGAGTCAGCGAGTAGTGATGATGATGATGATGATGATGATGATGATGATGATCGTTCGATGCCGATGATGGTGAGTGATCGTGCGATGGTGATGGTGATGCTGATGGTGATGATAATGATGATGATGAGTGGGGAGTGATGGTGATGGTGATGATGATGCGGAGGAGGAAGCAAAGAGGAGCAGAGGAGAGGGAGGAGGACGAGAGATCCTGCGCGGAGGGTGTGCAGAGAAAACAAGAACCCCACTTAGGATGTGGGGAACAAGAACCCCACTTAGGATGTGGGGAAAAAGAGAAGCGGGCTCCAGCTCGCGCAGCACCGCTCATGCTTGGGCGACGCGGCGCGAATCGTCCGACCCGATCTACTCCGACCTCATTTTCGGCGACTCCAGAAACCCTGAACCCAAAGATGGTGGCGCGACGCCTCTCGGGCGGGTGTTAATGTGGGGTGACTTGAGTGGGGGGTGAAGAACAAGAACTGGGGGCGCATTATCAGGTTGCAACTTACACGTTGATGTCCACGCTGCGGGAAGATATTCCTAACCTTTAGGGCCCTTGCCTCCCATCGAGGCCACCACTCATTACCACCCGCCTGAAGTGAGGCGTCACTTTTGACGCCAACTCTCCGCCAACCTTCCGCCAGCTAACCCGCCAGCCTTCCGCAGAAGCCGAGATGCACCGGAGGCAGGGCCTCCTGTGGAACTGGAACGCCCTGACATGCTGGGCGGCCTGGAGCTCCGCAGACCTGCTTTTTGGCATGGAGGCGGGCGGACCCTGAGGGAGACAAGTCCTGGATCTGGGGCTGCCGTTTTGACGGTCACGGGGGCCCAGGAACGGCCCCCGGCCCCGGGAACCTCCAAGACCCGCTTCCCTCAAGACTCCTTCCCAGACACCCGACGATGTGATTACCCCGATCCGCGGCCCAGAACTTCCGGCCCCTTCCCGAGCCACCGCAAGTGAGTGCCCCTGGGGCCCGAAAGCCAGAGGCCGCAATCGAGGACACCCGCCTGGATTGAACGAAAAAACAAGCCGTCGGACATCGGGACCTCCTTCATGGCGACAGCCTTGGCGGAGGAGGAGGAGGAGGAAGAGGAGGAGGAGAAGGAGGAGGAGGAGGGAGGAGGAAGAGGAGGAGGAGGAGGAGGAGGAGGAGGAGGGAGGAGGAGGAGGAGGAGGAGGAGGGAGGAGGAGGAGGAGGAGGAGGAGGAGGAGGAGGAGGAGGAGGAGGAGGAGGGAGGGAGGAGGAGGAGGAGGAGGGGAGGAGGAGGAGGAGGGAGGAGGAGGAGGAAGGAGGAGGAGGAGGAGGAGGAGGAGGAGGAGGAGGAGGGGAGGAGGAGGAGGAGGAGGAGGAGGAGGAGGAGGAGAGGGGAGGGAGGAGGAGGAGGAGAGGAGAGGAGGAGGAGGAGGAGGAAGAGGAGGAGGAGGAGGAGGAGGAGGAGGAGCTCCGCGGCACCCTGGTTGGCACCGCGCCACCTGGGCGCCCAGGGACACGGCGTGCCGCGCGGCCTCGAGGCCGATGCCCGACGTGCTGCCTCTCGAGGGGGGGCGGGTGCCGGCGGCCTCGGCTTCCTCCCTCCCTCCCCCTACTCCCTCCCCTCCTCCCCCTCCTCCTCCTCGTCCTCCTCCTCCTCCTCCTCCTCCTCGTCCTCCTCGTCCTCCGCCCTCTCCTCCGCCCTCCTCCCCCTCCTCTGGCCGAGGCCACGAGGGGTCTCTGCCTGCCAAGAGCTCCGACGCTACGCTTTTCCCAGCCATCCGGCGGTGTCAGGTCCCTCGTTCTGAATCGAGATCGCCTCGCGTCTCCTTCCATCCCTACCTTGGCAGTCAGCGTGTCCGTGTCGGCACACACCCATCCCACGGTTCGCGACCCATCAGGGAGCTCCAAATAGTAAGGCCCCCGGGAGGGGGGCGGGGGGGGGAGGCGCATAGGGTCCCCCAACCTATTTCGGCGCACCCCTCACACGGCTCGTGGCTGCATAGGGAGCTCCATCGAAGCACAGGGGGTGGGGGCGCATAATTAGCGTCCTTCAGACCATTTCGGCGCACTCCTCACCCGCTTCGTGATTCCACAACAATGCTCCAAAACAGCCCCCAAGGGGAAGGGGGGGGGGGGGCGCATAGTGCTCTCCAGCCCAGTTCGGCACACCCCTCACTTGCTTCGCGGCCCAGTAGGGAGCTCCACCGAAGCCCCTAGTGGCACAACTCGCGCGCGGTGCCACGCTCATCTCGGGACGCCACTCCCGCGCTTCGTGCCCCCACTGGGAGCACCGCTGGGCCCGCAGGCGGTGCCCCTGCTCACTTCGGGGCGCCACTCCCGCTGTTCGTGGCCCCATAGGGAACTCCACCGAAGGCCCATTCGGCAGCGCCTGCGCGCGCCTCATGGCCCAAGTGGGTATACCCCTCACACGAATCGCGGCGCCCATGAGAATTCCACCGAAGGCCACAATGGCAGCGCCAACATGCGCCCTCAGGCCCATTCCGGCACACCCTTCGCACGTTTCGTGGCCCTACACGGGGCTCCGCTGAGGGCACGCGGTACTCACAACTGCGTATGATGGCGTCCTTCGCCGGGATAATGGTTGAATCCTTTGCGTTTTCCTCGATTTCGACCTCTGGGGCCCTTCATCGGACCCCAGGGCGATCGAAGACGGATCCGGGGCGAATCGCTGACCCTGGGGAGGTGGGCAGCTCTGGCGCGGCGGATGGCAAACATGGCATCGTCGAGTAGAGGGGTCCATATACGCCATCCTGCAGCGCGACAGGAACGTAGGGATGCGCTGTGGGGATGCAGGAACCTTGGGCGCCCAAGCTGCAGCCTCTTGAATGACATGCGCCCAGCGAGGATGTGGCTGAGGACGGGCCGGGCGCGTAAATACAGAAGGGTGCCCTCGGAAAGCTGCGCATCCTGACGACTCGGCTTGCCTGAACGCCTAGGATGGCCCTGGCCAGCCACAGTGTTGCTCTGCAGGTGCTGATGACGCAGACGGGTCGGCGCAAGTAAATCGGGCGTCGTGGCCGTCATTTGCTCCCTGCCTCGTTCGACACCGGCAATCGGCAACGCCCCGCGGAACCGCTCGGTCAGACGTCCTCGCCTCTCCTTTCAGCATCGCACGCACGTGTTCCCTTACTGTCCCCCTCTCGCCTGGACCCCCCAAGGATGATTCGACAAATTTGAAGTGAAGAGCTGCGAACCTTCAGTTTTGGCGTGTAAAGAGTGATGCGCATATGAAGAGTTATCCTGGCGAAAAACCAAACCACATGCGGTTGAGAATACCGCCGTTGTGAGTATCGCTCTCGGTTGAGCTCCCTCTGGGGCCGCGAAACGTGTGTGGGGTGTGCCGAAATGGAGGCGGCGGTGCCATGTGAATCCTGCCTCTTGGGCCTTCGGCGGATCTCCCCATGGGGCCACGAAACGTGTCAGGAGTGTGCCGAAACGAAGGCGGCGGGCCATGCAAGCCCTACAACTGGAGCCTTCGGCGGATCTCCCCATGGGGCCACGAAACGTGTGAGGGGTGTGCCGAAATGGAGGCGGCGGTGCCATGCGAACCCTGCCACTGGGGCCTTCGGCGAAGCTCCCTATGGGGCCACGAAACGTGTGAGTGGTGTGCCAAAAGGGAGGCGGCGGTGCCATGCGAACCAAATCAACAGTAAGACAACCGCCATCATAACCAGCATCATCATCATAATCTTCAGCAGCTTCAGCATCGTCATCATAGCCATGATCGTCATCCACCTCCTCGTCAGCATCGCTATCATCACCAGCATCATCATCCTGAACATCGTCATCATCGTCACCATCACCTCCATCATGACCACCAAAATCATCATCACCAACAACAGCAACCGAAGTATCATCGACATCATAATCACAGCGGATCCCAATATGACCCCAAACCGTCCGTTGACATCAAGATGTCCCTCCTCCTCCGCCTCCTTCTGCTCCTGCTCATAATCTTCCCTTGCCTAAGTACTTCCGCCTTCTCGTCCTCCATCCTACCTCCAACCTCCTACCTCCTCCCCCTCCTCGTCCTTCTCCTCCTCCTCGTCGTCTTCCGCCTTCTCCTATCTCCTGCTCGTCCTTCTCCTAGCTCCTCCTACGTCCTCCTTCTCCTCCTTCTGTTCCTGCTCCCTCCAGTCATCGCATTCATCCTCCAACCCTGGGGTTCCCCATAATCATCATCATCATCATCATCATCATCATCATCATCATCATCATCATCAGCAGCAGCAGCAGCATCATCATCACCAGCATCATCATCATCATCATCATCATCATCATCATCGTCCTCGTCATCATCACCAACACCATCATCACCAGCATCAGCATCATCCTCATCATCGTGGTCATGATCATCACCATCATCGTCAGAGTAAACCATCAGCATCAGCATCATCGTCATCATCCCCTAACACCACCACTCATCAGCATCATCATGATCGCCGTCATCATCATAAACGTAGGCATCATCAACATAAGCATCATCGTCGTCATCATCATTTTCCGCTTCCTCATCAACACCATCATCATCCTCATCACCATCATCATCATCATCGTCATCATCATCATCAACATCATCATCATCATCATCATCATCATCATCATCATCATCATCATGGTCATCATCGTCGTCACCACTTATGGTCATCATCGTCGCCATCATCACCACCACTCATCACCATCATCAATACCATTACTGGTGACCTCTATGGGTCACTGCACTGGTCAGGCTGGTCATTACACCGGCCGTGCGGCTGGTGTAGGCACGGTTTGGCCGGTGTAAGGTCCGATTGGCCCGTGCAGCCCCTTTTCACGTGCGAGGAATGGGAACGGGGTGGAGGGAGGGGTGCATGGGAAGGATATGACGGAGGGGAGAAGACTCGAGAGGGCGAGAGGGGGGACAGCAGGGAAGGGATGGGAGGAGAATCACGAGTGGGAGGGCGAGAAGCAAAACAAGGAAAGCAGTGAAGGGAAACTGGGAGGATGAGTGAGAGGAGCGGGGGAGGGGGGGGGAATTGCAGGGGAAGGGGGAGAGATGGGAAGGGAGAAGGGAGCAGGACGGGCGAAGGGGAAAGGTGGAACGGGGGGGAGGAGGAAAGGAGGGAAGGGAATGGGCAAACTGACAAAAGGGGAAGGACTCCGAATAACCCCATGGAGCGCCCCGCAACCTCATACCTCATCCGCCCTCCTCCTCTTCTTCCCTCCTCCTACCTACTCCTCCCCGAGGGGGAGCACGAGGAGGAAGAGGAAGAGAAGAAAAGAGGGAAGAGGGCGAAGGAGAAGAGAAAGATGAAGAAGAAGAGGATGGTCAGGAGAAAAGGAGAGCGGAGGAGGGAAGAGGAGGATGAGGAATGGTGGGTAGAGTCGCCGCTGTCCTCCTCGCCTTTCAGATTCCCTCGTGCGTGCAAGCTCGTTCAATGAAATTGCATGGCGCTTCATTGGCTGATTTCGAGCCGATCCGAAGAGGATGAGGAGAAAGGACACGGAGGTCTCCGAAGGTGTCCAGAAGCCTCAGTATGCAAACGCTTGCAGAAATTACAAAAACCGAGTAAGCTCAACTAGCTCAATCAATGCTCGAGCCTCAGCGACCGAGAACGAGGAGGGACAGGACGAAGAGAAACCATTCTTGTCATATGAGTTACGAGAGGGGGGGCAGAGAAAAAAGAGGATGAGGGAAGAGAAGGAGTAAGAGTTGGAAGAGGAGGGGCAGAAGGAGAAGGAAGAGGAGCAGACGGAGGAAGAGTAGGAGGACGTGAAGGACGAGAATGATGCCGAGGAGGGAGGAGGGGGGGAGGATCACGGGGAGGAGGAGGAGCAGGAGGAGGAGGAGGTGGAGGAGGAGGAAGAGGGGGAGGCTCGAGCTTGCGCCGCCCCTTGCGACCTGTGATCACCAGGTTGGTGCCGCCCAGCGAGGAGCACTCCTCCAGGCCTGCAAGCTGCGTCTCTCTCCCAGGGCAGCAGGGGCGATGGTGCGCGCAGCTAGTGGAGGAGGGAGGGGAGGCCAGGGGAGCCCTCTTCCGTAGAAGGAAAAACAACTGCGTAAACTTACACCTTCGGAGCTCCACGTGGACTTCTTGGATCTGCGCTGAACCTCCTCCCTGGCGCGCTGAGCGCGCCAAGGGCGGGGCCGGAGGCGCCGCCAGTGGGTTCCAGCGCAGATCCAACAAATCCAACAAATCCGCGCAGAGCTGCGAAAGTGTTTGGTTGTGCGATTATTTATTCTGCACTTCCTCCTCCCTTTCTTCCAACCCCCTCTTCTTCATGCATGGGCCTCTGGGACTCTTCCCGTCGCCGTGGCTGCACGCGGAGCGAAAGCCGAGTCGGGGTGGTGCCTGGGAGGGGCCTTGGGACGAAGAAGTGGGAAGACAGATGGAGGGAGGTGGACGAGGATGACGACGACGGCGATGGGTAAGAGAAATGCCCAACTGGCAACAACGTCATCGCACCTGGATGTCGTCGCGGAGCGCTCTGGAGCGCTGTGGACCTCACTCCATGCGGATGCGTTCGCTGTGCCTGCCGCGGACGAATCAAGTCCCAAAGCTCGCCGAGACCAAGAGGGTGCAACGGAACTGGGTGGACCACAGCGGGAGCGTGTAGCGAATGTACACTGGTCGTTTGCAGACGGTCTGGGGCGCAGTATGGAATCCTCAGGAGTCCTACAGGAAGCCTCAGGAATCCTCCGGAACCCTGAAGGATCATGCAAGCATCCTGCAGGAATCTTCAGAGATCCGGCAGGAACCCTCAGGAATCATTTCGAACTCAAAGCGCCATCAAGCCGTCGAAACAACGCGTGTACCATCGGACATTTGGTGAAATGCGGCACGAACAAATTACAAATCTACGGGGCCAAGAACGACCAAGCCGGGTGCGAAGCCAACCGCGAACAAAGAACGCCAGGATGATCATGTCGACAGGCGATCGGTTGTCTCCCAGCTTGATAATTTTGCTCACCGCCGACAACAGCTCAGCCTCGTGAGCCTCCAAGGGCTTGCACATGATGCTGAGAGAGGATGGATTGCTCCTCGATTGTGCTAGATGGCCTGCGGTATCTGCCAGCAAGGTGGCAACCGATTCTCACAAGAAGAGGGTCGGCCTCCGACTCAGCAGCATCGGCTGGCGGCTCGGACAGGGGGGCGGCGCGGACAACAGGATGGCGGCGCGGACAAGGGGATGGCGCGAGGGACAAGACCGTGGATGGGGATTGCTTCTAAGGAAGCGGGGGAGCTTCCGAGACGGCAGGGGGCTTCTTAGAAGCCATCCTGGCCCCCCCCCTCACGCCACCCCCCATTTTGGACGCCCGAAATGGGTACGGAAAAAATGGGTACAATGCCCAACAACAAATGTTGTCCAAACCAACAGCGGCCGCTGTTGGGCAGGCGGCCTCCTGTCTCTAATGGATACAGACCGCGGCTGCGCGGACAGCGAGTCCTGTTCAAAGTGGACAGGAACTGCTGTTGGGCATCGTACCCATTCTTTCCGTGCCCATCTCGGGCGTCCCGGCCCATGTGCGCACCGCCGAATCGGTGAGAGAGAATACAGCCTCCCAAACCCGTGCCTCCGCTCGGCCGCGACGAGGCCGGCCTGGAGCGCCACGAGGCAGCCGGCGCCGAGGGCCGAGGCCGAGAGACCCGCGTGGCGGTGCGAAGCCGGCAGCGAAGACGGACTCTCAAGACAAAACCATCCTCCTCCTCCTCGTCCTCCTCCTCCTACACCTCCTCCTCCTCCTCCTCTTTCTCCTCCTCCTCCTCTTCCTCCTCCTCCTCCTCCTCCTCCTTCTCCTCCTCATCATCATCATCAGCATCAGCATCAGCATCAGCATCAGCATCAGCATCATCAGCAACATCAGCATCAGCATCAGCATCAGCATCAGCATCAGCATCAGCATCAGCATCAGCATCAGCATCAGCATCAGCATCAGCATCAGCATCATCAGCATCATCAGCATCATCATCATCATCATCATCAACATCATCATCATCATCATCATCATCATCATCATCATCATCATCATCATCATGATCATGATCATGATCATCATCATCATCATCATCATCATCATCATCATCATCATCATCATCATCATCATCATCATCATCATCATCATCCCCCTTCTCCCCCTCCATTCTTCCCCCTCCTCCTGCTCGTCATCCTCCGGACCAGCATGGATCGCGCATCTCCGAGATCCGGCTGCCCTGGAGGACGTCTCGCGCGCCGCGGCCTTCCAGGAGAGAGAGCTCTGGAGCGCTCCGAGGGCGTCCCTGGAAAAGGCTCCGGAGCGACTCGTCCTGGCCCCGGCCCCGCCCGAGCTGTGCCCGCCGAGCTCGCCGGGCAGCACAACACACATCAAGCGGGGCCCGCGGCCCGCCGCGGGGGAGCCCGTCCGGGACCGCGCGTGCAGGCTTGCGCTCGTGGGCGCGGTGGCTCGGCCTCTGTGGCGGGTGCCATCGTCGGGCGCCTGGCCCGGTCGCCAGAGGGTCCCCGGGCGCTGCCGCCGCTGGCGGAGATCATCTCTCCGTGGCGCATCCAGCGCAGCACGAGGGCCTCGCACCGTGCTGGAGATTTTGCACCTGCACCCGGGCTGGAACGACGAGGCCAACATCGCTGCGCGCCTCTCTGGGAGGCCGCGCGAACGGGCTCTGTCCATAACATTGGGCCAGCTCCGCCGTCTCCTTGCGGAGCCGGAGGTTACCAAGCACCGTCGCAGCATCCATCGGGACGAAAACCTTCCGAAGCATCTGCAAGTGCTGTAGCATTACGGTGAGGGCATTGGATAAGGAACCGTTGGATAAAGGAATCCAGGGTCTGGAAGCCAGTGGAACTCAAATCGTGGCTTGGCCATGGATATCACCGCCGCCCTCATCAGATAAGGAACCCTCCAGGGTCTGAAGCCCGCTGGGCGCATTCCTTAACGAACGCCCCCGCTGTAGCATTATGCTGCTGCCGTCCACGCAGGCGTGCAAGAGGAGGCAGCGAACAAGGGCACGCAACGAGGAACACGTTGCCAGGGCAGAAGCCCTTCCTCAGAATGGTCACCCCTGTGAACCGATACCCAAAGTGGCATGACGGACCTGCTGACCCTTGACCACAACCTGTACGTATGACTGCTTATGAGCAGTCTCGCACCTTAGGGACGAGCTGGAGGATAACAGTCATGATGGTGAGCTCGAGGGAAGGGTACTTCATACATGCGCTGTCGCAGTCGGTAAGGATAGATGGAGGCGGAGGTGGAAAGAGAGAAAGGGGAGCATGCGGTGGTGCAGGGGAGCAGTGGCCAACTACTGGCAGAACAATTTCTTAATTGCGATCGCCCTTCGCTCTTATCCACCCATTCCCGCTGCTCCTTCCACCCTTCCTGCCCCCTCCTCCGCCTCACACCTCCTGCTGTACTCTACCTCCTCTTCCTTTTCACGTCTTTCTCGCAATCTTCCTAATCATCCTATCCCTCATCCCCTCCCTCCCTCCCCCTCCTCCGCCTCTTACTTCCACGCCCACTACCTCCTAAGAAACCTCGTCTTACCGCCTTGCCCGACCTCATCGTCATCACCTTACCTCCTCGTCATCGCCGTCCTTCCCCACACACTCCTCATCCTACCTCCTGGTCCTGCCCCCCCCGCTTTGGGGGCAACTCACGGGAGCCTCCCATATCATCTTGTTGACGCTTGCAGATCGACGCTGACCAGCGATAGGCCAAAGCCAATCAGCGCCAGCCAAGCGCTTCCTCCTCGATTACCCGACGCCAGCACACGCGAGTGCACTGGAAAGACGGAGTTGCCAGTACATACAAGGCCCCCATGCTTTGCGACCGAACCCGTCCTCGCCTCACTGCGCCCGCCGGCCCCCGGGCGCCTCGACCGACCCGGAGCACGGAGACCTCCCGCAGCCACAGCGGTGCGCCCAGCAGCGCCGCAAGCGGCACCGCGGCCCAGGCGGCGCAGCAGCCGCAGCCGCGGCGCGGATAGGCCCCCATCCCGCCGCCGCGCCGCCGCTGCTCGAGCCGCCGCTGCCGGCAAGCCGCGGCGGCACGAGCGCGGCCGGCCAGGGCGTGAGGCGGGGACTTCTCCAGATCCACCGCCCGGGGAACTGCGCCTGGGGAGAGCCGGGTTCCTGGAGCTCCAGGGGGCGGCGGACGCCGATGCACGTGCGAGCTTCAGGTGCAAAGGGGGCACGTTGGATTTGAGGCTCCCCCCCCTTTCTGCGTTTTTCAAGCTTTCATCTCTCTCTCTCTCTCGCTCTCTCTCTCCTTCCCACTCTGACTCTCCCACTCTCTCTCTCTCTCTCCTACTCTCTCCTACTCTGTCCCTCTCCATCTCTGTCACCCTCTCTCTGGATAACGATGGGATTGATTATTGTTTTAGTGAAGGAGAAAAGCGGTTCGATGGATTCCCTTCGTGTGGGGCCACAAGTCGATTCCCTTTGTTTGCGGGGGGGGAGGGGAGGAGGAGGGGAGGGGAACGAACCAAGCAAGGAAAACACAAACAAAGAAACGAGTCGATCCACCAATCCCGGTTTCGGTTCTCCCCCCTTTAGCCCCTGGAGCAAAAAAAAGCACGGGACCACATTGTGCCGTTTTGTTTTGTTCGTTGTCCTGGGCGCTCTCCCCCAGGGCCAGACCCTCCCCTGCTCCCCCACAAAAAGAAAATCGATGTGACCCCACAAAAAGAAAATCGATGTGACCCCCCCCCACATGGGGGAACCGATGTGTAGCCCCCCCACCCCAAAGGAATGTAAGGGAACCCCCCACATACAAAAAGGGAATCGCTTCTTCCCCCTCCAGGTCGAATTCTCCACCTCCTCGCCTCCTCCTCCTCCTCCTCCTCCTCCTCCTCCTCCTCCCTGACCTTACTCCGTGTTGCCTGTCCCTTCTCCCTCCTCCCGCCCCCATCTCCCGGGGGGGAAGAGGAAGAACGGCGTTCGAGGGTAGGGGGGGTCAGGGCAGGAGGAGGAGGAGGAGGAGGAGGGGGGAGAGGAGGATAAGGAGAAGAGGAATACCAAGGTGAGGAGAAACACCCAGGCTCGAGGATCAAAGCTTCGATAGGGGAAGAGGGTGCGAGGGGGGAGGGTTGATGCGCATCAGGATTTACCTTCAAATTTTGATCCTCCTCCCCCTCCCTCACCTTCACCCACTAACAAGGCGCTGCCTTGTGGGGAGGGGGGTGCGTCGGAAGGGAGGCGGAGGGTAACGCTAGCGGCTGTTAGTTGGGCGTCATAGACATAGGCGTTCAGAAAGCATAACAGGCACTGATAGGAAAGTCACTGCATGGTATTGGTCAAATCGTGAAGGTAATTACATCTGCGGTTATCAGAACATGTTGTGAGCGCAGAGTCCGTGGTGCTCTGAAATACTGCGGTGTTTCCAACTCATTCCCTCATGGCTGGGTGCCGTCCACGCGATAAATCCTGGTCCCCTCTCGCGACGAACGATCCAATCTTCCGCGCGTGCTGGACCCATCCTGTGAAGTACCAAACCGCTTTGAACTCACCCTGCTTCGCCGCGCTACTGGAACCCAAACGTCCGACGCCACAACCTCTTCGGCAACGCGCACCCTTGGACCTCTCTCCCCGATCGTGTCTGACGGCCCGTAGGTCCCCCCCCCCAAAGATGACCCTCAGAGGTCAAGCATGAGGAACAAAACTCCGTCGTGGTCCAGATCAGGGCAAAGGACCATCCTGGCCAGTCCTTCGGGCTGCGTTCAGCCGTGGCGACGATGGCCTCCAGAAGCGCCCGCAAAACTCCGAACGACGACGACGCCGACGACGACAAGCCCCCCAAACCTCCCAACGCTGCGTGGACACAGGCACGCCCGGCGCACGCGCAACGGTAGAGCCTCCGAGCGAGCTGGCCACGCTGCTCCTTCGACGCCCCGAGGGCACGTCGGGCGCGCAGAGGGCGTCGCCTGCCCCCCGGACCGCCCTCTCCGGTTGGCAGCTGCCGCCGATCCCGCTGTCGCCGCCGTCGCCGTCGCCGTGGCCGTGGCCGCCATCGCCGTCGAGGGGGATCGTCGCCATCGCCGTGGCCGCCGACGCCGCCGTCGTTCTCGTCGCCGCCGTCGTCGCCGAGCTGCGCCAGGGAGCGCGGCGCAGCAGACCTTTAGCTTTTGGCTGTCGCGGTGACTGCCACCTGGCGCCCGGGGGCGCACAGGGCCGGCAGCGGAGGGGGAACTCGCGAGTCGCTTTCGAGCTCAGTGTCACTGCCTGCTCAGATGTGGACTCTGGGTTCACTTGTGGCCTGGAGCTCCGCAGGGCAGCCCTCCCAAGATCTGTGATTGCCGCCTGCGTTCTACAATAGCCCATGCCGGCGTGAAGGAGCCTTGTGACACTCAAGCCAGCGTGCATATGTTCAGGGTGCACCTGCAGAGAGGGCACCTGATGGGAAGGCACGATTTTGCTCAGGGCACTGCCTGCAACATGAGATGGGCCTTGGCCCCCAAGCCAAAGAGACGGGGAGGGCTGCCGCATTAGTGAGCGTCCCAGGCCTTGGGCCAGCCTGGTGGCGACTCTGCTCATCCCTGCCAGTGCTCAGGGTCAGAGGGCTTGTTTCTACGCGCTTTGGCCTGTGATCGCTTCTAGCTCTTCACGTCCACAGCGTGGCAGCCATGCGCTTGGCGTACGTATGGCATCTTTGCTGGCGCTGTATCAAGAAATGGAGCTCCAGACGCCCAGCTGCTCCTGAAGAGCCCAACTGCAAATGACCTCACAGTGGCCTCCTCCTCCTCCTCCTCCTCCTCCTCCTCCTCCTCCTCTTCCTCCTCCTCCTCCTCACTTGCAGCGACCCTCCGCCGCACCGACGGGCACCCCCTATACGCTTCCTTCCGCCTGCAGCAGGCCGAGCAGGCGGCGCCCACGCCTCGAGCCCTCGAGGGGCGCGGCCTCTCTCTGGAACGCCCCAGCTGGATAGAGAGAGAGAGAGAGAGAGACGACGACGACGACGACGACGACGACGACGACGACGACGACGACGACGACGACGACGACGACGACGACGACGACGACGACGAACGACGACGACGACGACGACGACGACGACGACGACGACGACGACGACGACGACGACGACGACGACGACGACACTCGCGCCCGAGTCGTCACGGAATCGGACAGGGCTCGGGCCGTCCAGAGCGCGAGCGCGCCGGGCCCGGCTTCCGCAGACCGGGGAGGGAGCTCCAAGTGCGCGCCGGATCGCCATCAAGAGCAGCGCCGAGGTGTTTGGGGGGACGGGCCGTAGGGAATCGGATCGGACCGAGGCTACCCACGGGCTGAAGCAGAGTCCCGTGCGAGCCAGCCTCTTGGTCACAGAGTGTGCGCACTTTTGAGCATCTGGGGGAAAACACGTCGTCGTCGTAATCGAGACATCGGCGTCGAGGTCTGGGGAGCGGGCCGTAGGGAATCGGACCGCGAGCCGGCCCGTCCGCCCCTCCGTCGGCGGCCGCCGCGGGCACGCGGCGCGCGCTGGAGCGGCTGAGGATACGCTCCCGCGCCATGGCCGCCTTCGGGGGGGGGGGGGGGGGGGGAACGCCGGGCGGGCCCTCCTCTGGGGAGCTCCGCAGCTTCGAGGGCGGGTCGAGAGGGAGGGGGAGGAGGCAGGGGATGGGGGGAGGGAGGAGACGGGGGGGAAGGGGGAGGAGGGAGGGGGGAGGAGGTGGAGCGTGGCCGAGGAGGGGAGGAGGGAGCAGGAGGGGAGGGGGCAGGAAGGTGGAATAGGGGGTGGGGGGGGGGGGGGATCGTGGCCGAAGAGGAGGATGGGCAGTAGCTGGGGAGCGCGGGTATCAGGAGGGGGAAGGTAAGGAGGACTGGGAGATTGGGCCAAAAACATGATGTGCAAGACGAAAACGAGGCGGCGTGCAGCTTCCTCTGGTTTTGGTGCCAATAGACCCTACGCTTCGCCGCAGCCCCCGCCCTACACCCAGCGGGCACAGCATTTTGCTGTGGGCAGTCTAAAACCTAGATTGCTATTCTCGCCACTTGCTGTACCCAGTCGGCCCACACCTGGACGGCTTCGCTGTACATACGCTTGCTTTCCGCGTACTGGGCATCGGCAGCGTCCATGGATGCACCGACGCCGCGGCTCGGCCGCTGCTTACCGCTGCCGCGATCCCCACTGCCGCTGCTGGCCCCGCCAGCGCGCTCGGGATGGAAGTCTTCCACCTCAAAGTGCCCCCTGTCTCCCCCCCTTCCTCTGCGCCCGCTCTGTCTGTCTCCTTCTCTCCTCCTGCATGCTGACCAATTCGCTCTTCAGTTGCCCCGAATCGCTTACAGCTGGTTCAATTTACCTCTGCCTCGCAAAGGTGTGTGTGTGTGTGTACCTGACAGTTCTACCATACGTCACATTGCAAGCAGGGGTGTCCAGGCAACTAAGTACAGCAGGGGAAGGCGTGACTGCAGACAACATGATTGTTGCCCAAGCTTATTTGATCGCGTCTCGGGAGAGGTGCAAGGCAAGGCCGTGCGTGACATGCGCTTGCAGGAGTATGCTGAGTAGTACATAGTGTGAATGACGTCTCTGGTCGAGCACTTGATGGCCGAACATGGCCCCGACACCTGCCCCGGCAAATCGCAGCGGGGGGGGGAATTCCGTACAGAAGGGCACTCGTGTACGGAATGTTCCTCCTCCCCTGCTGCACAAACTGCGAAGCGCAATCATCTGCAAGGCTGGGGGGTCCCTCGTGCCCGCTCAAGCCGTCTCTGGCGCCACGGGCCCCCGTGCCCTTCGAGCCCGGCGCGCGCGCGGCCTCGCCCCGCCAGCGTGGGAGCTCGGAGCCGGGCGCGCCGTCGTCGGCACCACGAGGCGGCGGCCTGTCGGGGCCGCCCTCCACTCGCGCGTCAGAAACCTGGGCGTCCCCGGCCCACTCCTGGCGGAACCGCTCGGGAACCCTGGGGGACGACGCGTCCTCGACGTACACCCGCGAGTCGGAGCGGCCCGGCCTCTAGGATGACATCCGCGTCCAGATGGCCAGCAGCTGAGGATGGAGCCGAATGTACCGCACGACGGCTCCTCAACGTGGGCGGGGTGGGCGACGTCAAGGACAGGTCGAAGCTGTCTCCTCGCCGCCAGCTGGGCTGGTACTAGGAGGCCTTCCCCGCGCTGACGGCCGCCGAGAAGAACGAGATCGTGGGAAAGACCGAGGAGAAGTAGCTCGAGGACGAACTCTACATCTCGAACCTCCGCGGCTGGGTCTCCTACTTCTCCTGGGTGCGTTCGGGAAATGTTGGCCTCTGGGGCACCTGGACTTGACGCATAGCGGTTCACATAAAAGCCCCAGACTGGCTTCGCTGGACGTTCGAGAAGATGGAAGACGGCCACAACCTGATACTGGAGCTTGACGGCTTCCGCGGTTACCTGTACGACCTCTACAGGATGGCAAGGTGGAGATCCCGATCTTGATCTGTACGGCGCTGCTGGCTCTCGGCCCCAGCTTCTACAGCTGCTGCCAGATGCGTCTGACGGCATCTCTGGCAGGAGCGAGTCCCCCGCGGGCGACTTGGACAGCGATGGGAAGGCTGTAACTCGGTGGCGTCCTCGGAGGATTCCCGGCCGTCCAAGGACATGCAGGACATGAAGGCCATAGTGAACACCCTCCTGCATGAGTCCACCCGCGCGAAGGGCCCTTCCGAGGAGCCGCTTCGGGGACGTGCGACCCACGGCCAGCCGTCAGCCTCGCCGGGGACCAGCAGCCTTGCCAACCGGGAGCGGGTGAGCAGCACGGCGACGGAACCCGCCCTGGAGATGCACGTGGACCAGACGATCGACCGCCTGAAGCAGCTCGAGGACACGATCATCGGCGGCGAGTCCGGGGGGCGAGTGAGAAGGGGCGGCACTTCTCAGAAGGCTCGGAAGTCCTCCGGCCTTCGGGGAAATGTTCTAAGCCCTCCCAGAAGACACCAAAAACCTCTTTGCAGAAGGCGCGACCTTCCGAGGAGGCCTTCTCCTTCTCACTTCCCCCCCTGGCTTTCTATGTTCCAGCCGGCTGTAGTTTCGATCACCAGAACTCGTTTCGAGCACCAGGAAGAGTACCAACCCTCGAGGTCTTCGCGTGTCGGGCCCTGGGAGGCGATACTCGGTCGACCCTGTTTCGACACTTTTCCGGGTGCTCGCAATCATTTCTGGGATCTGGTCCGTACAGTGCGGGCGCGGCCGCAAGAAATCCCTGCAAGAAACCCAACCCTGAGAACCCGTGCGCGAGGTACACCTGAGGGGAAACCCTGAACGCAGCAGCCCCTTCAACGGCTGCGGGAAGTCACCGCGCAGCGCGAGGAGCGAAGAAACCCAGGATACCCTGACGAAAAGCCTATGGATTCTTGATGCGCGCTCCCACCGTAAGTACGAACGGAGCAATGTATCCTTAAGTCGGGCCTGTCCCCCTACAGCCCTACAGGGGGATTTTCGATGAAAAATGAGAAATACCCTAAAAATACCCCCAGAAGGTAAAACAAAAATACTAAAATTATCCCGGCAAAGCAACCTAACATCGATGTGTAGGAGCACATCTGGAAGCATTCCCCTTAAGATTCGGATGAGAATCCAGTTGTAGAATTCTGCTGTTCTCGCAGTCGTAGTCGCATTCGCGATGACAGTCGCAGTGGCAGCAGCAGTCGCAGTCACAGCCCTCAGCCTCAGCCTCAGCCTGCTTCAGCCTCAGCATCAGTCTGCCTTCAGCCTCGGCCTCAGCCTCAGCCTGCCTCAGCCTCAGCCTGCATCAGCCTCAGCCTCAGCCTCAGCCTGCCTCAGCCTCAGCCTGCCTCAGCCTCAGCCTCAGCCTGCCTCAGCCTCAGCCTCAGCCTGCTTCAGCCTCAGCCTCAGTCTGCCTTCAGCCTCTGCCTCAGCCTCAGCCTCAGCCTCAGCCTCAGCCTCAGCCTGCCTCAGCCTCAGCCTCAGCCTCAGCCTCAGCCTCAGCCTCAGCCTCAGCCTCAGCCTCCTCAGCCTGCTTCAGCCTCAGCCTCAGTCTGCCTCAGCCTCGGCCTCAGCCTCAGCCTGCCTCAGCCTCAGCCCTGCTCAGCCTCAGCCTCAGCCTCAGCCTGCCTCAGCATCAGCCTGCCTCAGCCTCAGCCTCAGCCTGCCTCAGCCTCAGCCTCAGCCTGCTTCAGCCTCAGCCTCAGTCTGCCTTCAGCCTCGGCCTCAGCCTCAGCCTGCCTCAGCCTCAGCCTGCATCAGCCTCAGCCTCAGCCTCAGCCTGCCTCAGCTCAGCCTGCCTCAGCCTCAGCCTCAGCCTGCCTCAGCCTCAGCCTCAGCTGCTTCAGCCTCAGCCTCAGTCTGCCTTCAGCCTCGGCCTCAGCCTCAGCCTGCCTCAGCCTCAGCCTGCATCAGCCTCAGCCTCAGCCTCAGCCTGCCTCAGCATCAGCCTGCCTCAGCCTCAGCCTCAGCCTGCCTCAGCCTCAGCCTCAGCCTGCTTCAGCCTCAGCCTCAGTCTGCCTTCAGCCTCGGCCTCAGCCTCAGCCTGCCTCAGCCTCAGCCTGCATCAGCCTCAGCCTCAGCCTCAGCCTGCCTCAGCATCAGCCTGCCTCAGCCTCAGCCTCAGCCTGCCTCAGCCTCAGCCTCAGCCTGCTTCAGCCTCAGCCTCAGTCTGCCTTCAGCCTCGGCCTCAGCCTCAGCCTCAGCCTCAGCCTCAGCCTGCCTCAGCCTCAGCCTCAGCCTCAGCCTCAGCCTCAGCCTCAGCCTCAGCCTGCCTCAGCATCAGCCTGCCTCAGCCTCAGCCTCAGCCTGCCTCAGCCTCAGCCTCAGCCTGCTTCAGCCTCAGCCTCAGCCTCAGCCTCTCAGCCTCAGCCTGCCTCAGCCTCAGCCTGCATCAGCCTCAGCCTCAGCCTCAGCCTGCCTCAGCATCAGCCTGCCTCAGCCTCAGCCTCAGCCTGCCTCAGCCTCAGCCTGCTTCAGCCTCAGCCTCAGTCTGCCTTCAGCCTCGGCCTCAGCCTCAGCCTGCCTCAGCCTCAGCCTGCCTCAGCCTCAGCATCAGCCTGCCTCAGCATTCAAAATGTGGCCCGGGAATGGAGTTCTGGGAACTCGAAGAACACGAAGTGGCCTACAGTTGGCTCCGGGCATTCAAAATCATGCCCAGGAATGGAGTTCTGGGAACTCGAAGACCACGAAGTGGCCTACAGTTGGCTCCGGGCATCCAAAATGTGGCCCGGGAATGGAGTTCTGGGAACTCGAAGAGCACGAAGTGGCCTACAGTTGGCTCCGGGCATCCAAAATGTGGCCCGGGAATGGAGTTCTGGGAATCGAAGAGCACGAAGTGGCCTACAGTTGGCTCCGGGCATCCAAAATGTGGCCCGGGAATGGAGTTCTGGGAAATCGAAGAGCACGAAGTGGCCTACAGTTAGCTCCGGGCTTCCAAAATGTGGCCCGGGAATGGCGTTCTGGGAGGTCAAGGAGCACCAAGTGTGTGACTGTTGCATCCGGTTATTCAGAATGTGGCCTGGGAATGGGGTTCTGAGAGGTCGACGAGCACGAAGTGTGTGACTGTTGGTGAAAAACGAGCCCGGCACAGGCCCGGCCGGCAACTCCCAACGCCTGCCCGGACCCCCCTGTGGAGTGATCTGTGAGCTCTTTTGAGTCAACTAGAAACCTATCAGTCTACGCTGTTAGGTAAAAAAGTCCCCAGACTATGCTTGGATTATTTTGTTGACTATGTTTGGGACATATTTCTATTTCTCGTCGAAAATCCCCCTGTAGGGGGACGGGCCCGACTTAAACGTAGCCCCCTCATCCTCCTCCTCCTCGTCCTCATCCTCGTTTCTCGCTGCTCGTTCCTCGCTTCTCGCTCATCGTTCCTCGCTCCTCGCTTCTCCTCCTCCTCCTCCACCTCCTCCTCCTCCTCGTCAGCCTCGAGCCGCTGCGGGAGGCCCTGCGCGACCTGAGGCGGCGGACTCGAGCAGCGGAGCAAGGCGGGCTCTGGGCGGAGGCGCTCCCAGGTGTAGGGGGCCAGATGCGAACCCTACCCCTACCCCCCACGAGTTCTGAGGGGGAGGGTGGGATTCACTTCGCGCGGGAGCTCCCAATCGAAGTGAACCCCACCCTCCCCCTCAGAACTCGTGGGGGGGAGGGGTAGGGTTCGCATGGGGCCCCCTACACGTGGAGGTGGCGGGCGTCGGCCTCGGGCCGCTGCGGGAGGCCCTGCGCGACCAGAGGAGGCGGCTGCTGGAGAAACTCTCGAAGATCGGCTCGCCCGCGGGGTTCACGTCGAGCCGACCAGCCACAACTGGGGGAGCCGTGGCACTTACCCCCCTGGGGGAACCCATCGCATCGACGATCCCTCGAGAGGGGTGTCGAAATCGATGGGTCCCCCAGGGGGGTAAGGACCTTTGTGGGCCCCGGAAACGGCAGGGCCGTTTTTTCACCGTTTTCCAAAAAACTGCCCCTTGAAAATGGAAACGGCAAAAAAAACGGCGACCGGAAACGGCAAAAAAACGGCTCCAGGATCGGAACTGGAGCCGGAACCGGTCGAAAAACGGCGACGGAACCGGTGAAAAAACGGCGTCGGAACCGGCAAAAAAAACGGCAAACGGAACCGGTGAAAAAAACGGCCCTGTTGTTTCCAGGGCCCACTAAGCCCCAGGGGGGTAAGGACCACAGCTCCCCCAGTTGTGGCTGGCCTGTCGAGGGCGGCGCCGGAGCTCCCGGTCCAGACCCACGGGGAGGGCGGCAGCACGGTGGAGGCCGCAGAGAAGTGGCCACGCCTCGAGGAGCTCAGCCGCAACGGCATCGGCCACGAGATGGTGCTCCACCAGGCGGAGGAGGAGGAGGAGGAAGAGGAGGAAGGGGAGGAGGAGGAGGAGGAGGAGGAGGAGGAGGAGGAGGAGGAGGAGGAAGAGGAGAGGAGGAGAGGAGGAGGAGGGAGGAGAGGAGGAGGAGGAGGAGGAGGAGGAGCAGACCATGGACCGGATGCTGGAGGCCTCTCCCGACTTCATCTGCGAGATCCTCTGCGCGCGGGTTTTCGCGCCGAAGGGTGCCTTCCAAGAGCGTCGCGGCCAGAACGACCACAGGCAGCCCCGCTGCAGCGCGGCCCACGACTGGCGAACGAGCTGGACTCGAGAACGCTCGCCGAGGGCGAGGAGGCGCTTCCGGGAATGGAGCGCGGCTTGACGGCGAGGCTGCAGCAGAAGGCCCTCTTCCAGAAGTACTTGAGGAAGTGAGGCTCGGACGCGGCCAAGGAGGAGGAGGAGGAGGAGGAGGAGGAGGAGGAGGAGGAGCAAGACTAGATGGGCAGGCGGTCTCCCACCTCGCCGGTGCTTGGCAGCCCCACCCCCGCGTCCGAAGAAAAGGCCCGCGGCTCGCCGCTCTGTTCGGGCGGCTCGCCGCTCTGTTCGCTCTGGCGACGGCCATCCGGGTGGGCTCACCTTCCTGACGTGCTCGGCGGCGGTGATCCTGCTGGTCCCGACGCTCTCTGCGCGTGGCGCTGCTGCCCCAGGGAGGCGCTATCGTGCTCGCCTCTCCTCAGCCTCACGCTTCTCCTTCGTCAGCCTCAACCACGGCCGCCGTGCCGCCTCCAGAAGCCGCAAGCCGCACCTCGCGACCGAGATCTTCTGCCGGATGTGCCGCTGCTGCCGTGGGCGGTGGTGGCGCACTGCGCTGGGCCGATTCGTCAAGGCACCGCCCGTCGGGCACGAGCTCTCACCAATGAGCTCGTCCAAACCGTACAGTGGATGCCCGACCACAAGAAACCTTCCACAAGAAACACAACCCTGAGACCCCAGGACGTCCATGGACTTTTGGCGTGGGAGCGCCACGCCTTCCGCAGCAGAACCATCGAAACCCAGGAAACCCAGGGCACCCTGGAGGCAAGCAGGGTGCTTCTTGGCATGGGCTGTGCACCACCTGTCGTGGGGCACCGTCGGGACGACCGAGGGCGCGGGGCCGTCGGCCGCCAGGGGGAGCGGGCGGCCCCGCTCCAGAGGGACACGTCGCAGAGGCTCCTGGCCGCGCCGCAAGCCTGGGGCAGCCAGGCGGCCGCGATCTACCGAGCGCGTCCTGGCCGGCCGGGCCTCGCCGTGCTCTGGCGAAGGAGCCGTGGGCGCCGTGGGGGAAGGGCTCCAGGGGCAAGGGCATGCCGCCCAACAGGCGCGATGTGCTCCGTGGACGTGGACGAGCTGGCCCTGCCGCTGCTGGGCACCGTCACCGTGGAGCTCGTGGGCGCCTGCCCCCTCGCTGCCGAGTGCTCCTCCGACGCCACACGGGGAGGGCGCTGCGGCCCCCGAGCGGGGCCGTGGAGCGGGAGATCTGGAGCCAGCAGGTCTTCCGCGACCCCTCGCTTCGCGCCCGAGCCGCTCGCTCGCCCCCGACTGGCCGCGAGGCGGTGGGGCTCGGGGGTGCTGGGGACGACCAGCCACCTCGTCGAGGCCGTCTGCCTCTTCGGGGTTCTCGGGAAGATCCGCGCAATCTGGGACGAGAGGCGCGCCAACCTCCGCTGGCAGCTGCCACCGTGCGTGCCGCTGGGGAGCCCCGCTTCGTTCGCGCACCTGGACCTCTGCAACCTCGGCAAGGACGACGTGGCCTACACGGGGGTCGGGGACATCCCATAGTTCTTCTACAGGCCGGAGACCCCGCCCGAGATCTGGCCCTACTTCGCCCTGGACGAGGCCGGCGTCGACGAGTTCGTGGACCACACGGCGGCCAAGGGCAGGCAGGTGAGCCTGCCGCTGAAGGTCCTGGTGATGGGCCGGCCCTGGGCCCCCATTCCTGGCGCACTCGACGCTGCAGTCGTGCATGGCCTGCGGGCTCAGGGAGGACTCTGCGGGCGCTCGCCTGATCCACGGAACCCCGACGCCCCAGCTGGTCGACGCGGACGCCCGGGAGGCGGTGAACTGGGCGTACTATGGACGACTACGGGGCCATGGCCACGTCCGCGAGCGTCCAGGGCCCCGTCGGCGAGGTTGTGAACGACACGGCGAGCCGCATCAAGAAAACTTGAACCTGTGGCGTCTCTTCCTCTCCTCGAGAGCCGCGTCAAGACGTACCCCGCCAAGGTGGGGCATCCCCCGTCCGCGAGGAGGACGCGGGCGAAGGGCTCGAGCCGCTGGGAGCCGTCATCCAGGGCCGACCCCACTCCCGCCGCGGCCGAGGGCGAGCGCACCTGCCGCCCTGCCCTGGTGACGCGGCAGCTCCCGGGCGCCCCTGCGGGACCGCCGCGAAGCTCGAGCGCCTCGTAGGGCTCCGAGCCCGGGCCGCGACCTCCCAGGGGACGAGCCTAACTACAGGGCAGTTTCTAATAGGAATACTTTCCAAAATATATATGACTTTCAATCCATGGTTAATCTATGAATGAATTTCTATGCATGAGCTCGTCGCTGCTTTTGAGACTGAATCCCTGCATTTTTGACACACGATCCGCACGCGGAGCACGTCTTAAACACGGCACTGCACAGACCTCCGACCAGGGCCGCCACGGCCCGCGGCGGCCCGAAGCGCCCCCGATGGGCGCCCCCCTCCGGGCTCTCCGGCGGGGCGCGCGGGGGGGGCTCGCCGCGGCCGCGCGCCGCGCCCCGCTCCTCCGCAACGGGCCTCGGCGGGCGGTCGTGACGGACTTCGGGAGCGGCCAAGAGGGGGGTGTCCAAGAGGGGGGGGGTGCAAATCATGACCGGCGGCATGTGCGCGGCCCAGCGGGGGGGTCTGGGACGCAATGAAATAAGGAGCGGCGCCGTGAAATCTGAGGAAAAGTCATGGCCCGCGCCATGAAATCCACCCCCCCCTAGTCATCACCCCCCTCTTTTCCGCTCCCGAGGACTGCGGGGTAGACGTCACCTGCGCCTCAGGCCGGGCATGTCCTCCCACAGGCGGATTTCCGACGAAGCATTTAGCAGTAGTCAAAGCATGCTCCACAGACGCTCACCCTACACTCACAGCATGATTGCCCCCGGACTATTTGTTGCATATTTTTGAATACTCTTCCTGAAGACGGACAGGCCCGACTTCAACCTACGCGGCGCTGGGCGAGATCCGCGGCGATGCGCTGTGCCGGGGCTGGACCATCGCGACCGATGACACCCACACCTACCGAGAGGAGGATGAAAGAGGAGGATGCGTGGGTCCCGCACGTGGGTGGGTGCGCCTACGACTCGCACGAGCTGACCGAGGCTGAGACACCGCCTCCGACTTCACCCGCTCGACGCGTCTCTCGGGCAGTCGACCTGTTTGCCGGGAGGCGCCGCGCAGGACCGAGGCCGAGGGCTTCGAGGTCGATGTCTGGTCCATCGACCCCGTGATCGATCGACCCCACGCACGGTCTCACCGACGAGAAGTCCATCGGCGCGCTGCTGGGGCTGGTCCGCGCGGGCTACTTCCACCCCGACATCGCGCTCGAGCTTCTCCGCGCATTAAGGTTCTGAGTGTGAGCGCGTCTGGTTATTAGTGGGCCTAGACGGGCGCGACTGAATGTGAGTGAGTCTGCTTATGAGTGGGTCTGGGACTGGGCGAGTATGAGTGAACCAGCGTGGGAGCGGTCCGAGTTCGACTGAGTCTGAGTGAGGCAAGGATGAGGCAGGAGGCGGGGCGTGACACTGAATCACGAACCTGATATCCAAGGCATGGGGGGCAACGCCTGGACAACATTGGGAAACACGTCTGGATTGCCTTCTGACCGAGCACATAAAACACGGAACCAAGCTGGGTAATGAATTCGCAAAGAGCCGCGCATCCCGGGGACCAAGTAAGGCTACGCAATGGCTTACAAGATGATCGGGGACACCGCATACTAGGAAGAGGACCTGGCGCAAGCCCAATGCGCAACCATCCTACGTGTTCCGTCTCCTACAGGGATTCGCCTTGGGCCCTCACGCACCACGTGCGCATCTGAAGAAATGCGCGCAATCGGGGAAACTCCTCTTCTCGACGCCCAAACTGTCATGCAACCAGGCGGTAGAGATTCCAGTCCGCGTCCCACCTCGCTTCCTGATCATTCCTCCCGCCCACCACGAAGCCAGAGTAGTGCTCCAACTCCCCGAGGGTTACCATGGCCTCTGCCTCGGCTGGGCGATGAGATGCCAACGCGGAGATCAGAGAAAAGGGGGAGAGGAAGCAAGGACGAAGGATGGGAACAATCTTTGGGAGAGGTGGACTGGCCCTTACGACGTGTTCGTCGCGTAGGTGTGCGTGCATACGCGCGTGCATGCGCGCGCGAGCATATGATTGCGCAGCGAACTGCCGTGGCAATCTGAAGCCTCATAGCAAAGTGCTGGCTGGTCGGGAGCCGGTATGTCGGCGGGTCGCGAGGGACTGGCGGCCGCGGGTCGCGGGGCGACGACAACACCAACGAAAAATTCCGCCCCGAGGGGCGCTAATTACAACCGTAGCCACGCACAGGGACTATCTCAGACCTGGCGCCCAGCTCCTCACACGAAGACGTGCACGTGCAGGAACATGCACATGCGGATACGCCAGCATGTCGCAACACGATAATGAAAACGTGGATTCAAACGAAGAGACACTTGCAAACGCATACGGCTGGAATCCGACACACTGTATCTTGTAACTTTGGACCAGGCTTCACCCTCGTAATCGTTTTGAGGAAACTGCTGCCAATCCTTATCATATGAGCCTGTGCAAATGCATACATGGCTTAGCCCAACAAATGGCGGCCCACCGCTCGTTAGGGATCGTCATGCCAGGACGTAGGTTTTAGTAAACATCGTGCGAACGTGATGCCATGATAGCTGACGTGGTGATTCCCGCAAGAACCCACCCAACCACCGCTTAAAACACAATTGCGCCTTCATCGGGAGGCGACACGGTGTCAAACGCTAGAAGAAATGTTCAAAACGAAACCGGTGCCGACCGACTACGGCGAACTTGCACGATGTCTCAATTCACCGACACGACACAACGAACAACTCAACGAACCTCGCAACAAATCCAAACAACGAAACTAAACGAACATCAAAACGAAGACCCGGAAACGCTGGCTGGGGCAGAGCCAGGGTTCAGGACAGCGTTGTAGAGCTGAAGCAAGGGTTGAAGGGCTGAGGCTAGTAGGCAGGGCTGATGGGTCTCGGAGAAGCGATCCAGGGTGGAGTCTAGACTAATCAAGTGTTTCGTTTGCACCCTGGGGTTCAACATGAGGTGAGCCATTGCCAGCCACTGCGTTCCCCGTACGACGCGCTCACATCGCAGAACGTTGCCCAAGGACGGGTGCGCCACCCGAAAATTCAATGTAACAAGCCAGTTGTTTCACGTGTATGTTGCGCATCAGCATTCGGTTTTCGACATGCCAAAACCATCTCTTTCTGCGCGCACACGGCGCCAGATCAGGAATTTCAATCGGAAATTGCCAATGCAACCTCGAACGGTAAATGGTGAAAACAAAGCATCTGTCACCCGTATTCTGGGCTTCGGCACATGGACCCAAATCGTGAAACCATCCGCGCTGTTCGGTTGTCTTTTTGTCCGCGCACGCAGCACCGTACCAGTCAGCACCAGTCGGAAGCGGCCAACCGAACTTCGCAAGGTACAGGTAACAACCAATCGGTTCGATCGTTTCCTGGGCCTCACCATGACATGCACATGTAAACCATAATTGCGTTATGGTTATGGCAGTTATGGCAGTTGGCAATTTGCTAGTATGCCGCTCGCCTGGTTAACCAGTTATGCAGCGTAGGTAGCCATTGACAGTTATGGCAGTTGTCAGCGCGTGAAAAAAACACTCCTGCCTTAAATTGGCAATTTGCTATTATGACGTGCGCTCTTTGAATAGCCATTGGCAGTGGGCAAAATACCACTCCTGCCTTCAAAAAAACGCTGTGATCGGGGCGATCACGAAGGGCCCGCCCCTGGGCCTCTTCCATTCCTTGTCCATTGGCCCTCGAGCGCTGACCTTGGACCGACCACAAGAGGACTCCAAGAACGAAGGATTGCAAAAAAAAGCCGAAGGGTTGCAAAAAAACGAAGGGTTGCTAAAAACCGAAGGGTTTTTTGCAATCCTTCGTTTTGTTGCAATCCTTCGTGCAATCCTGGGTTTTTTTGCAATCCTTCGCCCATGGAACGGACGACGGAACGGCACGGCACCTCAGGGCGCTGAGCATTGCAGCGGGAAGTTCTGTTCAGAATCGTGCGCGCACTTGGGGAAACCGACTACCCCGAACGAGGCCAGTACAGATGATGTGTTGAGGTAACCCCGAAAGGGTTTCGCAACTCTCAAGGGACATGATCATCGATGTGAATTTGCCCGAGCACGTCACAAACGAAATCGCCACTTTCAGACGGCATGGCAAAACTTCAGATCGCCCTGGAAATCGACCTGGAATGTTTGAAAGGAAGTCCAAGGCATAATGCCACTTTCAGATGCTGGAGCCTGTATAATACCTATACGACCACCCTTCGGGTGATGAGGAGGTTGTGGGGGGAGGGGGGGAGAGGGGGGGGGGGCACCAACATCTGACTCAATCGATCTCACTATCGATCTCACTCGACGGGACACCACGGGATACCACGGGACACTTGTCGATCTCACCATCGATCTCATCATCGATCTCACTCAACGGGACACCACGGGACACCACGGGACACTGCTGGGCACCTCTCGATCTCACTATCGGTCTCACTATCGATCTCACTACCGATCTCACTCAACGGGACACCATAGGACATCACGGGACACCACGGGACACCTCGGAGCACCACATCGGTCTCAGTATCGATCTCACGATCGATCTCACTCATCGGGACACCACGGGACACCACGGGACACCTGTCGATCTCACCATCGATCTCACTATCGATCTCAATTTTGGGGACACCGCGGGACACCACGGGACACCTCGGGGCGCCACATCGATTCCAGTATCGATCTCAGTATCGGCCTCACTATCGATCTCATTCAAAAGGGACACCACCGGACACCACGGGACACCGCTGGGCCCGAGGGCTTAGCTAGGTGCGCCGATCCTGCGGGCTCGGGGGCCTCCTCCGGCCCTCCACCCAACGCAGGGAGCCAGCCGACGGCTCCGCCGGCCAGGCCCGCGCCATGCCATAAGACACCACGGGAGGCCCACGTCTCGCCGCCCGCCGGGGGCGCGCTTTAGGACTCCTGCAGGCCCACTGAACCACCCGACTCGAGCCTTCCAAGGCTGCGAGGCCAAGACGGCAGAGCCCCACACAATCCCCCCCCCCCGCTTCGACATAACCTACAATCTAAGAAACACCAACCACATAATCATAGAAACACATTCGTGTCTTAGTGTGCGCGCGTGCGCGCGCACGTGTGGCGACATGAGAATCATCCCAACAATGCAGAATCAACTTCGAATACAACTGTGGGGACACCGAATGTTCCACTCGCATTCTGGGCCCGGCCATGAGATGATGCACTGTTCAACACAAGGCAACTCCTACTGCGCGCGACCCGGGGGATCCGGAACCCCATCGGCGTGCTAAGGTCTCACCTCGCAGGTGACGCACAGACGGGGGGATCACCCGAAACACGTTTGCCCATTACGAGTGGTTCTCATATCGCATATGGCGCCGACTAAGCATGCACGCGTGCGCAATTTTATCGCCCAATGTTTTCCCATATAGCTGAGGCCCCTTCTTCTGCCTTCCCCCCTCTGTCAATTAAAGCTGTGCGCGGCCCGCTTAGCTTCGACCGGAAGAGGTGCGCTCTCGACCCACGGATCAACAGAAAGTTTTCCCATATATCGCTCTTGTTGAGACCCAGACTGCGAATGGACCGAATGAGGTGCTCACGCCCAGTTTGGGGGCGCCCTGCCCGTCCGCGGGCCCCCTTGTGAGCTGAGCGAGCCAGGCGGGGCGATTGTCCGGTTGTCACCTGTGTTCCACTGGCATTCTGGGCCTCAGCATGGACCTCACGAGGCTCATTGGCAGGCTTGAGGACGTACCTGAACCCAGGGCTCGAGTTAAACAGTGTTTTCCATGTTCGTTTTGTTTTCGTTATCCCTAGGTCTGTCTTCGTTCCACACTTGCTGCAAAACGAAGCCAAAACGAAAACGGTCCACGAAATTGCCAAAACACCGTTTAGCTCGAGCCCTGCCTGAATCAATGACTTCGGGAAACAACAGAACGTAAACGAAACCGACAAAGAGAACACAAAACCAATATGTGTAATCAAGTAAGTCGTACCACTATCAAACGCAATGGGAAAATCGGCGAGCAACGATGGCGCGAAACCAACTGTGACACGAAACGCACTGTGCAGGGACCACAGCAAACGAAAACAACACACGCACTGCAACCTCGGAGACGCACCCACACAACACGAGAGGGAAAACTCGCCCCAACGCATGATACACACAAACGCAATAAACTGAGACGTACAGATAACACGGAACACATACGAAACAACATCTAAAACGAGCAACGAAACAATTGCCCAAACCAAGCACCACAGCCCTTATGTTGGTCCCTTTCCTGTGAGAGACCAACCCCTGTTGAATGAGGCATTGTATGGCGTGCTTCCTGCTCTCTGAGGACCCCTAGTCTGGCATGTTAGGGGGCTGCGGGGGCTGATCCCAGGTTCGGTTTGACAAATACCCCCTCAACAGGTCATCGATGATCGTCGGCTTCCTTTCTCACGACATCTTGCCTGTGAGCTGGCATGAACTGGTGCTGATATACGAATCGTCAAGACTCGGTGTTCGATGTTGCCGCGATGTGGCTGCGCATGTTTCCGAACCAAAGCCCGATGATGGTACGGTCTAAATCTTGATGCTGAATTCGAGTTCGGCGGGAAACCTAAACGTGCAGAGCAATGGCAAGCAGCATGCTTACCGTACCCATTTTTTACAAGAACTTCAAGTGGTTGTCTGCATGAAAAGCCAGAGTCCCCCGGGTAATCTGGTCAATGGGGTCCTGAGATTATGAAGGGGAACTGAGACACACAAATAAATACACACAAATAAAACTATCCCCCATAGTTTCCCATATTTTCTAAGTTTTTGTCTTCCCCCCCACTTCCCATATTTTCCCATATTTTCTGGGAATCGCCGATTAATTGTGTCTGTGTGTTTCTTTCCCTCCTGAGATTAGAAGGCGAGGGACACCAGGGCTCCCAAGCGCAATCGACCATAGAGCTGGCCCGAAACCAACCAGCCTTTTGATGTGTCACGCACGGCGGCGCTGCCACGTCGAACGGCAGACGGGCGGCCCCATTCAAAAGGTGGCCTCGCTGTCTTTGTCCTGCAAGCTGAGGTCGCCAAGGCCCTCTTCGTAGATGCGCTGCATCCACACAACGAATCGGTGGAAGGGAACTTCCTGAAGCAACGGCAAGATCGATGAACATAAGAAGCTCCAACATCCTATGCAGACGGCAGCTACCACGCGTAAGCAGCGGTTGGCCACCGCCACACATCGAAACGACGGGGCGGAACGAAGCATATTCAGACAAGGGAGCGCACTCCCGTTCAGCCCAGGAAAGTGAATTGAGATTGCAAGATTCGTGAAGTCCACATACACATCGAAGCGCCAGGAAACAAGTAGACGATGTGGAAGGGTGAAGGAACAATACTGTTTGTGGCACCACGCATACGCACTCCGACTTGGAACCAATGTGCCCCATGATGGTGCTAAGTCGATTGGTGAGAGTGGCATCTCGCATGATGGACCTTGACTTCCAACCCCAGACAAACTGATTCAGCATGGTAATCACAAGCTGATGTATATCTGCCACGGTGCTCCCCATGCACGAAGTAGAGTGACTACAGACCTCCTCCTTTTCTCTGCGCTGAGATCCGTAAGCGCTATTGCCGGAACCAGACCCAAGATTCTCAGAATTCTTGCTTGCTTCTGGGCGCGTCTGAGAATCCCCGCGTGACTTCCCACGAAGCTCTGGAGGCGTGGTTGGGAGACCGCAGTTCCCACGTGTCCTGCGATAGCCCCGGAATGCAATCCTGGGCCTCTCCTGGAGGTCACTTGGGCCGTCTCGAAGGGCCTGGGGGCCAGTCCAATGGACAACATCATCTCGAACACTTAGCTTGATGTATGTCGTAAGATCGCTCGCCTGTGCGGTCTGAAGAGCATCCGAGCCGGCTCAATATGTTCCACTGGCCACCCCAAAGCCCAGGGAAGCGTCGAGGGGCCGTGGAGGTGGGAGGTGGGGGCAACGCTGAAGGGGAACTGGGACACACAAATAAATACACACAAATAAAAATATCCCCCATATTTTCGCATATTTTCTCGGTTTCTGTCTTCCCCCCCACTTCCCATATTTTCCCATATTTTCTGGGGAATCGAGGATTAATTGTGTCTGTGTGTTTCTTTTCGTGGGGGCAACGCGTGCGCGCCAGCTAGTGCGACTGGCCCGCCTCGAACTCCGACGTCAGGAGCTCAGATCCTCCCGTGCGTGGGCCCTTGGACCCCTGCCCCCTTCTCCATCGGGGGCGTCCTGGAGGGGGGCGTCCAAGGAGGAGGAGGAGGAGGAGGAGGAGGAGGAGGAGGAGGCGGAGGCGGAGGCGGAGGCGGAGGAGAGGGGGGCTCGCAAATCATGGCCCGAGGCACGTGCGTGGCCCAATAAGGGGGGCCGGGGACGCAGTGAAAATGAGGAGAGGCCGCAGGAAATCTGGGGAGGCATCGAGGACCTGGACAGGAGTCCCCCCCCCCCATCCAGTCGTCACTCTCCCCTTGTGCTGGCCGCCCCCGACTCCATAGGGCCCGCTTTCCGCCCCGAGCTGTCCTTGACGCGGCCCCGTGGCCCGAGGCCGGGCCCCCCCAAGCCAGCACTGACGACTCTCGGCCGCCTCTACTTTAACGGGGCCCTGGGACACACACATAAATACACACAAATAACAGGATTCCCGATATTTTTCCACATATTTACTGGGTTTTCGTCTTCCCCCAACTTCCCATATTTTCCTATATTTTCCTGGGGATCGACGATTAATGGTGTCTGTGTTTTTGTTCCCTCCTGATACTTCTGTGGGCGCCTGGCTCCCGGGAAGGCCACTCCGGAGAAGGGGCACTCCCCAGACATCCGATGTCTTGCGTTCGTCCGTGCGGGGACCAAGGGAAGCCCGGCCCGTTTCCCAGGGCCAGGCTTCCGTGTCGTATCGATGTTGAGCTACACTGTCAGCGCCACGCTGTCCTGGGGCTTTGCTGTCTTCTTGCTCGTCACCATGTGTCACGTGCGCGGGGAGCTACACTGTCAATGCCGCGCTTCCCTGTGGCTCTGCTGCGCCCCTGCTCGCCACGCGAGGCGGCGGAGAGCCTGAGAGATCCACCCACAAAAAAGGCATTGTTTTCTTTGTTTTCCACGGCCCCCGCGGGGAGGGCCTCTCCGGCGAGGACGCGGTGCGTGTTCTGTTTTTTTTCCGGCGAGGACCGTCGAGGAGCATCCTGGATCATCGGCCCTCCTCGCCTCCCCCGCCCCTCCTCGCCTCTGCCCTCCCCGCCCTTGCCGCCGCACCCCCTTCCCCCCCGACGCCCTCGTCGCCCACGCCCCTCCTCGCCCTCGCGCCCCCGCGCCCTCGCGCCCTCGCTCGCCCCCCCCCGGCGAGGAGCCTCTCGAGGATCCTCGAGCCAAGGAAAAAAAAACACGCGCGAGCAGGCCGCTCGCCTCCTCGGCGGCCGCTCGGCCGTCGGCCCCGGCGCCGGCCCCGGGCTGCCGGGCAGGCCCGCCGCCGCCTCCGCCCGGCGCCGCCCCTCCCGGCTGACGATCGCCGCCGCCGCCGCCGACGCCACCGACGCCCTCGACGCCCTCGTCGCAGTCGTCGCAGTCGTCGCCGTCGTCGCCGACGCCCTCGTCGCCCTCGTCGCCTCTCGTCGTCCCAAGTTTTTGTTGGTGCCGCTGTACGCAGACCGTCCTCGGGGATCATGTGTGTACCCAACGCGGGCCGTGTGCTTTCTCGTGCCGATCTCCCGGGGCACGCCAAGAGGGCCCCAAGATTCCAACGAGGAGCTCAAGAACACCTCAAAGGCCTCCAGAATTGCCCCAAGAGTGCTCCAAGATGGCCCGCTGCCAGGAGTCTCAATACCGAAAGATATGGAAGGCACCTACGCCTCACTCCTGGACCTGCTCAGACTGACCCCGATCTTCGCGCACGTGCCGCCGGCTGCGCCCGCCCCTCTCTGGGCCGCGCACGTGCCGCTGTGCAGATCGTTCTCGGGGATCGTGTGTACCGAACGAGCCGTGCGTTTTCTCGGTGCTAAGGATTGCAAAAAAACCCTTCGGGGTTTTGCAATCCTTCGGCTAAGGGTTTTTTGCAATCCTTCGGGTTTTTTTTGCAATCCTTCGTTTGTTTGCAATCCTTCGTTCGAAGGAGCACGTGTCCGATCATGCCGTTCCGATATCCCGTGGCCTTCCATGGACTCCGGCCCCTGCAGGGGCCGTTCTCGGGCCCCGCGGGACCAGCAAAACTGCGATGGGGGACGAGGAGCCACTCCTGGGGAAAAGGATCGGGGCCTCGGGGGCCGTAAAATCAAAAAAAACAAATCGGTGGAAGCCCAGGTGTCGTTGTCGTCGCCATCGTCGCCGTCGCCGTCGCTCTCGTCATCGTGGTCTTCGTCGTGGTGGGAAACGATCGGGGCCTCTGGGGCCGTAAAATGAAAAACCAACTCGGTGGATGCCCAGGTGTCGTTGTAGTCGCCATCGTCGCCGTCGCCGTCGCTTTCGTCATCGTGGTCTTCGTCGTGGTGGGAAACGATCGGGGCCTCTGGGGCCGTAAAATGAAAAACCAACTCGGTGGATGCCCAGGTGTCGTTGTCGTCGCCATCGTCGCCGTCGCCGTCGCTCTCGTCATCGTGGTCTTCGTCGTGGTGGTGGTGGTGGTGGTCGTCGTCGTCGTCGTTCTCCTCTGTCGGCGGCGAGATCCAAGCCCTACAATTCAGACAGTTCGATGGGCGGCGGGGGTAGGGTTCGGATTTCGTCGAACACGTGGCGAAGTCCAAACCCTACCCCCGCCTCCCATCGGTTCAAGATAATCGATGGTTGGCGGGGGTAGGGTTCGGATGTCGCCACCTGCTCTTTCCGTGTCTCGGCTGAGGGCCTCGCCTCGCTACTCGGTGCCCTGCAGCAGCTGCAGAAGAAGGAGCACCAACGGGAAGGACCAGGAGGGTGCCAGTCGGTCGGCCTCGGTCTAGAGAAGGGGCTGCTGGACAGCCCGCAACAGGTGGGAAGAGGAGGAGGGATGTACGAGAGGCGTGGCGAGGGAGGAGTCACAGGGATGAGGACGGGGAGCGGAGGAACTGTTCGGAGGGTTTTCTGGATGGCTTCAGTGCGACGGGGGCGAGAGGGGTTCTATGGTCTGTGGGGATCGACAAATTCAAGAAAGGGGTGCTCGGAAGCGCGAGGCTAGAAGCTCTGGGGTGCTCGGGGGCTCTTGGGATCTCGGGGATGCCCATGAAGTTCCACGGAGCTAGGGGCTAACGGGTTTTCCGGGAGGGGGGGCGCGGCGCGACGTGTCTCGCAAGTTTGCGGCGGCCCTCTGCGGGTTTCGCATGCTTGTTCGCAAAGTCTTGACACGTGCTCCAAAAGTAGATGGGGAGACATGAAGACAGGGAGGAGAGGGAAAAAAGGAGCACAGGGAGAGGAGGGAGAGCGGAGCGGGGAAGAAGTGCTCGCCCTCCTGTTCCTCCTCCTCCTCCTCCTCCTCGTTCAACCTTGGGGCTTGGGCTCAGGACGGACGAGGCCGAGGAAGAATGGATGAAGATCCCCGAAAGCAGATGCGAAGGAATTAACAAGGAGCGCGCATACCAAGGACCATACAACAAAGGGCGCAGGCCAAGCCTCCATCTGGAGGGCGCCTGGCCCGAAGCAGCCACGCGGGCTTACGCGGCTTGCGGCACAAACCTGGGCAAGGGAAAGCCCACGCCCCCGAACTTCTTAACCTTGAAGTCCAGCTGAGCTCGGGAAACGTTCGGGCTAAACCTCAGGGCAAAGAACGGCCGCCTCCTCTAAAAACCCAGCCTCAGGTCGGAAGCCTGAGGCCAAGGACAGCATCCAGGACACCTCAAGTACCCCCCCCCCCGGGACACGTCCATGATACGTTCCAGGGCACTCTCAGGACGCGCTTCAGGACGCGCTCCATGACGCCCTCCAGGACACGTTCCATGGTGCGCTCCATGACACCCTCCATGACACCTCCAAGACACCCTCTAGAACACTTTCCAGGACGCTCTCCAGGACACCTCCACGCCGTCCAAGGCACCGGATCATGCCAGGGCGCCCTCCAGGACACTGACGCTACAGAACATCCTCCAGGACACCTCTAGGGCATTCCTGGACCCGCCCACATGGCTTTGGCGCCGTAAGCAGGCCCCATCGGGAGTTCAACCTCGAACGCCTTCGCCAGCGTCGCCACCGGGGTCGGGGCGGCGCCAATTTGCAGCACGTAAGCACTCAATCATACTGCACCCGGCCACTCTTGATATCCAGACTACCATACAGGGCAGTTTTTAATACATGGGATTTTTAAACATATTGGATTTTTTTAATGCATGACCAATGTATGAAAGAACTTATCCATGAACTCATCGTTGTTTTTAATACTAAATCCCAGCATTTCTAATACATGATCCGCACGCGGAGCATGTATTAAAAACGGCACTGTACTTACCCCTGCCACTCTGGACAGCAGAAGCCCAGGCCTCCAGCGTCATGGCAAAGCGTGCTGGCGAGTCTGTCCCTAAGCTTTTGAGCATCTGCACGCACGCGCCGGGCGCCTGGGCCATCAGAACGCCCCGCGCGGCGAGGCATCTGCTCCACCCAGGGGGCGGCGTCGCAATCTCTGGAGCCAGCGTGGCAAACGTCTTTTTTTCCTGCGGCGGCTCGTGCTACCACACGCCACAGTGCCTCCTCAGCACCCGCCCACAGCACCTCTCCATCGCATCTCGTCCACATGCCAGCACCTCTCCTGTCAGGCACCACCGGCCCGATTGGGCACTCCGGGGCCCAAGTCAGCCAGCGCTGCAAACAGAGCCTCCTCCTCCTCCTCCTCCTCCTCCTCCTCCTCCTCCTCCTCCTCCTCCGCCTTCTCCTGCACGACCCAGCGGCTCCCCAGAAATCTGCACCCCTCCACGGGGGGGCCAGGCGTTTTTCCTCCCGAGTCGCTCCTTGTGACCCTCCCATGGGCCCTGTGTGAAGGCCCCCAGAGGCCGACAGCGCGGCGGCGAACACCTTCCGCGTCGTGTGGTCTTGCGATGCGAAGGGGATCTGGGACACACAAAGAAATAGGCACAAATAAACAGAGATTCCCCATATCTTCTTACATTTTCTGGGTTTTTGTCTTCCCGCCCAACTCCCATATTTTTCCATCTTTTCTGGGGGATCGACGATTCATTGTGTCTGTGTGTTTTTTCTCCTCCTGAGTCCCGCCCCCACCCCCGAACCGGTCCTCGCCTGGTGTTCGGGTCACAGCTCGGGCCTCCGGCGGCCCTTCGGGACGATCTGGGCAACTGCAGACGCCTCTCGGCGAGCCGCGGCTGCTGGAGAACGTCCCGAGGCCGGGAAAACGCCGAGAAGCGACCGAAACGTGCGGAAATGTTCCACATCTCCAGCCGCGAACGCGGGGAGGCCTGGGGACGTCAGTGGAATACACGTCGGAGATACGGCAGGTTCGCGTCGTGCTGACGTAGGCGTTGGCTCCTGAACCCGCGGGTATCGGTCAACCTTGAATGATCGGCCGTTTCAGATCGCTCAACATCGACCGATTCTGGGTCGCCGGCTGCGCTCAACGTTCACCGCCGACGACGGGGTCGCCGCCAGTCGACACGACGCGAACCTACCGCATGTGGATAATAAGAAGCCTCCTAGATGGGGTCCGAGCAGATGGGATCGGAGGATCGCGCCGCATCGCAAATGCTTCGCGGACGCATCGGCGATGCATCGGCGACGTCAGCGATGCATCGGCGCCATCGGCGTGGAGAAATCTCGAGCTGCATCGTCGATGCGGATTGATCCGTTGACCCCATCTGCTTAGCCCCCATCAGGGAGGCCTAAACGCATGTGGAGACGCGCATCCTCAAATATCATCCAGGAATCGCACATCCCCAGCATCCTGGCGCCGTGAACAATCGCATGCGCACCGGTCTGTCCTGAGAGGCCACGCGCGCGGGTGGTGCCGAGGGCTCCAGCCGCTTTGTCGCGGCTTCCCAGACCTCCGACGATATGATTTTGTTCGATCTCGCTGTTTTTCATCAAGTTTGGCCTCGGGGGCATTTGATTGGGCCCCGGGCCATGAAAAACAGATCCGGGACAGAAAACTACGCCCGGGGAAGGGGTCGGGCTCTCTGGGGCCGTGGAGGCTGTTTTCCCTTAGACTCCGGCGAGCATAGAGGGGGACGATGGAGGGCATGGCAATGCCCGAAAGAAATTTTGGATTTCACGCAAATTTGGACTCACTTGAACGCCGCCTCGGCCCAGTGCTGTTTAAAAAGGCGGTTGAGGGGAGGGGGGAGGGGTGGGGAGGGGCGGGGGGAAGGAGGGGGCGAAATGCCATGCAAATGAGCTTGTCTGGGTCTTGAAGCAAACGCCTTCATGAACAAATCACATCGTCGGATGCCTGAGTTTCTGTCTTCATCGCCCACTTTCGCGCTCTCCCCGCCTGACCGAACCGAAACTAACCGAACGCAACCGACTGCGACGCAACCGAAACGACCGAAGCGTGAATACCCTTGTTTTCACGGCGTCGGTATTCGAGGGGGGGAAGCACCCCACGACCGCCCGCTCCCCGCCGTGGTCGACGATGGTCCGCAGCGCTGCGACCTCGGCGGGCCGCAGCTTGCGCACCCCGCAGCTCTCGAGCAGCCTGAGCATCTCGACCTCTCGCGGGGGGGGGGACTCTCGAGCAGTGGATACACTCAGGCGGGCGCCAAATAGTCACACGCGCGCCGACGATCCTGGGCAGGCCATCTTGGGCCCAGGATCTGGCTTGGCCATGCAGGCACACGTAACTGAGCCTGGGCCCAAGATGTGCCTGGCCGGGACGGGTGCACGTGTTTCGTTGGCGCCCTCCGGGCACTGGGCAAGATCTCGCGTGCAGAGCCTCGGCACTGTCGCGCTGCGGTGGCCCAGCGGTGGGCGCGAGCGACACCATGACAGCATGCCGCCGCGCTCTACCGTGGCTGGTGTAAGAGTGTGTGTGTGTGTGTGTGTCCTCCTCATGTTCGCCCTTGGTCTGCACGTGCAACCGTTTCGGCGGCGGCCTTCCCATCGGCACATGCTTGGTGGTAGTCATGCTTCACTGCGTCCCGCTATCGACCCTCGCCGAGTTGGACCAGCAAGCCTTGGAGTAAAAAGTGTGCGTGCGTGTGTGGGTGTATGTGGGTGTGTATGTGTGTGTGTGTGCGCTCCCCTGGACGACTGCGTGCTGCCATCCTGGCCTCGGCTGTCCTTCGTCGCTCGTCGCTGGTCCTACTGCGCCTCCACTCGGCCATCGTCGCACCCTCGTTGCCCATACCCGGGTACGCCGATGGCTGCTCGACCCGGTGCGGGTCCCCCATGATCTGAGCCGCCCCCCGCGCGCTCGCGCCCGCCCGTTCGGTGGACTTTCTCCGCCTCGACGCGGCGCGCGAGGCCGCGACCGCCAAAACAGTATATGTGTGTGTGTGCGTTTGTGTCGGGCCCCCTTGCTCTTGTCTGTCTTGCTCGGTTTTTTTAAGTTGAGCGACGAGGAGTTCTTCACGCGGAATGGAGGTTGCCATGCGCCGAATTGCCTCTCCAGGCCGCGTAGGTTTTCCCCGAAGGCAACAGAGATGATGGCGAAGCGACGGTCACGGCGAAGCGCGGTGGCGGACACGCACTGCAGCTCAAGTGGAAATGGTGAACATCACGCCTGATCGACCAGGAATTGGGGCGGAGGCGAGATGTGGAGATGATATGAGAAGGGTGAGGGCGCGGGAGGATTCGAGTGGGAAACCAAGAAGAACAGATGGCTGGGAGGTGGGCCGGGACAGAGAGAATGCCTGGACGATGTGGCATACGAGAAGGAGACGTGCAGAGTAGAGCGCGGAAGCGAGGGATGGAACTTTTACGAAGCGTCTCGTAGCGGCGGCCCTCGCGACACTCCATACCCCGCAAGCCGATGGCGCGTCCGCTCCGCGGGGGCGGGAGGCTGTGAGAAGCTCGAGACGGTGGCGCCTGGGGCCTGGGACATGGTCAGCGTGTCGCGCGCAAGCCGGGAGGGGCTCGATGTACACACCGCGTCGTCTGGTCAGCCGAGGAGCTCGGTGCCTGGACGCCCCAGCTGCCCAGCTCGTGGGCGGCCGGAGCGTCTATACACCGAATTCTCCCGTCGAGCTCCGTGACGTCCTGGCCGATCGGACGACGTGGTGTATACATCGAGCCCCTCCGAGAAGCGCGGTGGGAGAGAACCGCTTGCGCGACGTGCTTAAGCAAGAGTTCCTGTCCTTGGACGGGGAGAGGTTCAGCAGCAACAGAGCGGCCGCCACGAGAGCGTAGATGAAAGTGGAACCCTTCACCCCGCCCTCCCTCCTTCCCCCAGGTTCAAAGATTGTCTCAGGCATTCGGCAGCACAGGCGTGAGAGGTTGAAAAAAGTGGACCCCCCAGGATCTCCGCTGCGTAGGCCCGACCCAACTTTGATTATGGGGGGAAGGGGGGGGAGACGAACACGAGGTCGGGCACGAAGGGGTTCTACCTTTCTGCCCCCTTACTGGAGGATCGGGGAGACGCAAGACTCGGTCTCGGGGGACGCGGGTTGACCTGGCGAGGTCGGCAAGAAGATGGTGGGACCCAGTCTGAAATCTGGGGGGGGGGAGCTCCCGCTGCAGACACAACACGAACACTGGGCCATCCCAAACCCCAACGGGCTCGTCAAACAGCGTCGGCAAATCCGAGGGGAGGCAGCGCGGCGATGGGGTGCGGTGGCGGGAGCCGCCCCCCCACACCTGGGCTCGAGGCGGCTGCGGGCAAGAGAGGTTTTGTCGACGTTGATCTGGGAGTAGTGCCCGCCCGGCCTGTGGCCTAATGAAATCAATGTGGCATTCAGTCTCGAGTCCATAGTCAGCTCGCCTGCCGGTCGAGCGGAAGGGCTCAGAAGAAGGCCTGGGCGGCCTTGATGGGCGCGTCCACCTGCATGTGTCGCAAGGCCCGCTCCAGCTGGAAGCATCGCTCCTGCAGGCTGGCGGCCAGCTCGCTCTGGTGCTTCAGCTTCTCCTGCAGGGCAGAGATCTGACTCTCCCTCTGCCTTGGAGGAACAAGAGAACCACATCCATGTAAACTCCTGGAGGTCCGAGCGGAACTCGTGCGTCGGCGCTGGACCCCCTCCCGTGCGGAGCGCGCCAGGGGCGGCGCCTGAGGCGCCGCGAGAGGAGGGCCAGCGCCGCCCCGCGCAGAGCTCCAGAAGTTTACACGTCGTTAATTTCTAATCGTGCTCATTTCTGATTGTGCTCGTTTGTAGTCATTCCTGGACCTCTAGCCAGGAAGAGGCCCAGGATAGAGCAATCAGCAATGAAAGGAGCTTGGCCCCCAAAAAAACAAAGCATGTTCGAAGAACTAGACATGATCAGTGTGTAGGCTTGCGCAGTTTTCTCCCTCGATGCCTGGAATCCAGCTCCATGTGCGCCCTCATCCGCGAGTCGATCAACTTCGCCAACACCTCCTTGCCGGCGCGCGTGGCGAGGGCGGGGCGAGGGTTAAGTCGGGCCTGTCCCCCTACAGGGGGGTTTCCGACGAAAAATAAAAAAATACCCAAACAATAATCAACAAATAGTCTGGGGACTATGTTTCGAGTATCGTTTTGCCTTTTGGGGGCATGTTTGGGGTATTTTTCATTTTTGCGTCGAAGATCCCCCTGTAGGGGGACGGGCCCGACAGAAGGCGAGGGGGCCCGCCGCTCCAGAGAGCCCAGGGGCCGCCACCCCCACCCCAGTGGCCCCTGGAGCGGCCCCGTCCCCCCCTCGGAAGACTCCGAGAGGGCTCCCCGGAGGGCAGCCCGGCATCCTGGCCTCTCGCACCCTTCCCTGGGGCGCTTCCTTCGGCGACGGCCGCCGCCCGCCCGCTCCGTCATTGCTTTTCTTCTCGCCGATCCCTTCTCGGTGGGCGGGTGGGGAGGAGGAGGAGGAGGAGGAGGAGGAGGAGGAGGAGGAGGAGGAGGAGGAGGAGGAGGAGGGGGAGGAGGAGGGGAGGTTGGAGGAGGAGGAGAGGAGGAGGAGGAGGAGGAGGAGGAGAGGAGGAGGAGGAGGAGGAGGAGGAGGAGGAGGAGGAGGAGGAGGAGGAGGAGGAGGAGGAGGAGGAGGAGGAGGAGGCGGAGCGTCCCCAGGAAAGTCTGATCTCCTTACCTAGCCACTCTACGGGGCCGACGGGCCGAATTGCCTCCAGCAGGGAGGTCCACAGCTTGACGCGCAGCCCTGGCGATCGAGCGGGCGACCGAGGCAGGGACCGTCCCTCTGGTGGCTTCGCGCTTCTCCAGGTGGAGAAGGCGGTGCAAACGGAACATCAACGCAACCCCTCGAGCCGAATCCAGCGTGGGGGCGACGAGGGCAAGGGCAGAGAGTGGATCACTGGGCAACGGACGACCAAGGGCCACCCGCATCAGCTCACGAAAGTGCAGACACCAGACATAGTGCTTCAAGCTATCTGGAGCATCACAACCCAGGCAGCATCTACGGTCTCGATTCTGGAGACAGGTGTCTGTGACCCAGCCCCCGAGCCAGGTCTTGATGCATGCACACCTCCAGCTCGGGGGCGCACGCATCAGGACCTGCTCCACGTCGTGCCACACTACAGCCGCAGCCTCCAGGAGGGGCACTCCGAACCACTTGGGGAGCCTCTCCGAGACAAGGCCCCGCAGATTCCCATCCCTGGAGGCCCGCAGGCCCACTAAAAGCTCACGCTGCAGTCGTCTCCTCCGCCCGTCCTCCCACCGACCCGCCCCACCTAGGCTAGAGGGAAGGAGAGGGGGAGCGCCGCTCTTTTCGAGCAGCTCGCGCCCCGCCGCCTCTGCACGCGCCAGCGTGACTGCGGGGGCGGGCGCCTCCCACCAGGAAGGCCAGGGCTGGCCTGACATGCATCGCACCATCGGCAGCCTGCGGGAGGCCACCTCACTCAGGTGCGCAGCGGCCCGACGCCATGTCTCCAGCGTCGAGAGGGCCGAGCGCATGAGGGACGCCGCCAGGAGGTCCGACGTGGGCACGCATCTTGGACCCCCCAGCGTCTCCAAGTCGAAGAACGTGTTCTTCCTGAACAGGCTTCCCGAGCACCTCGCGAGCCGGCACAGCGCTCATCGTCAATCAGCTCCGTCGGCATCGGCCAGAGCTGCGCCTTGTAGGCCGGGACGGGCTGGCATCGACGGCCGTGCTCGAAGAAGGCGGCCGTCATGTCCAGCGGAGATGCCGCCAGTGCCAGGACCCGTTCACGAAGGCGCGCGAGTGGCGCAGCCCACTGGGCCGCCAGCGATGCACCAGGGCCCACCGAGCACCCCAGCAGCTCCACCGACGAGGCCACGGTGAAGGAGCCCCACCCGCAGGCCTCGTCCAGGCACTTCCTCATCGCGTCCTCCACCTCCGCCGAGAACGGAGCCCAACGCGGGGCGGCCGCGCACTTCTTGGGCTGGAGCTGGAGGCCAGCGAGGCGCTCCGCGAGGCGGAAGATCCTCGCCAGTGAGCGGAGCCCCCGCCTGCAGAAGATCAGGGCCTGGATGTCATCAGCGCACCAGCGAGTCAGGCCAAGGGCCTTGGCCTCCAGCTGCTTCATGCGCGCCTCCACGAACGGCTGCGCACCGATCGCGAACATCGTCCCCGAGAGCGGGTCACCCTGCAAGATCCCGCACAAGATGACGAAGAGGACCCAGTGGCAGGGCCCCGCCTCCACGACCTCGACGTTGGCGTAGGACTCCTTCAGCAGGTGCTCCAGGCCGAGCGGCGCCGTCCACGCCTCCAACACCCACCACATCCAGTCATGGAGGAGCGACGGGAAGGCGTGAGCGAAGTCGAAGCTCAGGAGGGTCGGCTCCTCCCAGCCTCGAGCTTGCTCCAACGCGCACATGGAGGCGACGCGGGGCATGGCGTCGAGCTCCACCAGGTCCTCCAGGAAGTCCCGCCCCGTGATGAATCCTCGCTGCGCCTTCGAGGCGCCACGGTCGATCATGCTCTTCAGCTTGAAGTTCACCGCAGAGGCGATAGCCTTGGGGCCCGTGGAGCGCAGCATGAGTGGACGTGTCTCATTCGGCTTCCTGATGACCTCCATGCCGTCGCCGTCCAGCACCTTCTTCGGCGGGAAGATGGCGATGCTCATGTTGAGCTCCTTGCGCATGGGACGGCCCAGAGCCATCCATCTCTGAGCCGCCAGGAGCACCTCGCAGCCCGCCGAGTGCGACAGCCACGCCCGCGCGGGCAGGCCATCGACCCCAGGTGCAGCAGGCCGAGCGCGCCTCAGAGCCCCCTCGATGGCCATGGCCGAGGGAGGCGCCAGAGAGCTCCAGTCAACCTCCTTCATGCCGTACTTCGCGATGAAGGCCTTGGAGTCACGCTCGCGTCGGCAGCGCTCCGAGGCGTCGCCCTCCGCTGCCAGGCACGCTGCGCGAGCGGGGGGGCAGAAGACCTCGCCCCAGTGGTTCGCCAGCGCCTCGTGGACCTCGGCAGGCGAGGCGAGCAGCCTGCCGCCAGGGGCTCCCACGGCCGCGCAAGGTGCCGCCGCGGGAGAACCGACCAGAGAGTAGCACGACGTTCCAGGGCTCGGCGCTGTCCAAGGAGCCGACGGCGATCAGAAACTCGCAGCTGTTCCTCATCTGCTTCAAGCTCCGCCTGAAGCTCGGCGCGCCTGGCCCTGGCCACGCGCCGCTGCGCCAGGACAAAGCGTCTGAGGAACTCCGCGTGGTCCTTCAGCATCACCACGCCCTTCATCACATCAACAGTCATCAGCTCCTCCAGCCAGGTGTGGCGAACGAGGAGCCTCTCCGCCATCGAGACGTGTTGGCGCGCCACCGCCCTTGCCACTTGTCTGAAGGTCAGCGCCGTGCACCGCTTCGACCATGCCATGCCCTGCAGCTGCGCATCACGCGTCTCTGCCGCAGCCGCCTGCATGGCTCGCACGTGCACCTGGTGCATGTCAGGCGGGGCACGCGACGACAGGTCCAGCACCTCCTCGTACTGGGCCAGCTTCTCCTTGAACATGGGGGAGTTCACAATGTCCTGGGGGATCGGGGCAGGCCTGAGCGGATCTCGAGGGCGCAGCGGGCGCCACATCCAAGAGATCAGGACAGGCGCGTGGTCGCTGATGTCCCTCCTGTGCAGCTCCCCAGGCTCACCCAGCACCTCGCATTGCTGGAAGCGTTGGGTCACCAGCCAGGACGGAGCGCCCAGGAAGACCCGATTGATCCTGGTCTCAATCTGTCGGCCAGCATGCCAGTGGGTCGCGCATGGGGCAACCATCTCCTCAGCATCACTCAAGCAGCGCTGCCAGCGCTGTTCTTGCGGGTGTCGAGCTGCAGCAACAGATCGGGGAGGAGCGTCGTCGCCACAATGGCAGTGCTCCAGTCTGTCGCCGAAATTGAAGTCGCCCACAACAAGTACAGCTGCCTTGACGGGGTCCCGCTTGGCCTCGAGGAGGTCAGCCGAGATCTTTGCCTGGACGCGTCGTTGCGATCCGCAGTCCAAGCCGTGGTTGTGAATGTTCCAGTGTGTAAGCGTGCAGGGCCTCCCCGCGTCATCACTGAACTTGGCACGGATACGCATTACCCTGCCAGGCACCAGTATTGACGATTCCCACACCACGCTCTCATCATCATCAGCCCTACGCATAGGGAAAAGAGTGGCCAGCCCGCCAATATCTTCACGTTCTCCCTCACAGAACGAAATAAATACTCGGGCTCGAATACCCACATCTTTGAGCAGCTCAGTCAAGCGGATGTGCGAGCCGTGCAACCTCCTGAAGTCCCAAGATGGCCGAGTCGCGCTTCCAAAACTTGGCAAGGAACTTCGCCCTCGCCTTCGCCGTAGCAGGCTTGAAGTGTTGTAATGCTGGAACTGTGGGAAAGCCGGCCTTTTGTTGATTTTGTCCAAAGTTCAAATAAAGCTCGCCAGGGAGTTCAAATAAAGTCCCAAAAAAGTTCAAAACCAAAGGCGCCGATTCTGACCCCCTCACCGACTCGCCCTCACGGCGCCCATTCCTGGGGACACCCGTCAAGCGCACCCAGGAATCACGTTTGCACTGCGATGTACAAACTGACCGATCTGGCGAAAAACTCGCGCTCGCCTCGGCAGCCCGCCCGAAAGACGACAGCGAACACAACTTATCAAAAACACCCTCGGGCCACAGGGCGCGAACAGCAATATGAAGCAGAGCTCGCTCGAACCACGTGGGCAACACGCGAAATCGCACGCACCATGACCACGCAACGCGCGACAGCCACAATATTGCGTCAATAATTCGCATGGAGGTCCTCATGACCCTCCTCTTACCCCTGGACCTCCCCCGCCCTCGCTCCGCCAGTCCCCCCCGCCCCTCCTCGGCGCCCAATCCCTCCCGGGAGCCATCGGCCTCATGCCCACCCTCCCAGTCCCCCTCCCCCGCTTCGCCCTCGCCGCCGCCTCCAACCCCCCGACGCCGCCGCATCCACGCGCCCTGGCCCCATCCCATCAAGCGTGCGCCGACTCCTGACTGCGATCCCCCTCCTCCTCCTCCTCCTCCTCCTCCTCCTCCTCCTCCTCCTCCTCCTCCCCCTCCTCCTCCTCCTCCTCCTCCTCCTCCTCCCCCTCCTCATCTTCCTCCCGCCGGGCTTTACGTCGATGTCTCGCCGGCGGTGCCCCGAAGGCTCCCGGGGGCTCTCGAGCCGCAGGGCCCACGGGTGCGAGACCGCGGCGAGAAGCCCACCCCGAAGACGGGGTCGGGGCCCGGCAGAGGAGGAGGAGGAGGAGGAGGAGGAGAAGGAGGAGAAGAGGAGGAGGAGGAGGAGGAGGAAGAGGAGGAGGAGGCATCGTGTTTTGCACGTGGGTACCCGCGGGCCTTTTCACGTCGGCGGCCACCGGCCGCGCTGGACGAGCTCCGCCCGCGAGTGCACCCCGAGCCAGCGCGGGGGGACCTGCAGCTGCTGGAAGGGAACCCCCAACTGCACAACATCGCGAGGTCCCCCCCCGAGGACCGCGATGTCGTGCAGCTGGAGAACCTCCGCCAGCAGCCGGCAGTACGACTCCGCGCCATCGCGGTCCTCCGGCGGCCGCTGGCGCCGCGCCGCCTCCACAGCGCGCGCCTCTGCGGCAGCCGCGCGCTGCGCCTCCGCGACCGCGCGAACCTCCGCGGAGGTCGCGCGCTGCTCTGCGGCGGCCGCGCGCGCCTCCGCGTCGGCCGCGCGCGCCTCCGCGTCGGCCGCGCGCGCCTCCGCGTCGGCCGCGCGAGCCTCCGCGTCGGTCGCGCGCGCCTCCGCGGCCTCCGCGCGAGCCTTCGCGTACGCGCCCCCGCCGCGCCGTTTGGGCGCCACGGCGGGGGCGCCGGCGGGCGCGGCGGCCGCGGCCGCCGCCTCCGCCGCCTCTGGCGCCGCCGCTTCGGCAGCGGGTGCAGCGGCCGCCGCCCCAGCAGCGGGCGCGGCGGCCGCGGGCGCCACCGCCTCGGGCGCCGCGCGCTTGCCCATGGGCCCCCCTCGCGACGGCCGCCGCCGACGCCGGGGAGGGCGCTGGTCTGCGGGGCGCAGCGCGAGCGCGCGCCCTCCTCACTCTACAGAACTCACTGCGCGCGAGCGCTACGTCGGACGCAGCGTCGCACCCTGATTAATATCCTCATTATCGCCCTCCTCCTCCTCCTCCTCCTCCTCCTCTCCTCCTCCTCCTCCGGCTGCTGCTGCTGCTCCTCAATCTCCTCCTCCACCTCCTAACTGCGACGCTCGAAGCGCTCGATTGCGAGAAACGAGAACAGGTCTTAACGGTGAATTGGGTCAACAGCGCAGTGTCAACAGCGCAGTGTCAACAGCGCAGTGTCAACAGCGCAGTGTCCAACAGCGCAGTGTCCAACAGCGGCAGCGTCCAACAGCGCAGTGTCCAACAGCGCAGTGTCCAACAGCGCAGTGTCAACAGCGCAGTGTCAACAGCGCAGTGTCAACAGCGCAGTGTCAACAGCGCAGTGTCAACAGCGCAGTGTCAACAGCGCAGTGTCAACAGCGCAGTGTCAACAGCGCAGTGTCAACAGCGCAGTGTCTAACAGCGCAGTGTCCAACAGCGGCAGTGTCCAACAGCGCAGTGTCCAACAGCGCCAGTGTCCAAGAGCGGCAGTGTCCAACAGCGCAGTGTCCAACAGCGCGGTGTCCAACAGCGCAGTGTCAACAGCGCAGTGTCAGCGCACAGCGCAGTGTCAACAGCGCAGTGTCAACAGCGCAGTGTCAACAGCGCAGTGTCAACAGCGCAGTGTCAACAGCGCAGTGTCAACAGCGCAGTGTCAACAGCGCAGTGTCGACAGCGCAGTGTCAACATCGCAGTGTCAACATCGCAGTGTCAACAGCGCAGTGTTGGTCAACAGCGCTATTGTCAACAAAACATGATGAAAAGCGCAATTCCAACAGCGCAGTGTCAACAGCGCTGTGTCACAGCGCAGTGTCAACAGCGCAGTGTCAACAGCGCAGTGTCAACAGCGCAGTGTCAACAGCGCAGTGTCAACAGCGCAGTGCCAACAGCGTAGTGTCGACATCGCAGTGTCAACATCGCAGTGTCAACAGCGCAGTGTCAACAGCGCAGTGTTGGTCAACAACGCTATTGTCAACAAAGCATAATGAAAAGCGCAATTCCAACAGCGCAGTGTCAACAGCGCAGTGTCAACAGCGCAGTGTCAACAGCGCAGTGTCAACGCAGTGTCAACAGCGCAGTGTCAACAGCGTAGTGTCGACAGCGCAGTGTCCTCCTCCTCCTCTTCCTCCTCCTCCTCCCTCCTAATCCTCCTCCTCTCCACCTCCTCCCCCCCATCCTCCTCCTCCTCGGGGGAAGAGGAGGAGGAGACTGGCGGAGGAGAATTGAAGATGAGACTGGAGGGAGAGAATGGAGGAGGAGAGCGGAAGAGGAGGGTGGAAGGGGAGAGCGGTGGAGGAGAGTGGGAGAGAGGAGAGGAGGAGGTGGAGAGTCAAGGACGAGAGTGGAGGAGGAGAGTGGAGGAAGAGAATACAGGAGGAGAGTGGAGGAGAAGTGTGGAGGAGGAGAGTGGAGGAGGAGGGTGGAGGAGGAGAGTGGATGAGGCGGGGTGTCGGACAGCGCAGTGTCTACAGCGCAGTGTCGACAGCGCAGTGTCAAAAGCGCAGTGTCAACAGCGCAGTGTCAACAGCGCAATGTCAACAGCGCAGTGTCAACAGCGCAGTGTCAACAGCGCAGTGTCAACAGCGCAGTGTCAACAGCGCAGTGTCAACAGCGCAGCGTCAACAGCGCAGCGTCAACAGCGCAGTGTCCTCCTCCTCCTCTTCCTCCTCCTCCTCCTCCTCCTTTCTAATCCTTTTCCTCTTCTACCTCCTCCTCCCCCCCCCCTCCTCCTCGGGGGAAGAAGAGGAGACTGGCGGAGGGCAATCCCACCAGCCCTTTAGGGCGTAGGTGGTGTAGAGCGTTTCCTCTGCCAACCTCCTTCTTCCCCTTCGGGGAGGGGTTTACCCCTCTCCTCACCACTCCCCACTGACCTGGACGGGGCCAGTCGCGACGCGTTGGAGCGTCCAAGATGGCCCAAGACGGCCCCAAGAGCGAAACAAACAAAAAACACAAAAAAAAATATGCTGACGGAGTTCCCCACATAAAGATATTAACGGTCTCGTGGGACCCACGGGGTACGACAACATCAGCACGAAGGAGAAGCTGGAAAGGTGGGGCCTCCCTGGGGAGGTGGGAAGGGCACGAAACCATGTGAATAGTATGGGTTTCCGATACCCTCCTCGCTCAGGCGGGGCCTCCCTGGAGGGGAGGGAGGGGGCACGAAACCATGTAAATAGTATGTGTTTCCGATGCCCTCCTCGCTGAGGCGGGGCCTCCCTGGAGAGGTGGGCAGGGCACGAAACCATGTAAATAGTATGGTTTTCCGATGCCCTCCTCGCTCAGGCGGGGCCTCCCTGGAGAGGTGGGCAGGGCACGAAACCATGTAAATAGCATGGTTTTCCGATACCCTCCTCGCTCATGCGGGGCCTCCCTGGAGAGGTGGGAAGGGCGCGAAACCATGTAAATAATATAGTTTTCCGATACCCTCCTCGCTCAGGCTGGGCCTCCCTGGAGAGGTGGGCAGGGCGCGAAACCATATGGTTTTCGGGTGCCCTCCTCGCTCAGGCGGGGCCTCCCTGCAGGGGTGGGAGGGGCACGAAACCAGGTAAATAGAATGGTTTTCGGATACCCTCCTCGCTTGTCTAAGTATATGGGCCTACTCGCTTATCTAAGCATACGGCTATAGCTATACGAACATCGAGCTATACGGCTATAGGGATATTGGGCTCCAGAACTACTGCAAATCGTCTACAAGGCCATGGCGCTATCAGGCTAAGGGGTTACAGGGCTAAAGGCATATCGCGAAAACGCTGCAGGGCGATACTCAGGCAAATTTTTGAAATTTGCCTGAGCATCGCCCCTCAGTGTTTGACGCCCTCACCCTTTTGCAGCCCTCAGGGGCGCCGGCACCAGGACTGCGCCGACCTACGGGACAATAAAGCAATAGTCTACATAGCGATGGTGCTATAAGGCTAAAAGGTTACAGGGCTAAAGGCATATCGCGAAAACGCTGCAGGGCGATACTCAGGCAAATTTTTGAAATTTGCCTGAGCATCGCCCCTCAGTGTTTTTCGCCCTCACCCTTCTCCAGCCCTGAGGGATGCTGGCACCAGGACTGCGCCGACCTCTAGGACAATAAGGCAATAGGCGATGGTGCTATAAGGCTGAGGGGTTACAGGGCTAAAGGCATATCGCGAAAACGCTGCAGGGCGATACTCAGGCAAATGTTTGAAATTTGCCTGAGCATCGCCCCTCAGTGTTTTTCGCCCTCACCCTTTTGCAGGCCTCAGGGGCGCCTGCACCAGGACTGCGCCGACCTATGGGCAATAAGGCAATAGTCTACAAGGCGATGGTGCTATAAGGCTAAGGGGTTACAGGGCTAAAGGCATATCGCGAAAACGCTGCAGGGCGATACTCAGGCAAATTTTTGAAATTTGCCTGAGCATCGCCCCTCAGTGTTTTTCGCCCTCACCCTTTTCCAGTCCTGGGGGATGCTGGCACCAGGACTGCGCCGACCTCTAGGACAATAAGGCAATAGTCTACAAGGCGATGGTGCTATAAGGCTAAGGGGTTACAGGGCTAAAGGCATATCGCGAAAACGCTGCAGGGCGATACTCAGGCAAATTTTTATAATTTGCCTGAGCATCGCCCCTCAGTGTTTTTCGCCCTCACCCTTTTGCAGGCCTCAGGGACGCCTGCACCAGGACTGCGCCGACCTATGGGCAATAAGGCAATAGTCTACAAGGCGATGGTGACAGTGTCGAACAGCGCAGTGTCGAACAGCGCAGTGTCGAACAGCGCAGTGTCGAAGAGCGCAGTGTCGAACAGCGCAGTGTCGAACAGCGCAGTGTCGAACAGCGCTGTGTCGAAGAGCGCAGCGTCGAACAGCGCAGTGTCGAACAGCGCAGCGTCGAACAGCGCAGCGTCCAACAGCGCAGCGTCGAACAGCGCAGTGTCAACAGCGCAGCGTCGAACAGCGCAGTGTCAACAGCGCAGTGTCGAACACCGCAGCGTCGAACAGCGCAGTGTCGAACAGCGCAATGTCGAACAGCGCAGTGTCGAACAGCGCAGTGTCCAACAGCGCAGCGTCGAACAGCGCAGTGTCAACAGCGCAAGCGTCGAACAGCGCAGTGTCAACAGCGCAGCGTCGAACAGCGCAGTGTCCAACAGCGCAGTGTCGAACAGCGCAGTGTCAACAGCGCAGCGTCGAACAGCACAGCGCAGTGTCCAACAGCGCAGTGTCGAACAGCACAGCGCAGCGTCAACAGCGCAGTGTCGAACAGCACAGCGCAGTGTCAACAGCGCAGCGTCGAACAGCACAGCGCAGCGTCAACAGCGCAGCGTCGAACAGCACAGCGCAGTGTCCAACAGCGCAGCGTCGAACAGCACAGCGCAGCGTCAACGGCGCAGTGTCGAACAGTACAGCGCAGTGTCAACAGCGCAGCGTCGAACAGCACAGCGCAGTGTCCAACAGCGCAGTGTCGAACAGCACAGCGCAGCGTCAACAGCGCAGTGTCGAACAGCACAGCGCAGTGTCAAAGCGCAGCGCAGTGTCGAACAGCACAGCGCAGTGTCAACAGCGCAGTGTCAAACAGTACAGCGCAGTGTCCAACAGCGCAGTGTCGAACAGCACAGCGCAGCAACAACAGCGCAGCGTCGAACAGCACAGCGCAGCGTCAACAGCGCAGTGTCGAACAGCACAGCGCAGCGTCAACAGCGCTGCGTCGAACAGCACAGCGCAGCGTCCAACAGCGCAGCGTCGAACAGCACAGCGCAGTGTCAACGGCGCAGCGTCGAACAGCACAGCGCAGTGTCAACAGCGCAGTGTCGAACAGCACAGCGCAGTGTCCAACAGCGCAGTGTCGAACAGCACAGCGCAGCGTCAACGGCGCAGTGTCGAACAGCACGGCGCAGCGTCAACAACGCAGTGTCGAACAGCACAGCGCAGTGTCAACAGCGCAGTGTCGAACAGCACAGCGCAGTGTCAACAGCGCAGTGTCGAACAGCACAGCGCAGTGTCAACAGCGCAGTGTCGAACAGCACAGCGCAGTGTCAACAGCGCAGCGCAGTGTCAACAGCGCAGTGTCGAACAGCGCAGCGCAGTGTCAACAGCGCAGTGCAGTGTCAACAGCGCAGTGTCAACAGCGCAGTGTCAATTCACACATTTAACGCAGTGTCAACAGCGCAGTGTCAACTCACCGTTAAGAGCTCCCTTTGCGAGAAACAAGACCAGAACCATCCACAATGATGACTGTCGTGCGGATATTCGGGGGCGCCGCTGACTGCTTAGGGATGGGCCCCAACGGCCACGGAAAACAAGGCACGATCAAGAACGCATGAGCCCCGCTAGCTACTGCCTTGAATGTTCTGGCTGGGCACTACACCATGTAATAGCCTCCGGCTTTTAATATTTTCCATCCCCCTGTCCCCCCTGGGGAGGAGCGTCGTCGTCGTCGTCGTCGTCGTCGTCGTCGTCGTCGTCTTGGAACCCTGCTGGGTCTTGGCCCGGCCCGTCCTAGGTGCCTCTTGACTATTTCGGGGGCCGACTTCGGGCCCGCTTGGGCCGCCTCGGGGCTCAAGCACGCACATCTTCGAACCGACGCTCGACCCGGGGGGAGGGGGGGGAGAGTCAGCAGGCGGGGGTCTCACCGCACCCCGCTCCCTCAGGCTGCTGACTCAACAAATTTGAAATCACGAGGCCAACGGGCGGGGGTCCCACCGCACCCCGCTCCCTCAGGCCGCTGGCCTCATGATTTCGCGGGCCCTGTGCAATCCCGCAAACGAGTCCGAAAAGAGCACCTGGTGGGCCACCCCGTCGTCGTCGTCGCCGAGCTCCGCACGACCCCGAAACGGCGGCGAGCCGACGGCCCGATAGCCGTAGGCATGATGGGGTCGACAGGTGATGGGGTCGAGAGCTCCGCGCGACCCCCACACGGAGGTGAGCCCACGGCCCGATAGCAGTAAGGCTAAGGATGATGGGTTCGAGAGCTCCGCACGAGACCCCCACAGAGGTGATGGGGTCGAGAGCTTCCAACGACCCCAAAACGGCCTTTCCAGATCCAACATCACCAACGCCACTATCATCATCGTCGTCGTCACCGTCACCATCGGAATCTGCACGGGCATCACCAGTACCATCATAGTCATCATCACCGCCGTTACCAGCCTGGACGACGCGCCCACCCGCGCCCGGCGCCCTCCTCCTCCTGCTCCTCCCCCTCCCTCTCCTCCTCCTCCTCCTCCTCCTCCTCCTCCGCCTCCTCCTCCTCCGTCCCGCTCGTTTCCTCCTCCTCCTCCTCCTCCCTCCTCCTCCACCTTCTCCTCCTCCTCCTCCTCCTCCTCCTCCTCCTCCTCCTTCTCCTTCCTCCTCCTCCTCCTCCCCCACACCCCTCTTGGCTCTTGGGGCGCGCGGCCCCTCGCAGGGCGCGAAAGCCCCCCCAGCGACGGAAAAGTGGCAAGGGGTGGAAGAATCGGAGAACCGGGGGAAGAGCTCGGGGGCAGGAGGGCGGAGGAGACCCCATAAGGAAGAGGAGGAGGGACCAGGGAGGATGGGGGGAAATGAAAGAGGGGGAAAGGAGAGGGGCAGCATTCCCCCCACCGCTCCAGGCCCTCGCCCCGCCCCGGCGCCACATCGCGACGGCTGACCCTGCCCGCAGATTGGGCCGCCGGAGGCCCCCATTCGGCCACGAGGCCGCCGGAACGCAATCCGAGATATGAACATCTAGCCTGGGGGTGGGGCCCGATGGCCACGAGGCCCGACAACGGCCCCCAGAGGCCAAAATCTAATTAGGATGTTTTCAGGAGAGCACTCGGGACTGAACAAACACACCCGCTCGGTGTCCATGGGCTGGGGGGGGTGCGACGGCCCAGTGGGCATCGGGCGAACTCTGTTCACCCAGGGCGCTGGATGCCTTTTCGACAGCGACGCAGGCCTTGGGATCTCGCCGTGGCGACGCAGGCCCTCCAAGGAGGCGCAAGAAGGGCGAGGGACGCTCGGTGGGCGCGCCTTGGCCAGAGCCTGGAGGGCGCATCCGGCGACACGCTAGAATCTACCGCTAGAAAAGCCGCTAGAATGGCCTCCGCCTTCCCGTCCTCCCCCATCCTCTCTCCCCCCTCGTCCTCCTGCCCCCCCCGTCCTCCCGCTCCTCCTGTTCCTCGAAGCATTTGCGGCGGCTGAGTACTTGAAAGGCGCCAGCTGCCAAATGGCCCGCTGCGCGGACGTCCGATACCCCAGCGCCGACTGGGCCCGCACGCTCAAGCTTCCGAAGCTTTTCTGGCGTAAGCCCACACGGCAGGGTGCACGCCCGATATCCGCCGCCGCGCCTGTGGGCACGTTGAGGCGTGGAAGAACGCCAAGTCCTGTCCTGATAGGGTTTTTTTGTAGAGTCTTCTAAGGGACCCCCCCCTCTCCGGGACGCATCTCGCTGCATGAATCGGCCCTGGTTTTGGGGGCCCCTGGGCGGCCACTGCGCCTCCCTGGTCGGGCTGGCGCGGTGGCGGGACTTGCCGAAGGCAGCTGGATATCTATCTTGGGCACCTCCTGGAGATCCCTGATGTCCGCCACCGCGCCTGAGGCGCGCTGCCCGCACTGGACTTGTCGCTAGCTGCTAGCTGCCCGTTGCTGGACTTGTGACAAGTCACTTGTCGCTAGCTGCCCAAAGTACTTCCTGGCGGCCCCGATGCACGCCCACCCCCGTGCAATACCAATCAATCGGTTCTTCGCGGGAGGGCGCCATCCCGAAAACACCCCGAACGCCAGAGAATTCACAATTCGCCTGCGAAGGGCAACGCAACAACCATGCGGCGCTACGGCCGAGATCCCCGCGCCCATGCCAATGACGCGTTGCCTCGACGGCGGGGCTTGCCACAGGCGGCTGTATACTTCTGGTACGCTCTCTTCTTCAGCACTCCCGTGTTGGTGCGCGCCTTGAAGCACATTCCCTCGAATCCACCAGCCCCTTCGGGGCCGCGCAGCGTGGGAGGCTTTTCCTTCATGTAATTGCTGGGGGGCCGCGCGCCGATTTGGGGCGCGCCGGGGCGCTCCGAGAGAGGCCGCCAGAAAACCCGAGGCCAACTGAGGCCCTCAGACTCAAGCACAAGCGCCGGTGCGAAAAGCGGCACAACGCGCTTTGCAGCGCCTGTCGAACCCGAAGCACTGTCGCCCGGGAGAGACTGCATCAAACCCGCCCAAGACGAACGGAGAGCGGCCCGAAGCTGTCCGGCGAGGCCCGGTATGCCCTAAACGGCGACTGGGAAATGCCTGGGAAGGCTTTCGGACAAACTCGAGCGCCGCCTATGCGGCGCAAAAGGGCCCTCCGAGGGCCTCTGGGCGGCCCGGCCCGAGAGGGCCCGAGAGGGCCGCGAGGCGCCCCACCAAGACTTTAGCTGAGCACGCGGCCAATCCAACAAAAACGCAAGGAGCCCCCAAGGCACCCCCGCCAGAACAAACGGGACGTCGGGCGCGGCGCAAGCCCACTGAATTCCGCACACGCGCCTTCGTGCACGGCTGCCCACCCATCCTTCACGCACTGCGGCTCCTCATCCTTTTTGAAAGCCTTCGCGAAGGCACTGTATTCTTCGATGGCCTCGGAGTGGGGCCGCCGAGTATCCCCCCATCTCTATCCCTCCCCCTCCTCCCCCCGCCCGACTTGCCCCTCTCTGTCTCCCACCCTCACCTTGCCCCTCCCCCTCCCTTCCCCGTTTTTGGGGAAGGAGGAAAACTGAGGGGAACGAAATGTCCAGCACACGTTATCCACTCGCACCGCCACCAAAAACGCGCACCGGAGCCAGACGAACGAGGAGGAAAAGGAGGGGAGGAGGGAGAGTGGGCAGCGGGGTTGCCAGAAAACGGCACGTTCGCATCGCCTCCTCCCCCTTCCCTCCTCCAGCAAGGGCCACCGGAGGTGCCCGGAGGATCCCCAGACGACCGCCGCGAGGCCTCCTCCGTCGTCGTCGTCGTCGTCGTCGTCGTCGTCGTCGTCGTCGTCGTCGTCGTCGTTGCCGCGGTCGTCGCCGCTGCGATGACGACGACGACGACGACGACGACGACGACGACGACCCCCTCTCGCACCCCATTGCCCCCCTCCCTGGCGGTGGCAAATAACCATTAATGCCGTAGGCGGCGCCTGCTTCACCTGCCCCGACCTGCTCTTGATGGCAGCCCCATAGGCGCGGACGCACGTCTCGCCAGCAATTGGGACAAGATCATCAAATCATACCAGCCCTTCAGGGCGGAGCAGGTTCGGAGTGTTTCCTCTTCCACCCACCCACCCTTAGGAGAGGAGTTTGCCAATCCCCCTACCCCTTCCCCCTGGACCTGGACGGAGGGGAAGTCGCGAGGGGTTGGAGAGCCTAAGATGGCTCCAAATGGGCATCCGGGAGACCAAGATGATCTCCAAGATGGCCCAAGATACTCCAAGATCGGTCCAGATGGTTTCCAACATGCTCCAAAAGGCCCCAATACCACTCGAATACTGGCCCAAGAAGCCTCGGAAACTCCCAAGGAGCCCCCCAAAAGGCCAACATCAATGGTGTTGGCCTTCTCGCCCACTCGCGTCCGATGAGCCCCCGAGGCCTCAAGATGTTTCCACGATGGCCCAACAGGGCCCCAAGAGAAGCCCAATAATCCCCCAAGACGGCACCAAGAGAGCCCAAGAGCGACCCAAGGACGCCCCAAGAGGGCTCCAACAGGCGATCTTAGGGACTCTAGAGAGGCAGCCGTCATTAGGGCCCCCTCTTGGATCAACAAAACGCTGAGACACACAGAAATGGCTTTGAAGGATGTTCGCTTTTCGGGGGCATCTTTGGGAGGCGTTTGACCGATGAGGGCTCCAATATCTCCCAGGATGCTTCAGGATGGCCTCCAAGATGGCGCAATATTGCCCAAGCTCGCTCAAGACGGCATCCAAAATGCCTCCAAGAAGCCCCATGATGGCCCCGGAATGAGCCCAAGTGGCCACGGAACCTCCCGAGGCGGCCCCCAAGATGCCAAAACCCTTCCGGCACCTGAAGAAAATTAATAATTTAGGCTTTCACGCCGTTTCGGTTCCCGTGGGCTCCCGAGGCCTCACGAGGGTTCCAAGATTGCCCAGGAGGGCCCCAAGAGAGGCCCGAGAAGCCCCCAAGACGGCCCCAAGAGCGCCCCAAGAGGGCCCCAACGGGCCAGTTTAAAGCTCAAGAGGGGGCCCTAATTGCCCCCCCCCTCTCTGATAGATATCCTCCTAAACGATTCAAAAAAGGGGCCCAAGATGGCCCCGAGAGGGGCCGTAGAGGCCCCAAGAGACCCCTCAGAGGCGCCCGACACGCACCAAGAGGCCCCCGGCACCGCCAAGAGACCCCTAAAACGCCCCAGGACGCCTCTGGCATTTCTGCTCGCCCTCCTGCTGCTACTGTTGCTGTTGCTGCTGCTGCTGCTCCTTCTCCTCCTCCTTCTCCTCCTCCTCCTCCTCCTCCGCCTATTCCCCCTCATGTTCGCCCCTCCCTCCTCATTCCTCCTCCTCCTCCTCCTCCTCCTCCTCATCATCATCATCATCATCATCACCATCCGCATCATCATATTCATCGTCATCATCGCCATCATCATCATTATCAGCATCATCATCCGATTGTTCCTCATCAGTTCCTTTCCTCCTTCATCCCAACTCCTCCTCCTCCTCCTCCTCCACCTCCCCCTCCTCTTCCTCCTCTTCCTCCCCCTCCTCCTCCCGACGAAATAACGTGCAACGAGGGCGCCGCCCCTTGCGATTGCATCGCCTGGGGGGTCGCCCGAAACAACAAATGCCCAGTGCTTATGAGGACACCGTTCGCGGCAGGGCCCGCTCGCCCCCCTCATCCTGGTTCCCATGCTCCTTTCCTTCCTTCCTGGCCCCCCTCCCATCCTCGTCTCCCCCTCCCCCTCCTCCTCCTCCTCCTCCTCCTCCTCCTTCTTCTCCACCTGTTCTGTGAAATCCCGAAGGAGGATTCAACCAGATGGCGTTGCCTTTTCTGCGCGGTGTGAGCCAAAACGCCAGCGCGCACGTGGCAAAGTCTTGCGGTGCATACTAAGAGCTTCGCCCAGCAGCGGCAGATTTCTCAAAGTGAGCCACAGCGCCAGCGGGCGCGTGGCAAAGTCCTGCGGTACATATTTAGGTGCGTCGTCGGGCAGCGACGAGGTGACGTCGCCTTTTCTGCGCGGCTTGAGCCACAACGCCAGCGGGCGCGTGGCAAAGCCCTGCGTTAGTTAGATATTTAAGTGCTTCGCCAAGCAGCGGCACATTCCTCGGGGCGAGCCACATCGCCAGCGGGCGCGTGGCAAAGTCCTGCGGTACATAATTAAGTGCTTCGTTTGGTAGCGACAAGGTGGCGTCGCCTTGTCTGCGCGGCTTCAGCCACGACGCCAGCGAGCGCGTGGCAAAGTCCTGCGGCGTGCGTTTCAATGCTTCGCCCGGCAGCGGCAAATTCCTCGGGGTGAGCGGCGGCGCCAGCGGGCGCGTGGCAAAGTCCTGCGGTTCATATGTAAGTGCTTCGTCTGGCAGCGACAAGGTGGCGTCGCCATTTCTGCGCGGCTTGAGCCACAAAGCCAGCGGGCGCGTGACAAAGTCCCGCGGTACATATTTAAGTGCTTCGCCTGGCAGCGGAAAATTCCTCGGGGCGAGCCACATCGCCAGCGGGCGCGTGGCAAAGTCCTGCGGTACATATTTAAGTGATTCGTCTGGCAGCTACAAAGTGGCGCCGGCTTCTCTGCGCGGCTTGAGCCACGACGCCAGCGGGCACGCGGGGAAGTCCTGCGGGACATATTATATTCGCCCGCAGCGGCACATTTCTCGGGGAGCGCCACAACGCCAGCGGGCGCGTGGCAAAATCCTGCGGTACATATTAAAGCGCTTCGTCTGGCAGCGACAAGGTGGCGTCGCCTTTTCTGCGCGGCTTAAGCGGCTTCAGCCACGACGCCAGCGGGCGCGTGGAAAAGTCCCGCGGTACATATTCAGGTGCCTCGCCGGGAAGCGGTGCATTCCTCGGGGTGAGCCACGGCGCCAGCGGGCGCGCGGCAAAGTCCGGCGGTACATATCTATGCTCTTCGTCTGGCAGCGACATGGTGGCGTCGCCTTTTCTGCGCGGCTTGAGCCACAACGCCAGCGGGCGCGTGGCAAAGTCCAGCGGCACATACTAAAGTGCTTCGCCCGGCAGCGGCACATTCCTCGGGGTGCGCCACAAAGCCAGCGGGCGCGTGGCAAGGTCCTGCGCATCATATTTAAGTGCTTCCGTCTGGCAGCGACAAGGCGGCGTCGCCGTTTGCGCACGGCTTCAGCCACGACGCCAGCGGGCGCGTGGCAAAGTCCAGCGGTACATAGAGAGGCGCTTCGCCCGGCAGCGGCAAATTCCTCGGGGTGAGCCACAACGCCAGCGGGCGCGTGGCAAAGTCCTGCTGTGCATAATTAAGTGCTTCGTCTGGCAGCGACAAGGTGGCGTCGCCTTTTCTGCGCGGCTTCAGCCACGACGCCAGCGAGCGCGTGGCAAAGTCCCGCGGTGCATATTTCAATGCTTCGCCAGGCAGCGGCAAACTCATCGGGGTGAGCCGCGGCGCCAGCGGGCGCGTGGCAAAGTCCTGCGGTTCATTTTAATTTAAGTGCTTCGTCTGGCAGCGACAAGGTGGCGTCGCCTTTTTCTGCGCGGCTTGAGCCACGACGCCAGAGGGCGCGTGACACAGTCCCGCGGTGCATATTTAAGTGCTTCGCCTGGCGGCGGCAAATTCCTCCGGGCGAGCCACATCGCCAGCGGGCGCGTGGCAAAGTCCTGCGGTACATATTAAAGCACTTTGTCTGGCAGCTACAAAGTGGCGCCGCCTTCTCTGCGCGGCTTGAGTCACAGCGCCAGCGGGCGCGCGGGGAAGTCCTGCGGGACATATTCAAGCGCCTCACCCCGCAGCGGCACTTTCCTCGGGGAGCGCCACAATGCCAGCGGGCGCGTGGCAAAGTCCTGCGGTACATATTAAAGCGCTTCGTCTGGCAGCGCCAAGGTGGCGTCGCCATTTCTGCGCGGATTCAGCCACGACGCCAGCGGACGCGTGGAAAAGTCCTGCGGTACATATTCAAGTGCCTCGCCAGGAAGCGGCAAGCGGCGCGTTCCTCGGGGTGGGCCACGGCGCCAGCGGGCGCGCGGCAAAGTCCTGCGGTGCATATCTATGTTCTTCGTCTGGCAGCGACATTGTGGCGTCGCCTTTTCTGCGCGGTTTGAGCCACAACGCCAGCGGGCGCGTGGCAAAGTCCAGCGGTACATACTAAAGTGCTTCGCCCGGCAGCGGCACATTCCTCGGGGTGCGCCACAACGCCAGCGGGCGCGTGGCAAAGTCCTGCGCATCATATTTAAGTGCTTCGTCTGGCAGCGACAATGCGGCGTCGCCGTTTGTGCACGGCTTCAGCCACGACGCCAGCGGGCGCGTGGCAAGGTCCCGCGGTACATGGAGAAGCGCTTTGCCCGGCAGCGGCACATTCCTCGGGGTGAGCCACAACGCCAGCGGGCGCGTGGTAAAGTCCTGCGATACATAATTAAGTGCTTCGTCTGGCAGCGACAAGGTGGCGTCGCCTTTTCTGCGCGGCTTCAGCCACGACGCCAGCGAGCGAGTGGCACAGTCCCGCAATACATATTTCAGTGCTTCTCACGGCAGCGGCAAATTCCTCGGGGCGAACCACAACGCCAGAGGGCGCGTGGCAAGGTCCTGCGGTGCATATTTCAATGCTTCGTCTGGCAGCGACAAGGTGGCGTCGCCTTTTCTGCGTGGCTTCGCAAAACCAGCGGGCGCGTGGCAAAGTCTTGCGGTGCATATGTATGTGCTTCGCCCGGCAGCGGCAAATTCCTCGGGGTGAGCCACAACGCCAGCGGGCGCGTGCCAACGAGGCCTGCGGTTCAGATTTACGTGCTTCCTCTAGCAGCGACAAGGTGGCGGCGCTTGATCTGCGCGGCTTGGGCCACAGCGCCAGCGGGCGCGTGGCTAAGTCCTGCGGTGCATATTTAAGTGCTTCGCCCGGCAGCGGCACATTCCTCGGGGTGCGCCACAACGCCAGCGGGCGCGTGGCAAAGTCTCGCGGTAGTTCTCTAAGTGCTTCGTCTGGCAGCGACAAGTTGGCGTCGCCTTTTTCTTCGCGGCTTCGGCCAGCAGACGTCGCGTGGCCCAGCAGCCACGGGGGGGGGAAGATAACGACTGGTGCGTCCATAGGTCGTGCTCGTGGTGCGGCGTCGGCGGGAGCCGCAGCACAGCGGTCGTCGTCGCCCTGACAATCCCACGGTTTACCCCTGACGCCGAGGATCTCCACCTCGGCCCAAGCCCAACGCTGGTCTGGCGGCAATCGAGCAACCGCCGTCCCACGCTGGGCGCCTTTCGCAGTAAGCGCCAAAGCCGTACCGCTCCTGCTGGTATGCCCAGTATAGTACCCAGTAACCCAGCGTGGCTCCAGGTCGCGCTTGAGCGCGTCCTCAACCAGCCTTTTGACGCTGGTACGCTCGCCGAAGGATACTGCAACTCGCTTCCAGCGCTTGCCGCTGGTGTTTTGATAGGCTGTATTGCCGTCGTCTCCTAGCCCAGGCCCAGACCCGCTGGGCACCTGCGCCGTGTATATCGGAGCCCACAGCGCGATAGGATGACCAAATGGCAGCTTGCGATCCCACCTGGCCTGAGCAGCGACGATCAGAGTCCTGATGACGCCCTTGATCTCCTCCACAGCTTTCTCAGCTGCTCCATTCGGCCTGGAACTCGTCGACCAGGCTTTCTGGAAGAAGATGCTCTCGGCCCTCGCACATGCTGCAAACGTCGTTCTTGAACGCTAGCATTGGGTTCTCGCCATCCGACTGGAACGCGCAACGTGCATGCCCGATGTGGTTGAAGAAGTCGATGCATACGCGCGTGCTCAACTCGCCCGTGCCTTCCGCCAGTACTGAGCTCGCCCCGTAGCATACCGCCCCACTGGGTAACGTGTCGTGCGCGACGATCAGCGTGATGGCGTGATTGTCTCCTCCTCGGCCGTCCGACCCCGAGGGGCTGAGATAGTCGTAGTAACCGCAGTGGTCGGAAGCTCACCATCCCTAGCGTGACGACCTCTGTGAGCTTGACCCGTGCCTTGGGCCTCGTGGCACGCACGGCACCAGGACCGAAAGTCAACATGGCCCTGAGCATCGTGCTCGTCGATCTCCGCCTGCGACGGTAGTTTCGTGTCCTCAGGGTGCCGCACTTTGAGTGGACGCCCGATTCGGCCCTCCTCGCTCCTCCTCTAGGGGTTCCGCGCCCCGTGCCAGCGCCCCCAGCGCTGGCGGCGCTGGCGGACTTACAGACGGGCTGGCCGGCGGCCCCCCGACCCCGAACCTGCGGCGGCAGCGGCTGCGGCACCACGCGCCGTGACTCCCTCGGCTGTGCGGAGTAATCGAGTCGTGTGGGTGAACGCGAGGCCCCGCGGCTATGCCACGAGCGCCTGCTGCATCAGTCTGGCGAGCTGCACGCTAACCATCAACAGTATGAACGGGTAGCGCCCTGAGCGCCTCGGCCCTGGCCTTCGGCAGCTTCATGCAAGCGTTGTAGACGCCGTTCTCCTGATGCGGCTTGATGTCCTCGTCGACCTCGCCACTCCTCTGGAACCGGTTGATCACCTTCGCCCTGCCCGCCGTGGAGCCTAGATCGAGGGCCCGACCCTTCCTGTCGCCAACGACGCTGACCTAGCCCCGCAAAAGTCGCCGCGACAAAAAGCTTATTAGCTCCAGTTCGGCGCCCTCGCAGGCGCCAGGGAATGCCGCTCTCGGCGGTACCCTCCAGTAGGCCGCCGCCCTCATGTCGTAGCTGTGCGTCGTCGGCGGTCTGGTAGCGCACGTTGTTCGGCTCCGTATTCTGCGAACTCCAGTCGCGAGGGATGGCCGATCTCGCGCGCCCACTCTCAAAGTTAACCTTGAGCCAACCTCGACCATCTACTACT
>CAUYUJ010014002.1:701289-769722 GCA_963575745.1 Prorocentrum cordatum | reverse complement strand
TCCTGGAACACACACACACCGTTATTGGTAACTCGCACATGTCCTGGAACACACACAATCACACACACCGCTACTGGTAACTCAGTAACTCGTACGTGTCCTGGAACACACACACACACACACCGTTATTGGCGACTCGCGCGTGTCCTGCAACGAGCACACACACCGTTATTGGTAACTCGTACGTTTCTTGGAACACGCACGCGCCGTCTCTGGTAACTCGTGGGAGTCCTGGAACACGCACACACACACTCACGCACACACACACACGCACGCACCCACACCGCCACGGGTACCTCGTACGTGTCCTGGAACACACACACACACACGCACACACACACGCCGTTACTGGTAACTTGTACGTGTTCTGGAACACACATACACACACCATTACTGGTAATTCGTACGTGTCCTGGAACACACACACACAATGTTACTGGTAACTCGTACGTGTCGTGGAACACACGCACACGCAACTTTGCTGGTAACTTGTACATGCCCTGGAACACACACGCACACGCCGTTACTGGTAACTCGTACGCGCCCTGGAACACCCACCCACCCACACACACACCGTTACTGGTAACTCATACGTGTCCTGACAGACACACACACATTGTTACTGGCAACTCGTATGTGTCCTGGAACACACACACACACACACACACACTGTTACTGGTAACTCGTACGTGTCCTGGAACACACACACACACACACACGCACACACTGTTACTGGTAAACACACGCACACACAACTTTGCTGGTAACTCGTACGTGTCCTGGAACACACACACACCGTTATTTGTAATTCGTGCGCGTCCTGGAACACACACAGACACAGACACATACACACACACACGCACGCACGCACACACACACACACACCCAACACACACACGCACACGCACCGCTACTGGTAACTAGTACGCGTCCTGGAACACACCCACACACAAACACACACACACACCGTTACTGGTAACTCGTAAGTGCCCTTGACACACTCACACACACTGTGACTGGTAACTTGTAAGTGTCCTGGAACACACACACATGCACACACACACACCGTTACTGGTAACTCGTACGCGTGCTAGAATGCTAGAGCACTCACACACACGCACACACCGTCAGGGCCCTTGGGGACGGGGGTCGAACGCAGACGGAGGCCCCCCGAAAGGGGAGGGGCGGGATTGAAAATGAAGGAGGGGGGCTTGCTACTTTGAATCTCCGTGCCCCTGTCCCTGCCCTCTTGTTTTTTTTTCCCCCCCGACTTCCCCTCCCTGCCCTCTTCTGCCCTGGCGGTTGTTCTCTATGTTGGGTTATTGTGTGCTTGTGTGTCTGCGCTCGTGCATGCACAGGCGCCCGCGCGTTGGTGCTGCTGTCGTCTTGGGGCGCCGACCTCAAGGCAAGTTGGCAATTCAATTCACTGTTTCGCTTTCCATCTCGGTGGCCCTCGAGGACAGCGGTGCGCTGTGCATCACCACGCACGCGACCACAGGAGGAGGAGGAGGAGGAGAAGGATGAGGTGGGAGGAGGGGAAGGAGGAGGGGAATGTTGATGATGAGGAGGGGCGACGATGATGATGATGATGATGATGATGATGATGATGATGATGATGATATCGCTGACAATCAACGGATTGCAACAGGCTCGCCAGCGAAGCCGCCCTCCTCCCGTTCCATGTCAATTAGCTGCTTGGCCAGACGGCCGTTCTCGCTGTCCTCTAATGATATTGCCTCGAGGTCATTCCGGCCACTGATGCGCTCGGCACGATGGGCGGCCTTGCCGAGCTCGGCCTTCAACGCATCATGCGCCGGCTTGTCGCCGCACGGCCTGGCAAGCCACGCCATGAGGTGCCCGAGACAGAACCGGCGCCGGCCGTCCTCTAGTTTGAGGCGGCGGTCCATCTTGCACCGCGCAGAGCCAACCTGATGGCCTCTCTTGCAGTGTGCATTGCACTGCTTCAGCCTGACGGAGAACTGCAGCTCGCCCCCAGGCACTTGCACTGTCCTCCAATCACCGGCGGGGCCGGGTGGCGGCGGGGGGCCATGCGGGGCAGCTGCAGCTCCCGGCGGTGCTGGCGGCGCAGCTCCCGGCGGGGCTGGCGCCGGCGGGGCCGGCGCTGGCGGGGGCGGCGGCGGCTCCACCGCTGGCGGGGGCGGCGGCGGCTCCACCGCGCCGAAAAGCCCGCCGTCATCCAGGCCGAACTGCCCGCCGCCCTCGTCTCCGCCTCCTGGCGGGCAGACTGCGTCGAGGTCGTGCATGTCGTCCATCAAGTCATCGCAGGCTGCGTCGCCGGAATCGTGGCTATCGCCGTCTGCGCCGTCATCGGCCGCAGCCTCTGCGCGCCGCCCAGCTATGTCGTCCAGCGGGTCGGGTGGCCGGCTGCCAGGCGGCAGCGGCGGCGGCGGCCTGGGCTGCTCATTTGCGCTGCCTCTCCAGAACTCAACGGCGGGCAAGTACGGGCGGGCGCTCAAGTTGCCGATGCGAAAGTGCACCCGGATGTCCGATGCCGACGCAAAAAGCCGGAACGTCTCCACCGTGAACGCATGCTCGAAGGGGAGATCTTCGAACGCCCGCCACGACAACACCCATTGTGCACGCACTGGGGCGGTCAAGGCGACGCCTGGCCGTGCCCGCTCGACGCGAAAGGGGCCCCCATCATCCGACAGGCGCAGTAAAGCCAAGCGCCACGCGCCATGCGCCAGGTTCGTGTAGCTGCAGTGGTACCAGCGCGCACCGTCTGGCCAGGCAACCCTGAAGACGACACACGCCTTCGTCAGCAGGCGCCTGCTCAATGTCTTCGCGCCGAACAACCTCGCCAACTTCACGACGAAGGCGCACTCAAAAGCTGCCAAGTACGGGGCGCGATGGAGGCACATCCCGGCCAAGTTGCAGAGGTTCGGCCGGAAGAACCTGTCGGGTATGTGGCCGATCGGGCTGCACTTGGCGTGGCGAAAGGGCTCCTGCAGCGCGCTCCACTGCTCCCTCAGCTTCAGTGCGAAACCCGGGGGCGCCACGGAAAGCACGTGCTGGGTCATCTCCTGTATGGGAAATTCGATGTCGATATTCAGGGCACCGCCTGCATCGGGAAAACAGGTTGCGCATCCCTCGCGGCCGCCGCCGCACAGCAAGGCCAAGTCGTTCGACTCCGCAGCCGCCGCCTCCCCCCAGGCCATGAGGCACCGCATATCTTGTGCAGCTTTGTCCGCAGCCTCTCGGGTCTTGGAGGCATGGGCGCCCCGAATGCGATCGAGGACGCCCTGGAAGCCAGACGAAGCGACAATCGCGCCCTGGCCCTGGGCAAGGCCATCTTCCAGGCTGGCGGCGCTCGGGAAAATGTTGCCGATGACACGCCTCCGAAGAATCGTCTTTTCTATGCCAACTGCCCGTAATCTGGCCATCTCCTCGGGCGGCAGAGCCCTATATCTAGCTGAGAGGCGGCGCAGAGTAAGTGGGCTGGGTTTGCCCCTCGCCCCTGTCAGTTGCTCGTGGCAGAACACGCGCCGCGGCCCGCCACCCCAACTCCACAGCCATTTATTTTTGATCCTCTTCCTGATATGCTTGGACTGGCTACCCGCCGCCTTCTCTGCCATTTTCTCTCTGGGATCTGCTCTTTTCCTCTTCGAGGGTCGAGGCGGCCTCGCAGTGCTGAGGCAACGCATGTTGCGACGCACGCTGATGCGATGCCGAGCCAACACGAAATACCCGTTCAGATTGGACGCGTGCGTTGCCCAGGAGCCGGATCCCATGATTTGCAATCGCCGTAAACTAGCATGACGGGCCTCTATGTTGGGGATGCCAACGTCTAGAAGCTTGGCAGCTGCCCGCAAGATGGCCATGGAGTCCTTCGACAGCAAATCGGGGTAAGCACGGATGTGCGACGCTGAGAAGTGGTCGTACATGCAGTCAGGGTCGCTGACGATTGACTGGGCGATGAGCTCCCTGTCGGCTGGCCTGGAGGGGCGCTACAAGCAAATCGCCCCCATGGCGCGGGGCGGACACGATCCCCCGTGCACCGTCGCAAAAGAGGCCCGTGTTGAGGAGGGGGAGGGCGACGCAAAGAGAGAGAGAGAGAGAGAGAGAGAGAGAGAGAGAGAAAGAGAGAGACGGAGAGAGAAGTTGTTGGTAGGACATGATGTTTCCTGCGACAGGGGGGATGCGCCTCCAGCACTCGCAGGCAGGATTTGGCCCTGAACGCCGCGGAATCATATTTCATTTGCCCCCCACAGCACTCGGACTGTCCATGTCAAGTGGGCCACATTGTGCTGCCAGCAATGCCGGGCATTCTAGGTTTTGCCGCGGCTTGTCCCCGGCAAAGCTGGGTCCAACAGGGGCCACATGCCGACGGGCCACCAACCCACGGGCAACCGAACTGCGCGGCCCCCAACAACGGCCCCCGACCCATGGACAACCAACGCAAGAACCATCGACTCATGGAGACTAGGTGCAACTCCTCCGGCCCCTCTGCGGCGCTGCCAGGCTGAGAACAATCGTGGATGTCGTAACTGCGGCGTGGAATGGCGACCGCCGGCCACCTGCGAGCCGACGCCCCATCCTATAATGCCATGGGACCGCGCCCTCAGGGCAGCGATTCACAATGCATGGTTGGGGGCCCACAACTGTAACATGTGATAGGCCCGCGCCCTAAAGGCCACGATCCACCAGAAATCCCACCAGCCCTTTAGAGCGGATATGGTTTATTTAGAACGGTTCCTCTTCCAACCCTCTCCTTCCCCTACCCCCTCGCCCTGGACCCGGACGGGGGGGCCGCGAGGGGCTGGAGCGCCCACGATGGCCCAAGATGGCTCCAAAAGGGCCTCCGAAAACCCAAGACTCCCTCCTATATGGCCCGAAATACTCCAGGATCGCTCAAGATGGCTGCCGATGTGCTCCAGGAGGCCCCAAGAACACTCCAAGACGGATCCAAGAGGCGCCGGAGCCTCCCAAGGAGGCCCCCAAGAGGCCAACATCTTTCAAAAACCAACAGAAAATCAATAACTTTGGCATTCTCGCCCTTTCGCTGCCGATGCCCAAACACGCCCCCAAGAGGCCCCTAGAAGCCCCAAGTAGCCCCAAGAGGCTCCCAAGAGCCCCCGAGAGAGCCTCACGAGGCCCCCAAGCGGCCCCCAAGCGGCCCCCAGGAGGCCCCCAGGAGGCCACCCAGACCACCCCCAGATGCCCCCAAGAGGCCCCAGGAGGCTCCCAAAATGCCCACGCGGGCGCAGGCAAGCGCCAGCGATGCTACAAGACGGGCTGGCGGAATGAGCGAAGCGATTAAATAACTTTGGCATTCTCGCCCTTTCGGCTCCGATGGCCCCCCGAGGCCTCAAGATGGCTCCCAAATGGCCCCAGAAGCCCCAAGAGAGGCCCAATAATGCCCCAATACGGCCCCAAGGGCGTCGAAGAGCGATCCAAGAGCGCCCCGAACAGGCAGCGCTAAATTAGCCCCCCCCCCCTCCCATATCAACAGAGGACATTGAAATATTAGCTTGTCGCTTTTGGCCCAAGAGGGTTCCACGATTGCCCCAAATGCTATCAAATGGCCTCCATGATAGCGCAATTTGGCGCAAGTTGGCTCAATATGGCCTCCAAGATGCCTTCAAAAAGCCCCATGATGATGGCCCCAAGATGGGCGCAAGTGGCCACGGAGACTCCCAAGGAGGCCCCCAAGATGCCCAAACAATTCCATGACCAAACAAATATCAATGAGTGAGGTGAGATGGGTGCTTCGGCGGATTCAGCGTTCTACCGCCTCTGGGAGCGTGAGTAGGTTAGCTCCCGCTCAAGGGGGGGAAATTCGTTACGTTGCCCACCCCCTCGAACGTGGAATGCCCGAGGCGCTGGCCTTATCGCCCCTTCGCTTCCGACGGGCCCCCGAGGCCTCAAGATGATTCCAAGATGGCCCAAGAGGGCCCCACGAGAGGCCCGCGAATGCCCCAATAGCGCCCCAAGAAAGACCCACCCAAGAACCAAGAGGCGAGTTGTGGGGCTCAAGAGGGGGGAACTAATTACGCAGGGCCCACCTCTTTGATCGATGTCCTCCAAGATTGTCCCAAGAAGGCCTCCGAGGCCCCCAACAGGCCCCAAGATGGCTTCCAAAGGCGCCCAAAAGGCCCCAATAGGCCCCCAATACGCCCCCAAGAGGCCCTCAAGCGGCCCCCAAGAGGCCCCAAGAGGCCCCCCAGAGGCACCCAATAGGTACGCCACACGGGGCCGCCGGGACCGCCAAGAGACCCCCAAGACGCCCCAAGAGGCCTCAGGCCCTTCTGCTCGCCCTCCTCCTCCTCCTCCTCCTCCTCCTCCTCCTCCTCTTCTGCTTATTCCTCCTCCTTGTCGCTCCTCCCTCCTCCTTCCTCCTCCTCCTCCTCCTCACCCGCCTATTCCCCATCCTTGCCCCACCTCCCTCATCAATACATCAATCCATCCATCCATCCATCCATCCATCCATCCATCCATCCCACGCAGAGTTCCCCACGCAATGTTTCGCCCTGGGGCCCAGGGCGGCCCTGCCCCTCGCCGCCCTCGCCCATGGCGTGTTTTCCTTTGCAGAAGTGCCCAGGGCCGCCGCGCGCGCGGCGGCCCTGCCCCTCGCCGATAGCCGATAGCGCGTTTCCCTGCGCAGGGTGCCCCCTCGCCCATAGCGTTTTTCTTGCGCAGAGTCGCCCAGGGCCACCGCGCACGCGGCGGCCCTGCCCTTCGCCCATAATGTGTTTTCCTGCGCAGAGTGGCCCTGCCCCTCGCCCATTGCCATAGCCCATAGCGTGGTTTCCCATGCAGAATAGCCCAAACCGCCGTGCGCGCGCGCGGCGGTCCTGCTCCTCGCCGATGGCGCGTTTTCACATGAAGGGCGCCCCCATCGCCTATGGTGTGTTCTCCCACGCGGGGTCGCCCAGGGCCCTCTCGTCCGTAATTTGTTTTCCAACGCGGGGTGGTCCAAGGCCCTCCAAGGCGCGCAACGGCCCTGCCCCTCGCCCATGGCGTGTTTTCCCTTGCAGAAGTGCCCAGGGCCGCCGCGCGCGCGGCGGCCATGCCCCTCGGCCATAGCTCGTTCTCCCACGCAGAGTAACCCATGGCCGCCGCGCGCGCGGCGGTCCTGCTCCTCGCCGATAATGCGTTTTCTTGCGCAGAATGGCCCTGCCCCTCGCCCATGGCGTGTTTTCCCACGAAGAGTAGCGCGGGGCCGCCGCGCGCTCGGAGGTACCGCCCCTCGCCGGTTGTGCGTTTTCCAACGCACGGTGCCCCCTCGCCCATGGCGTGTTTTCCCATGCAGGGTCGCCCAGGGCCGCCGCGCGCGCGGCGGCCCTGCCCCTCGCCCATGGCGGCCCTCCCACGCAGAGTGGCCCAGGGCCGTTGCGCGCAAGGAGGCCTCTCGCCCATAGCGTGTTTTCCTACGCGCCCGGGGCCGCCGCGCGCGCGCGCGGCGGTCCTGCCCCTCGCCGACAGCGCGTTTTCTCACGCAGGGTGCTCCTTCGCCCATAGCGCTTTTCCAGCGCAGGGTCGCCCAGGGCAACCGCGCGCGCAGCGGCCCTGCCCCTCGCCCATAATGTGTTTTCCAGCGCAGAGTGGCCCTGCCCCTCGCTCGTAGCGTGTTTTCTTATGCGCCCGAAGCCGCCGCGCGCTCGGCGGCCCTGCCCTTCCCCGGTAGCGCGTTTTCCCGCGCAGGGCGCCCCCTCGCCCATCGCGTTTTTCTATCGCAGTGTGGGCCAGGGCCGCCGCGCGCAAAGGGCCCCTCGCCCATAGGCTGCGTGGGAAGCGCGCTATGCGCTATGGGCCATAGCGCATAGCGCGCTTCCCACGCAGACTGGCCCAAGGCCCAAGGCCGCTCGCGCGGCGGCACCGCCCCTCGCAATGTGTTTTCCTATGCAGAATGGCCCTGCCCCTCGCCCATAGCGGCCATACCGGCTTTTCCTACGCAGAGTAGGCCTGGCTGCCGCCCGCGCGGCGCGGCGCTCCTGCTCCTCGCCGATTGTGCGTTTTCCGGCGTAGGGTGCCCCCTCGCACATAGCGTGTTTCCCAGCGCAGGGTCGCCCAGGGCCACCGTGCGCGCGGCGGCCCTGCCCTTCGCCCATAGCGTGATTTCCCACGCAGAGTAGTAGGCCCAGGGCCGCCGCGCGCGCGCGCGCGCGGCGGTCCTACCCATCGCCGATAGCGCGTTTTCCAGCGCAGAGTGCCCTTTCGCCCGTAACGTGTTTCCCATCGCAGGGTCGCACAGGGCCGCCGCGCGCGCGGCGGCCCTGCCCCTCGCCCATAATGTGTTATCCACCCAGAGTGGCTGGAGGCGCGCGGCGGCCCTGCCCCTCGCCCATGCAATGTTTTCCACAGAAGAATGGCCCAGGGCCGCCGCCCACGCGGCGCTCCTGCCCCTCGCCCACAATGTGTTTTCCAGCGTAGAGTGGCCCTGCCCCTCGCCCATGCGATGATTTCCTATGCAAAATAGCCCATGTGGCCTCCGCGCGCGCGGCGGTCCTGCCCCTCGCTGACAGCGCGTTTTCCCACGCAGGGTGCCCTCTCGCTTCTAGCTTTTCCCATGCAGGGTGTCCCAGGGCCGCCGCGCGCCCAGCGGCTCTGCCCCTCGCCCATAAAGTCCCACATAGAATGGCCCAAGGCGCGCGGCGACCCTGCCCATCGCCCATGGCGTGTTTCCCCCCACACAGAATGGCCCAAGGCGGCGTGGCGTGTTTTTCCACGCAGAATGGCCCAGGGCCGCCGCCGCGCAGCGGCCCTGGCCCCTCGCCAATGGCGCGTTTCCCCACGCCGGATGGCCCAGGGCTGCCGCGAGCGCGGCGGCCCTGCCCCTCGCCCATAGCGTGGTTTCCATCGCAGAGTGGCCCAGGGCCGCCGCGCGCGGGGGCACCGCCCCTCGGCCATAGCGCGTTTCCCATGCAGAGTAGCCCAGAACGGCCGCGTGCGCAGTGGCCCTTCGCCCATCATATGGCTTCCCACGCAGAGTGGCCCTGCACTTCGCCCGTGGCGCGTTTTCCTGCGCAGGGTGCCCTCTCGCCGATAGCGTGTTTTCTCGCCTATAATATGGTTTTTGTTCAGTCAGGGTGGCCCAAAGCGCGCGGTGGCCCTGCTTCTCGTCCATAGCGTATTTTTCCAAGCACAGTAGCCCAGGGTTGCCAGGCCGCCGCGCGCGCGGCGGCCCTGTCCCTCGCCCATGGCGTGTTTTCCCAAGCAGAGTTGCCCAGGGCCGCCGCGCGTGTGCGCTGCGGCACCGCCCCTCGCCGATAGCGGATAGCGCGTCTTCCGACGCAGAATGGCCCAGGGCTGCAGCGCGAGCGGCGGCCTTGCCCCTCGCCAGTAGCGCGCATAATGTGTTTTCCAACGCAAAATGGCTTTGCCCCTCGCCGATTGCGTGATTTGTGATTTCCCACGCAGACTAACCCGGGGCCGCCGCGTGCGTTCCCTCGCAGGGTTCCACCTCGCCCATAGCGTGTTCTCCCACGAAGAATGGCTCAGGACCGCCGCGCACGCGGCGGCCCTACCTCTCGCCCATGGTGTTGTCCCACGCGGGGTGCCCTAAGGCGCGCAGCGGTTTTGCCCCTCGCCCATGGCGTGTTTTCCTACACGGCGCCTTTGCCCCTGGCCCTCGCCCATGGCCCATGGCGTGTTTTCTCGCGCAGGATGGCCCAGGGCCGCCCCTCGCCCATGGCGTGTTCTCCCATGCAGAGTAGCCCTGCCCCTCGCCAATCGCACAGAATTGCCTAGGGCCGCCGCGCGCGCGGCGGCCCTGCCCTTCGCCATAATGGTTTTCTCACGCAGAGTGGCTCTGCTTTTCGCCCATAGCGTATTTTCCCACGCGCCCGGGGCCGCCGCGCACGCGGCGGTCCTGCCCCTCGCCGATAAAGCGTTTTCCGCGCAGGGCGCCCCCTTGGCCCTTGGCCACGGTGTGTTTTCCCATGCAGGGTCGCCCAGCGGCCCTTCGCCCATGGCGTGTTTCCCCACGCAGAATGGCCCAAGGCGCGCGGCGGCCCTGCCCTTCGCCCATGGCGTTCTTTCTCCACGCAGAGTAGCCCCGGGCCGCCGCGCGCGCGGCGGACCTGCCCCTCCTCGCCCATGGCGTGTTTCCCCACGCAGAATGGCTGCGCGCGCGGCGGCCCTGCCCCTCGCCGATAACGGTTTTCTGACGCAGAATTGCACAGGGCCGCCGCGCGCGCGGCGGCCCTGCCCCTCGCCGATGGCGAGTTTTCCGACGCAGAGTGGCTTTGTCCCTCGCCCATAGTGTGATTTCCTAAGCAGAGTAGCCCGGGGCCGCCGTGCGCGCGGCGGTCCTGCCTATGTTTCCCCGCGCAGGGTGCCCCCTCGCCTGTGGCGTGTTTTCCAACGCAGAGTCGCCCAGGGCCGCCGCGCGCTTCGCCAATAATGTGTTTCCCATACAGAGTGGCCCAAGGCGCGCAGCGGCCCTGCCCCTTGCCCATGGCTTGTTTCTTGAAGCAGAATGGCCCAGGGCCGCCGCGCGCGCGGCGGCCCTGCCCCTCGCCCATGCCATGTTTTCCGATGCAGAGTGGCCCAGGGCCGCCACGCACGCGGCGGCCTGGTCCCTCGCCCACACCGTGTTTTCCCATGCAGAGTGGCCCTGCCCTCGCCCACAGCGCCACGGCGTGTTTCCCATGCAGAATGGCCCTGCGCGCGGCGGCCCTGCCCCTCGCCCATGGCGTGTTTTCCCACGCAAAGTGGCCTCGCGGCGGCCCTGCCCCTCACCCGTGGCTCGTTTTGCCACGCAGAGTGGCCGCCGCGCTCGCGGCGGCCCAGCCCCTCGCCCATAGCATGTTTTCCAACGCAAAGTGGCCCGGGGCCGCCGCGCGCGCGGCGGCCGCGGCGCGGCCTTGCCCCTCGCCGATGGCGAGTTTTCCGACGCAGAGTGGCCATGCCTTTCGCCCATAGCCCATAGCGCGATTTCCCATGCAGATTCGCCCAGGGCCGCTGCGTGTGCAGCGGCCATGCCCCATCGCCCGTAGCGGGCTTTCCCGCGCAGGGTGCCCCCTCGCCCATGGCGTGTTTCCCACACAGAGTGGCCCAGGGCCGTCGCGCGCGCAGCGGCCCTGCCCCTCGCCTATGGCGTGTTTTTGCACGCAGAGTCCCAAGGCGCGCGGCGGCCCTGCCCCTCGCCCATGGCGTGTTTCCCCACGCAGAATGGCCCAGGGCGGTCGCGCGCGCGGCGGCCCTGCACCTCGCCCATGGTGTGTTTTCCCATGCAGAATGGCCCAGGGCCGCCGCGCGCGCCTCGCCAATGGCGTGTTTCCAACGCAGAATCGCCCAGGGCCGCCGCGCGCGCGGCGGCATCGCCCCTCGCAGTGAATATGTTTTCCATGCACGGTGGCCCAGCCTCTCGCCCATAGCGGGATTCCCCGCGCAGAATGACCCAGGACCGCCGCGCGCGCGGCGGTCCTGCCTTTTGCCGATCGCTGGTTTTTTTCCCATGCATGGCCCATGGCGTGTTTTCCCATGGCCCAGGGCATGGCGTGTTTTCCCACACAGAGCACCCCAGGGCCGCCGCAGGCGCGGGGCAGCAACACCGCCGCTTGCCCATAGCCCATAGCGCGTTTTCCCACGCAGAGTGGCCTGGGGGCGCCGCGAGCGCAGCGGCTTTGCCCCTCGCGCGTGGCGCGTTTTCCTTCGCAGAGTGGCCCAGGGCCGCCGCGCGCGGCGGCCCTGCCCCTTGCCAATTCATATGTTTTTTTTTCCAATGCGAAGTGGCCCTGCCCCTCTCCCATGGCTTGTTTTCCTGCGCGGAGTGGCCCAGGGCCGCCGCGCGCGCGGCGGCCTTGCCCCTCCCCCATGGCATGTTTTTCACGCAGAGTGGCCCAGGGCCGCCGCCGCGCCCTGCCATTCGCCCATGGCGTGTTTTTTCCCCATAGCGCGTTTTCCCACGCAGAGTAGGCCAGGGCCGCCGCCCCTCGCCGATTGCGCGCCTTCCTGCACAGAGTGGCCCAGGACCGCCGCGCGGGCGGCGGCCCTGCCTCTCGCCCATAATTTTGTTTTCCCACGCAGAGTATCTCTGCCCAACGCCCACGGCGTGTTTTTTCCTACACAAAGTGGCCCAAGGCCGCCGTTCGCGCAAGGTGCCCCCTCGCCCATAAGGTGTTTTCCCGCGCAGAGTGGCCCAGGGCCACTTGCGCGCGGCGGGTCTGGCCTTCGCCCATCAGGTGTTTTCGCGCAGGGTGGCCAAGGCGCGCGGCGGCCTTGCCCCTCGCCCATGGCGTGTGTTCTCACGCAGAGTGGCCCAGGGCCGCCGCGCGCGCGGCGGCACCGCCCCTCGCCCATAGCGCGTTTTCCCACGCAGAGCGGCCCAGGGCCGCCGCGCGCGCGGCGACCCTGCCCCTCGCCCATGGCGTGTTTTCCCACGCAGACTAACCGGGGGCCGCCGCGCGCGCAACGGTCTTGCCCTTCGCCGATAGCGCGTGTTCATGCGCAGGGTGCCCTTTCGCCCATAGAGGGTTTTCCCACGCAGGATGGCCCAGGGCCGCCGCGCGGCAAAGGCCCCTCCCCTTCGACCCCTTAATCCCCCTGAGGGGGGGGGCGGGTGAAGGCCACCTTTAGCCCATAATGTGTTTTCCCACGCAGAGTGGCCCAACTTGCGCGGCGGCCCTGCCTCTCGCCCATGGCGTTTTTTCCCACGCAGAATCGCCCGGGGCCGCCCCGCGCGGCAGCCCTGCCCTTCGCCCCTGGCGTGTTTTCCCACATAGAGTGGCCCAAGGCCGCCGCGCGCGCCGCGGCCGTGCCCGTCGCCCATAGTTCGCCCCTCGCCTTCGTTGGGTTTGTCTGCCAGGGCGGTCCCTGGTGAGAGAACCTAATTAACAGGCTGCGAGTTGGGGTGTCCCCAAGCAAAGGGCCCGCCATAGGCACTCCTGTGCCTTCAGGAGGCTTCCATCGCTGTCCTGGCTGCTTCCTCAGGGATCCTCCTCCTCCTCCTCCTCCTCCTCCTCCTCCTCCTCCTCCTCCTCCTCCTCCTCCTCCTCCTCTTCCTCATGCGAAAAACAACAGCAGTCCCCCTCTTTGTTCCTACACTTCCCTAGTCCGCTCAACTCGGCTGGGTGTTGTTTCTGGGACGGGCTGGCGGGGATGCGCGAATCGTCGAGAATTGCCCGAGGTCTGCGCTCCCAGAGCCGCCCCAATTTACACGGGACACGCGCCACCGAGGCCACAAACCAGAGACCAGAATAAATTGCGCCGGGGCCGCGCGTCCAACGTGAGGGGGCCGCGCCTGGGGAGCCATCCGCAGCATTAAATTGGGGCGACCCTGCGCCACCATGGCCACGGGCCCCTGCACATTACGCAAAGAACGCGCCGCCAGTCACCGGAGCCACGATCCATCTGAAATTGCGTTGGGCCTGCACCTGCGAAACCACTATCCCCCGTAAGTCGTGATGGGCCCGCGCCCCAAGGACCACGAACCCTTTCAAATTGCTGCGTGCCCGCGCCCCCAGGGCTGGCCGCCGTCGCAAACGCTGGCCCGTCGATCCCAAGACCGCGTTTTTTCGCCCAGCTCGCTGAACCCAGCGGCATAACAACACACAGGAGAGACAAACATTACCCCAATCGCTCCCTGAGAGCGCCCCCAAAGACCTCGGCAAGTTCGAACCAAAATGAACAACGAAGCCCTGAGGGGGCTCGAGAAATTCAATGGGGCCCCAGAAAGGGCCAAAGGAGGCAAACTGAAGGGAGGCCTCCGGGAAGGCCCGAAGACAGCCCAAAGGAGGTCCTGAGAAACCCTACGGGGAGCACGGGCAGGGGGGACGATGGCTTCAGGTTTCCCTGAGCGGTCCTCGCAGAGCCACGAGGCGAGGACCGCTCAGGGAAACCTGGGGGCCTCAAAGGGCGCGGGCGTGATTGGATGGGCTGGCGTGCGGCCCTGTGGCGGGCGGCCGAGCCACCAGGGGGCCGAAGGGCCCCGTACCCAAAACAAGCGACAACAAAATGCCCCTCCCCCCTGGCGCCGCGACCGCTGGGTTCCTCAGCGAGGTCGCGGAACAGGACACTTGGACAAGGGGTAGGGGCCCGGGAACCATGACACACGTATTATTTCAGAGTGGGGCGGGGCCTTTCGCAGAGGCTATCGTCCACCAGGTCGAACAACCTGTAGGGGTAGGAAAAGAAGGCGGCGTCCAGCAAGAAGTGGGCCGCCCCAGCACCCCGAGCGAGCATGCGAAACGCGGTTGCGGCAATCAGCGATGTCCGCCACGTCGAAATCAATGCGCGGGATAGGGGGCCGGAGTCATCAATAAGCTTGCAGACATCTGCAAAAAAAAAGGACGTTATCCTCTGGATCTCAATGATGCGGTACTTGCCTTCGTCGCTGCCCATCGCTGCAGAAGCGGCCGTTTGGGCAAAGTCCTTGGAGCACACGCTGAAGGCCCTGTGCAGCATGTCCATGATCGGCCGCAACACCACGGCCGAGAGAATCAACCTGAGCAGCGGGGCCGGGCCGCCTGCAAACGCAACAGCCTTGGACCGCATTCGCAAATTAAACTTGGCAAAGTCCCGGGCCTCGCCCGCCGCCAGCTTGGAGGGGTCTTTGTCCTCTTCGTACTCAACCACGGCGTCGTCAGCAGGCAAGAACATGTCATCGACAAGTGGGGAGAGCAGGAAATCATCGCCGTCGTCATGGTCATCCCATCCCTCCTGGTCCTCCTTCCCCAACAACGCCTCGAAGTCAGCTTTTTCCGGTTCGCGCTTCTCTTTCACGCATTTGTCCATGACTACAATTGCATGTCCGAATATGTTGTGCGGCGCAAACCCTTTCCCCAAGTCGGAGAAAGTCTGGGCGGCGCCAGTCCACCGGGATCTTGCAAAAATGTGGAACAAGTGGGGGAGCAACGCAGGGACCAACAGCGTCTTGATTTTTGAGATAGTATCATCTCGCCCAAGGCAATGACCAATAGCGCACGCATGTGTTGGCCGCTTCGACCTCCAATCCATGTTCAAAAGGTCCTCGACAACAGCGCGCCCTTGTTGACTGGTCAGATCGCTGCCGCTGAAGAAAAGGTCGAGCATGCTCGTCCGGAAATCGGCCGCTTCGCTGCCAGCGCGGGGTGGAATCCCATTTGGTACGATGTCAAGAAAATCCCACCAACCCTTTAGGGCGAAGGTGGTCTAGGGCGCTTCCCCTTCCAACCCCGCCCCCTGGACCTGGACGGGAGGGGGGGGAAGGGAGGGGGGGGGCGGCGAGGGATTAAACCGTCCAAGATGGCCCAATTTGGTTCCAAGATGGCCTTGGAGAGCCCAAGATGATTTCAAAGCTGGCTCAAGATAGCCCAAGATGCCTCAAGATGGCTCCCAAAATGCTCCAAGAGGGTCCAATATCGCCCCAAGACGGCTCCAATTGGCCAAAGGGCTCGCCAAGGACCAAGGAGGTCCCGAAGAGGCCCAAATCCTTTAACACCTAAAGAAAGTCAATGATTGCTGCGTTCTCGCCTTTTCGCTTACGATGGCCATCCGAAGCCTCCAAATGGTTCCAACATGGCCCGAAAGGGCCCCAAGAGACGCCCGAGCGAGCCCCTGTGCGGCTCCAACAGCGCCCAAGGGCGCTCCAAGAGCGCCCCAAGAGGGGTCCAAGATATGGTTTTTGGGGCTCCCGAACGGGGGCGCGAATTGGGGAACCCGGCTTCTTTGATCGATATCCTCCAAGATGACCCCAGGAGCGCCCATAAAAAGCTCCCAAGGGCGCCCCAAGAGGGCCCCAAGGGGCGCACAGACGGCCCCCAGAGGCCTCCAAGAGGCCCCCAAGAGACCCCCAAGAAGCTTCAATAGGAACCCCGAAGCACCCAAGACGCTCAAAGACGGCCCTGGGCCCGCCAAGATGCCCCCAGACGCCCCAAGAGGCCTTCCAAAAGCTTCCAGGAGACATCCGAAAAGACACCGATAAATATTCAAGAGGCTTTTGTTTTCTTGATCGCCTTTGACTGTTCCTCATCCTCCCCCTCCTCCTGCTTGTCCTGTTCCTCCTTCTCCCCCTCCCCCTTCCCCTCCTCCTCATCCGATTCATAGTCCTTCTCCCCGCTCCCTCATCCATGCATCCTGCATCCTCCTTTTCCTCCTCCCTCCTTCGCTCGGTTCGGATGTCCCCTTCTTTGTTCCCACACTTCCGTGATCACCTCAACTCACCTGGGCGTCGTTTCTCGATGGGCTGGTGGGGATGCGCGAAGCGTCAAGAATTCACCAGAAAGCACTCGACGCACTGTTGCAAAAGATGAAACATCCCGCCTGGCCGGACGACCAAGGCGACAGCGATCATGTGACTGATGTCGTGGTCAACGACGCTGTATTGGGCTTTGGTGACGGTGCTAATCCTGTGGACAGTGCATCCTAAGCTGATACGAGCTTCGTTCGCGGAGGCATCGCGGAGAAGCGACGCCTCTGTGCGCAAGTTTGAAGACGCCCTGTCGGCCGAAGTAAGGCTGATGACCCGACCAAACTTCGACAGCAAGTCGCTCAGGCCATCGATGTTCCACTGGCTATTCAAGCACTGGCGGGTGACCTCAGCGGTGGAATGGTCTTGTATTTGCAAATGCGCGGGGAGTGGGGCGGTGACCAAAATCTGCCGGCACCCCCAATGGGGCCACGAGGCACGAACCTAGCCTACACCCCCTCCCCGCCTTCGGCCCTGCCCCTACCTTTCTCTGCCCCGCTCCCTCCTGCGGTCGCGCTAGGTGCTGGGCAAGCTCTGGGCGAGGCCTCCTGCGCAGTCCCCGCCCCTCGGCAGCCCAGTGCCCTCCGCCGCGGAGCCCGCGCCCCGCGCGGCTTTTCGGGCGTCTCCCCCCAAAAGCCGAAAATGAAAACGACGACGCCTCGAATTCGTCGCTCGCGCTGCCTAAGCGGCGCAGGGGACGACCCACAGCGGTTCCAGGATGGCCCTTCGCAGCGCCGAGATCCAAGATGGCCCAAGAGAGGCCCGTGCCTGGTAGCCCCCCCCCCAGGAGCCCGAACGAGGGCGGCGACCCTGGAATGGCAGGGCGCGGCGGTGAGTCGCCGGAGGCGCCCTCCGATATATCGACCGTTGCCTCGGACCCCTCCCGGCCCATCCTCTTCCAAAGCGCCTATCTCTTCGAGCAGCAAACCCAAACCAATCTCGCTCTGTAGCACCTTGCATGTCTGCGGCCTGTAACTGGTCACCCGTCGGCGCCGCAAACGCTTCGCAGGGGTTGGGCCGGCGAGCCGTGGGAGCATGTCCACGCGAAGATTGCACGGTGTCTCATCGAAGGAAGTTTTCTTGAACGCTGCTACTGGTCGATACTTTTCGGCCTGAATGAGTTGCCCAAGTCGCTTCCAAAATCCAGATGCGAACGCCCAGCCAATGTGCAGTGTGCAACTAGCGTACTCCACCAATCTGCGGGGGAATGTGTTCCTCGTCGGCCCCAAAAGCTGCGCTTCAGCCTCCAATGGCATTCCAAGTCTTGGCGTCTCCCCGCAGAAATGAACGGCGAGAGCATCGACCTCGGGGCTGGGGCGCGCCGGCATGCGCGCAATTTTGGCTGAGTCAGCGCGCAGAACTACCTCGGACCCGTCCCAAGAAGCGCACCAATCCTCCAATGGCGGAGGAGCCACTGCGAGAGCCTCCTGCGGGACTGCCGCGGCGACGAGGTGCTGATCGAGGCGTTGCTCACGCCGCTGTTGCTCCAGAAGCATTTCAAGCTCATCGCCTGGATCGCCCCGCCCGCAAGGACCAGCATCTTCACGATCCCCCTCGGGCCAGCCAGGTGCCCCGAGGTCATCGCCACCATCACTCATTGGAAGGCACGGGCCAATGCGAAGAACACCAGCGGCAATTGCGAGAAACAAGACCAGAACCATCGACAATGATGACTGTCGTGCGGATATTCGGGGGCGCCGCTGACTGCTTAGGGATGGGCCGAAACGGCCACGGAAAACAAGGCACGATCAAGAACGCATGAGCCCCGCTAGCTACTGCCTTGAATGTTATGGCTGGGCACTACAGCATTTAATAGCCTCCGGCTTTTAATATTTTCCATCCCCCTGTCCCCCCTGGGGAGGAGCGTCGTCGTCGTCGTCGTCGTCGTCGTCGTCTTGGAACCCTGCTGGGTCTTGGCCCGTCCTGGGTGCCTCTCGGCTATTTCGGGGGCCGCCTTCGGGCCCGCCTGGGCCGCCTCGGGGCTCAAGCACGCACATCTTCGAACCAACGCTCGACCCGGGGGGAGGGGGGGGAGAGTCAGCAGGCGGGGGTCTCACCGCACCCCGCTCCCTCAGGCTGCTGACTCAACAAATTTGAAATCATGAGGCCAACGGGCGGGGGTCCCACCGCACCCCGCTCCCTCAGGCCGCTGGCCTCATGTTTTCGCGGGCCCTGTGCAATCCCGCAAACGAGTCCGAAAAGAGCACCTGATGGGCCACCCCGTCGTCGTCGTCGCCGAGCTCCGCACGACCCCGAAACGGCGGTGAGCCGACGGCCCGATAGCCGTAGGCATGATGGGGTCGACAGGCGATGGGGTCGAGAGCTCCGCACGACCCCCAAACGGAGGTGAGCCCACGGCCCGATAGCAGTGAGGATGATGGGTTCGAGAGCTCCGCACGACCCCCACAGAGGTGATGGGGTCGAGAGCTTCCAACGACCCCAAAACGGCCTTTCCAGATCCAACATCACCAACGCCACCATCATCATCGTCGTCGTCACCGTCGCCATCGGAATCTGCACGGGCATCACCAGTACCATCATAGTCATCATCACCGCCGTTACCAGCCTGGACGCGCCCACCCGCGCCCGGCGCCCTCCTCCTCCTGCTCCTCCCCCTCCCTCTCCTCCTCCTCCTCCTCCTCCTCCTCCTCCTCCTCCGCCTCCTCCTCCTCCGTCCCGCTCGTTTCCTCCTCCTCCTCCTCCTCCTCCCTCCTCCTCCACCTTCTCCTCCTCCTCCTCCTCCTCCTCCTCCTCCTCCTCCTCCTCCTCCTCCTCCTCCTCCACGCCGCCCCTCTTGGCTCTTGGGGTGCGCGGCCCCTCGCAGGGCGCGAGAGCCCCCCCAGCGACGGAAAAGTGGCAAGGGGTGGAAGAATCGGAGAACCGGGGGAAGAGCTCGGGGGCAGGAGGGCGGAGGAGACCCCATAAGGAAGAGGAGGAGGGACCAGGGAGGATGGGGGGAAATGAAAGAGGGGGAAAGGAGAGGGGCAGCATTCCCCCTACCGCTCCAGGCCCTCGCCCCGCCCCGGCGCCGCATCGACGGCTGACCCTGCCCGCAGATTGGGCCGCCGGAGGCCCCCATTCGGCCACGAGGCCGCCGGAACGCAATCCGAGATATGAACATCTAGCCTGGGGGTGGGGCCCGATGGCCACGAGGCCCGACAACGGCCCCCAGAGGCCAAAATCTAATTAGGATGTTTTTAGGAGAGCACTCGGGACTGAACATATCGTAGACATAACCACATACGCACACACCCTACCGTATGCATGTAAACATCCGTACAACAAAATCGTATATAGATATCTATACACACAACACTTATCGTATACATATTTACTTACACACGACACATACAGTTTACGTATCTACCTACGCACAACACATATCGAACACGTATTCACATACTCACAACACGTGTCGTACACAGGCCTCCCTACACGCAACACATATCGTATACATATATCCATGCGCACTACAAAAATCTTATACATCCGTACATATACATAAGACATATCGTATAGATATCTACCTACACGCAACACATCTCGAAGACATGTATACCTACGCACAAAACATGGCGTCTACATCTCGATACCCACGCAGCACATATCTATACATATCGACATGCATACACACTATATTTCGTCCACGTGTCTGCACACGCACACACACAACCCACATCGTATACCACAACACCTATTGCATGCTTATCTACATACACGCGACACGTCTCGTATACATAACCACATGCGCACAACTCATATCGTATACGTGTCTACATACCCGGGAAAGATTTACCGCTTATACGCCGACACACAACACGTATCGTATACATAACTATCTACCTAGATACAACTCATATCGTATACATACTTACACACGTACAACACATATCAAATACATATCTACATGCACACCCACATGCGCACACCACTCCTCGTACACATGTCTACACACATACGACAATTATCGTGTATATACATACACACACCACATATCGTAAACTTCTCTACCTACACACACCACCTCTCGTGTACATATCTACATACACACAATGAGCGTCAACCTGGAACGCCCGCGTCGACGTCGCCGCCGCGTCGAGGAAGACCAGACCTGCCAAGGATGGTGGACCTTCCGCTGGGTGAAAGTCAAACAAACATAGATCGAAATCATGAAATTTCCCTTTTATTTCTTATTATTTCCTATTATCAAACCCCCAACGTTGCAAATACTATAGCTATTATAGCCATGCGATATTATTGGTAATATAGCTATATCATATATACATATATGCATATATCTTACTTCTGTATAGCCTTGGAATGAGAGGTATGGAAACTAACAGCGGTCATTCCCTATTATATCCTTTTTATTTCCTAGTATTCCCTATTATGAACTCCCCAACGTTGCAAATACTATAACTACTATAGCTATACTATATTATTGCTATTGTAGCTATATTATGTATACATATATACATATATATAGGCTTACTTTTATATCGCCTTTCTCTTTCCTGCTCCCCCCGAAGGCCGAGGCCAAGCGGGGCATGCAGAGAAAGAGAAATAATAGGAAATGCAAGCGGGCCCCTTTCTCTTTCCTGCTCCCCCCGAAGGCCGAGGCCAAGCGGGGCATGCAGAGAAAGAGAAATAATAGGAAATGCAAGCGGGCCCCTTTCTCTTTCCTGCTCCCCCCGAAGGCCGAGGCCAAGCGGGGCATGCAGAGAAAGAGAAATAATAGGAAATGCAAGCCGGGCCCCTTTCTCTTTCCTGCTCCCCCCGAAGGCCGAGGCCAAGCGGGGCATGCAGAGAAAGAGAAATAATAGGAAATGCAAGCCGGGCCCCTTTCTCTTTCCTGCTCCCCCCGAAGGCCGAGGCCAAGCGGGGCATGCAGAGAAAGAGAAATAATAGGAAATGCAAGCGGGCCCCTTTCTCTTTCCTGCTCCCCCCGAAGGCCGAGGCCAAGCGGGGCATGCAGAGAAAGAGAAATAATAGGAAATGCAAGCGGGCCCTTTTTCCAATACAATGCCGAAAATGAGTCTGTGATCACTGTGTCTTGTCAGCTTTCTGTCTCTTCGTCTGCCGGTCTTCAATGACGCGCCAGCGGTCCTGCACTTTGGTGAGCAAGTTGGTCATGTGCTCGTGGTACTTCTGGGTATATCCTAGGGCTTCCAACTCGGCATCGGCCATCTTCACAAGACTGTCGAGCTGAAAAACAAACTCTTCGATCTGCAAACATCGTGGGTGTGCGCAAATCTGCTTCACTTGCAGCACGTTGCGAAGATATCCGAGACAACCGTTTGGGATCGAATCCTGGTCCTGCAGTTTATGCTTGTTTTTCTCGTGATTGTATACCCCCAAACGGAGGTGAGCCCACGGCCCGATAGCAGTGAGGATGATGGGTTCGAGAGCTCCGCACGACCCCCACAGAGGCGATGGGGTCGAGAGCTTCCAACGACCCCAAAACGGCCTTTCCAGATCCAACATCACCAACGCCACCATCATCATCGTCGTCGTCACCGTCGCCATCGGAATCTGCACGGGCATCACCAGTACCATCATAGTCATCATCACCGCCGTTACCAGCCTGGACGCGCCCACCCGCGCCCGGCGCCCTCCTCCTCCTGCTCCTCCCCCTCCCTCTCCTCCTCCTCCTCCTCCTCCTCCTCCTCCTCCTCCTCCGCCTCCTCCTCCTCCGTCCCGCTCGTTTCCTCCTCCTCCTCCTCCTCCCTCCTCCTCCACCTTCTCCTCCTCCTCCTCCTCCTCCTCCTCCTCCTCCTCCTTCTCCTTCCTCCTCCTCCTCCACGCCGCCCCTCTTGGCTCTTGGGGCGCGCGGCCCCTCGCAGGGCGCGAGAGCCCCCCCAGCGACGGAAAAGTGGCAAGGGGTGGAAGAATCGGAGAACCGGGGGAAGAGCTCGGGGGCAGGAGGGCGGAGGAGACCCCATACGGAAGAGGAGGAGGGACCAGGGAGGATGGGGGGAAATGAAAGTGGGGGAAAGGAGAGGGGCAGCATTCCCCCTACCGCTCCAGGCCCTCGCCCCGCCCCGGCGCCACATCGACGGCTGACCCTGCCCGCAGATTGGGCCGCCGGAGGCCCCCATTCGGCCACGAGGCCGCCGGAACGCAATCCGAGATATGAACATCTAGCCTGGGGGTGGGGCCCGATGGCCACGAGGCCCGACAACGGCCCCCAGAGGCCAAAATCTAATTAGGATGTTTTTAGGAGAGCACTCGGGACTGAACATATCGTAGACATAACCACATACGCACACACCCTACCGTATGCATGTAAACATCCGTGCAACAAAATCGTATATAGATATCTATACACACAACACTTATCGTATACATATTTACTTACACACGACACATACAGTTTACGTATCTACCTACGCACAACACATATCGAACACGTATTCACATACTCACAACACGTGTCGTACACAGGCCTCCCTACACGCAACACATATCGTATACATATATCCATACGCACTACAAAAATCTTGTACATCCGTACATATACATAAGACATATCGTATAGATATCTACCTACACGCAACACATCTCGAAAACATGTATACCTACGCACAAAACATGGCGTCTACATCTCGATACCCACGCAGCACATATCTATACATATCGACATGCATACACACTATATTTCGTCCACGTGTCTGCACACGCACACACACAACCCACATCGTATACCTATTTACACGCACACATCACTCATCATATACGTATCTACGTACACAACACCTATTGTATGCTTATCTACATACACGCGACACGTCTCGTATACATAACCACATGCGCACAACTCATATCGTATACGTGTCTACATACCCGGGAAAGATTTACCGCTTATACGCCGACACACAACACGTATCGTATACATAACTATCTACCTAGATACAACTCATATCGTATACATACTTACACACGTACAACACATATCAAATACATATCTACATGCACACCCACATGCGCACACCACTCCTCGTACACATGTCTACACACATACGACAATTATCGTGTATATACATACACACACACCACATATCGTAAACTTCTCTACCTACACACACCACCTCTCGTGTACATATCTACATACACACAATGAGCGTCAACCTGGAACGCCCGCGTCGACGTCGCCGCCGCGTCGAGGAAGGCCAGACCTGCCAAGGATGGTGGACCTTCCGCTGGGTGAAAGTCAAACAAACATAGATCGAAATCATGAAATTTCCCTTTTATTTCTTATTATTTCCTATTATAAAACCCCCAACGTTGCAAATACTATAGCTATTATAGCCATGCGATATTATTGGTATTATAGCTATATCATATATACATATATGCATATATCTTACTTCTGCATAGCCTTGGAATGAGAGGTATGGAAACTAACAGCGGTCATTCCCTATTATATCCTTTTTATTTCCTAGTATTCCCTATTATGAACTCCCCAACGTTGCAAATACTATAACTACTATAGCTATAGTATATTATTGCTATTGTAGCTATATTATATATACATATATACATATATATAGGCTTAATTTTACATCGCCTTTCTCTTTCCTGCTCCCCCCGAAGGCCGAGGCCAAGCGGGGCATGCAGAGAAAGAGAAATAATAGGAAATGCAAGCGGGCCCCTTTCTCTTTCCTGCCCCCCCCCGAAGGCCGAGGCCAAGCGGGGCATGCAGAGAAAGAGAAATAATAGGAAATGCAAGCCGGGCCCCTTTCTCTTTCCTGCTCCCCCCGAAGGCCGAGGCCAAGCGGGGCATGCAGAGAAAGAGAAATAATAGGAAATGCAAGCGGGCCCCTTTCTCTTTCCTGCTCCCCCCGAAGGCCGAGGCCAAGCGGGGCATGCAGAGAAAGAGAAATAATAGGAAATGCAAGCCGGGCCCCTTTCTCTTTCCTGCCCCCCCCGAAGGCCGAGGCCAAGCGGGGCATGCAGAGAAAGAGAAATAATAGGAAATGCAAGCGGGCCCCTTTCTCTTTCCTGCCCCCCCCGAAGGCCGAGGCCAAGCGGGGCATGCAGAGAAAGAGAAATAATAGGAAATGCAAGCGGGCCCTTTTTCCAATGCAATGCCGTCAGCTTTCTGTCTCTTCGTCTGCCGGTCTTCAATAACGCGCCAGCGGTCCTGCACTTTGGTGAGCAAGTTGGTCATGTGCTCGTGGTACTTCTGGGTATATCCCAGGGCTTCCAACTCGGCATCGACCATCTTCACAAGACTGTCGAGCTGAAAAACAAACTCTTCGATCTGCAAACATCGTGGGTGTGCGCAAATCTGCTTCACTTGCAGCACGTTGCGAAGATATCCGAGACAACCGTTTGGGATCGAATCCTGGTCCTGCAGTTTATGCTTGTTTTTCTCGTGATTGTATGGGAAACCAGATGTTTTGCATACCACAACGAGTCCCCGGTTGTACATGCTCATTTCTGCACACCTCGCGTCTGGACAAAGATACACGCCATTCGGATACGAATTTCCTGGCATCAACCCACCAGACCGTAGGATGTCGAGAAACACATCAGGGTGGGTACCATGATAGGTCAGCTCCGGGACCGTCGTGCTGCTGCGGTCCAGTCGTTCCCCAGGCCTGACCACGTTCGTGTCCACCAGCGATCCATTTGCAGGGTTCCCCAGCGTCTCAGCCTCTTGGCCTATCATAGAGATGCCGCGAAGCACGCGCAGACGCACACACTGACGACCCATTGCATCCTCCTGAAGGTGAGCCGTGTCGAGCATGTTCAAAAGGCCATGCTTTTTGAAAAACTCTTGCAGGGCCGTTGCAATAGGCGGCCGCATCTGAAAGGACAATCCTGTAATACCACCACTGTCCCTCTTCCTCGCGAGATTACCGGCGGGTAGGATCGAAATCCCATTCGTGACCCCTGAAATTTTGAAATGGGCGAGCTGTTTCGGATCAATGCTTCCGTGCGGATCACTAGCTGAAAGGGCATGGGGTCTGGAGCAAGCCTTGCCCTTGTTACAACCTGCAGGCCTTTTCACGCCGCCTCTGGCATCCCAGGTCAAATCCGCCACCGTGCCTTCAGCACGAAGTGGAATGCTCCAAGGCTCATGCAGCCCTCCAAGGCAGGGGGGTTGTTCTTCGTTTCTTTTAAAGGCCAAAACCGCCAGCTTCCCAGGCGCTCCTGGGCGCTCTCGGGAGCTCTCGAGCGCTCCCGGGCGGGCCCGGAGTGCGTCGCGAGGGCGTTTCGGACGCCGAGCGGGCCCCAAAAAGGGCCAAGAAGGCCCCAAGAGGCGCCCAAAACGGCCCAACAGAACCCCGAGACACTGAAAAATCGCCCCGTGGCGCCGAAGATGGCTCCAAGACAGCCCAAGAAGCCGCCAAGACAGCCCAAGAGAGCTCCGGAGGCCTCACAAGAGAGCCCCGAGAAGCCAGAATCGTCAAATTCCGATGGGAAAACGTACATTTATGGCATGAACGACCTTTCTGCTTTCTAACGCTCCAAGACAGCCCAAGAGGCCCCCGAGATCGCCCCAAAACGGCCCAAAAGGTTCCCAAGAGGGCCCAAGACGGCCCAAGAGGGCGCCAAGACAGCCCAAGAATCGCCCAAAAGGACCCAAGAGGGCCCCAAGACGGCCCCAAGAGGGGCCCAAGAGGGGGAGCCCGAACTTAAAATTCGAGCCTACCGCACCAAGACAGCCCCAGGAGGGCCCAAAAAGCCCCCAGGAGGCCCCAAGAAGCGCCCAAGACGCTCCCAAGAGGCCCCAAGAGGCCCCCAAGAGGCCCAAAAGAGGGCCCAAGAGGCCCCAAAACGGCCCCCAAGAGGCTTCGAAACTGCCTCCAAGAGGCCCGCGAGAAGGCTTCCAAGAGATCCTAGCGAGCACCGCACAGGCCTCATACCCACAACCCAGGCACGGTGGCGGGATGGGCCGAAGGCCAGTAGATAATCCAAATGCTTCCTACATCGCGGTAGCACAGCCAACAACGCAGCTTGCTCTTCCTCACTCGTCGTCTGCACGATAGCCATTTTGACGCTGGTGAAATCCAGAGCTCCGCCCTCCTGAGGCCCAGGACATACAAGCGAGGATGCGGGCCCTGCTGGAGGATCCCACCCTTCCGCGCTACCCTCCTTCTTCCAGACCACGTATTTCTCGAAGTTAGTCTGTCGCCTCGCGGTTCGGGCCAGGAGAGTATCCTCATCCTCCGTTTTGCCTTGCAACATAGGGTGATGATCCAATGACACTGGGGGGGCAGCCATATGCCTGGGCCAAGTACGGATTGCTTGCAAAGGCAAATTCCAAGGCTGAAAATGACGTGTTGTAGAGCCTGCTTTTTGCAAACTTCCCGATGTCGATGTTCGGCATAAAAGATCGAAGGCCCACTCACCAGATTGTCGCATAGCGTGAGGTGCAAAACCCTGTTGTTCTACAATGCAGCCATAGCGCAAACCGGCTGCTGCGGCATCTTCACGATGGACCTCGCCAAGCGATTCTGGAGGTGGGATCTCTGCACCACATGACGCTGCAGCAGCTTCGTTATCTGATGAGGAATCCTGAAAGGTATCATCAGCATCGTCCATCCTCCTGGCCGACTCATCGCCGGGGAGCTCTCCAGTACTACTTGCAGCTGCTGGGCGGCCCTCCTCGATACTCGGTAAAGAAAAAAATTGGCACTCCGGGTGATCTCCAGTACAGTGGCCTTTGTAATGTTTCCTCTTCCCAGCTCGTGCCTCGATCCCTGTGTCTAGAGCTTTGCAATACCAGCAACAATAGCCTCTGCAATCGTTCTCGTCGTGCTCTTGACCAGGAAAATCCCCACTGCATTTCAAATAACTGCAACGCACCATGCCGCCAGAACTGCGTTGGTGCGTTAATGCTGGGGCCCAAAAGGCTTGAGCCCAAAAGGCTACAAATTGCAAACCTGTGAATTGCCAGGGCTGTTCAGCACCATCACGTTGAGATAGTGAATGACTGCTATCTGAAATGCGCAGTTACAGTTGCTGTAAGTGAACTGCGCTCTATGAGGTTGTGTGTACACGACCGTTGCTACAAGTGTGCTCAAATGCCGCCATCCTTGCATTGTCGCAACACCAGAACGCCGGAGAAACCTAAGAGGAACCGACAACGAGCCTAGAACAGAACGAAGAAGGGGCAGAGGGAGGAGGAGGCCGGGCGGGAGCAGATTTCGCGTCAGCGTTGCGCCGCTCGGCGCTGCTCCAAGACGCATGGCGAAGAGCGCCGGGGCTGGCGCCGAGCCTCGTGTGGCCAGCCGCCGCGAGGGCCGGATTAAGAACATGTTGTCCCCGACTGTGGTCACGAACATAAGTTGTACCACCCAGCGTATATCGCGCATGTAAAACCAAACGGATCTCACCGCGTCGAGGGGATCACATATATTGCACCATACGGATTACGCCGCATAGCTTACACCGCAGAGATGGCCCCCAGGATGGCCATGGCGGTCCCAAGAAAGCCTACGATGGTCACAATATGTCTCTGAGACGGCCAACGACGCACCCATGATAGCCTATGGGGGCACCAGATGGCCGACGACGGCCCGAGAGCCCCCCAAGAGGCCACCAACACGGCCCAAGAGGCCTCCAACAAGTCCTCCGGGAAGGCCTGAAAAACGCAACACCAACGATTTTTTAGAAATTGGTTTGTTCGGCCCCCCGACGGCACAGGACGTCCTAGGCCCTCCATATTGCCCCCAGAGCGCCCGAGAGGCCTCCGAAGTCGCCCCAGGACGGCCCCAGGTGCCCCCAATAAGGCCCCAGAGAAACCTCCAGACGGCCCAAGAGGCCTCCAAGACGCGCAACATGGTCTACAGGACGGCCCTGTGGGGGACAGAGCCGCCGAAAATAACACAAAGGAAGACGGACTGGCTCGGATATGCAATCATTCTATCACACAGTGTAGAACGTGAGGATGTCAAACAAGTCTTTCGCGATATTTAACTGCCCGTTCCTCTGTTGGCGTCCTGCTTTTATTTGCAATGCCGCCCTTTTTTGTTTATGAACTTCCTACATGTTCTTCGCTGGTTAAGAACATGTTGTCCCCGACTGCGGTCGCGAACATGAGTTGCACCACCAAGCGTATAGCGCGCGCGGCACACCGGACGGACCTCGCCACGTCGAGAACACCGCATATATTGCACCATATTGATTGCACCGCATAGATGGCACCACATAGATTGCACCCCACAGAATGCGCCACACATATTGCACCACATTGATTACTCAACCCAAAAATGACAAAATCGCTTACCCCAGAAAGCATGGCCAACGAGTATTACATAGCAGAGCAAAGCCAATCATAGCGTACGCACACCGCCGCTTGGACTGCAAGGAAGCACTGTTTGGGGGCCGCACTGGCTAAACCTTTCTTCCGAAAACCCGGAGAAGGTCACGCGCCAAACGCGCGCAGATCGCGAGCCGATGCGCCAAACGCGCTCCGACAGGCCAAGGAAGCAGAGAGTAGACGCCAAATGCGTCCCACCAAGACGTAATGAAGCCAATGTACCATATATGAGTTTCGAACGATGATATACCTGCAATTTTTCAAACGCTAACTTGTCAACTTCTGCATATATGAAAGCCAACTTCTGCATATATGAACGCCAACCTTTGCAATGAAAGCCAACTTCTGCAATGCAAGCCAACTTCAAGTTTCGAACGATGATATACCTGCATATATGAAGCCAACTTCTGCAATTATATGCAATGTCAATGTTTCAAACGCTTGAGCTTGTCACGGTCTGGGAGAATTGTTGATGTGTCCTTGGCGCGACGCTTCCGGCCTCCGTTCCCGATCCAGCGGCACAGCAGACCGACGTCGAAATCCGTCAACGCGCCCCCCGGCGCGTACGACGACGACGACGACGACGACGACGACGACGGAGGACCGTCAGAGACGGATCTGGGGTGAGAAACTGCGTTCTGGGGGGCCGGAAGCGCCCCGACCGGCCGCCGGAGCCCCGTCCTCGTTCCGGTCCTCCCTCCCGACAACTCCCTCGTCAGACCCAGGGTGGCCACGGCGGCGACGACGACGGCGGCGGCGACGACGACGGCGACGACGGCGGCGGCCACGACGACGACGGCCGCCGCGACGACGACGACGACGACGACGACGACGACGACGACGACGACGACGGTCGAAGTCGGCTCAGAATCGGTCCCGGGACTCCCCCCAGGGCCCCCCCCGGGTCCGCCCTGGCCAGGTTCTCACCCCAAAAACGGACCCTCGGAGGACGAGAACGGCAAGAAACCTCGAACCTCGAACCTCGACCCTCCCCCTCCTCATCCCCCATCCTCCTCCTCCTCCCCCTCTCCTCCAAATCCTCCTCTTCCCCCTCCTCCTCCCCCCCTTCCTCCCCCCCCCCCATACTTCCTCCCAAATCCTCGCGCCGTCTACCTGAAAGTACCTTCGCCGATCTCCTGTTGTCTCTTCCTCTCCCCTATCATACCCCCTCACCTCTTCCGAACCATGGCCTCAGCAACAATAAAACAAAGTATTACAAATAACGGCGGCGCCTGCCGCAGGCAGCTGGATATTCCTCTGCCATGCCAAAAACTGCGCGTGCGACATTCACCGGGGCGCCGGGGTACAGGCGCCACATGGTTGACACTGGCAATTCTCCTGCCAGGCCTAGAATGAGGCCAACGCGTACTCCCTTCCTCGCAATGGCACTTTTTAGAGTGGCTTCTGTGCGCACCGGGTTCCCGACGCGCTCCACAAGATCGCGCATGAAGGTGGCTCGAGACTTGCGCAAGGTGGCCTGGTCTGGTTTTTTTGACATGGACTGACGCAGATATGGTGCGACTGACTTACGCGCGAATGCTAAGAGATCATCTTCTGACAGTTTCCGAGCCTCCCTGAGAGGCAAACAATCCCCGCCCAGCACGTTCCCACAGCGCGGCCGCTCAAGGGCCGATCTTGCCACGCAGCCATTCTCACATTGGCCGTACCTGGTGCATAATGAAATCAATTGATTGTGGTACGATGATGGGGATAACGGGATGCATGAAGCGAGCACTCCACAACGAGTGAATGCCTTTGGAGGCGGATGGAGCAACAATTGCCCTTGCAAGAACGAAATCTCTTTGACAAAATTGCCGCCCACTTTGAGTTTGTTGTTGTCCCTGTGCTCTGGTAAGCCTTTATATGTTCCCTTCCCAGCCCTGGTCATGAGCAAAGCTTCATGAGTTGCAATCATGGCCACATTATCTGGATCCCACCTGCCATCGATGCGCAATACATCTTCCCAAATCGTTTTAAATGCTGGGAGCAACCGTAACTTGTTAGCGAACTCAGAAAAGGGCAACCCTCCAGCGGTCATCAAGCCTAGGCGGGCGCATGGGCCCAGACGTTTCTTCTTTCCACCACAATCATGTAGCGCTGTGAGAAACAGTGAACACAAATTATCATACGTCTTTGGCGCGACGCCTGTATTGATTCTCACAACCACACAGCCATAATCCTGAAAGAGTGTAGCGATGGAGGCGGCATACGTTTCGGTGCCTTCTTCAATGATAGGGAATGGTTTGACGTCGTCAGCTGCCTGCGCCATTTTGTTCCCATGGATGCACCCCTGATCCCAGATGGCACAATCCGCCACCGTGCCTGGGGGCACATTGTGGCGCACAAGAGCCGCCTGCTGTCTGATAGGGTTGTTGAAGAAATCTACAGGCCCCCCTCCCCCGGAAACATTCGAATTGCCTGCAACGCCCCCTCTTCCCGAGGCTCTGTCGGCGCCCAAAAACGACCCCGGCGCCCCCCTGCGCGTTCGAGTTGCCAATAGATGGTTTCCAAGACGGGAAAAACGGGCCACCAAGAGCTCAAACACTGCCCAACGGCACTCCAAGACGACCGGCGACGGCCTCAAGCCGTTTGAAGATGGCCTCGAGACGGCCCGAGAGACCGCAAGCGGAGCCCCAAGGAAGTGCGCAAAGTTCTTCGCGATCCGAGCGTTTCGAGATTTCCCCGATTCAAGACAGCCCAAGAAGTCTCCAAGTCAACCGGGCATTGGAAAGCACCGAGGGACACCAAGGCCGCACAACAGAGGATTCCAAAAAGGCCGTAGAAAATCCCTTAAGGAGTTGAATTCGGCCCCAGAGGGCTCTCAGACGGCCCACCAAGCGCTACAAAAATCCGCGAGGCGACCCAGAAAGCCCCCGAAAGCATACCCCGAAATCGCCGGACGGCCCCAGAACGCCATCACGCGGCCCTAGGCGCCCCAAAAGGGCATCCGAGAAGCCTCGTTTCGAAAATGCCGCCCGGAGTACCAAGAGGCCCCTGGAAAGCCCCCAAGGTTCCTGAAAGGCCGAGGTGTCACACGTTACGGACTCCCGTGCCTCCTCGCACAATCGCAACCAAGAGACTGGGCTGGCACGGTGGCGGGCCTTGCCGCAGGCAACTGGATAAATCCCGGGCTTCTCCGTTGTTGGAATGCGAGCAAATCTCGTCGGAGCACCATCTTTGCGCACAAATAAGCAAACCTGATCTGCATATTCAAACGACATGGCTGAATACAACTCAATCGAAGCCAATACAAGCACAATCTGTGTGGCGAGCATGATAGGAAATGGAAGCGCTGAACCAAAATGGGCATCACGGAACTGGTTCGACAGAAGCCCACCGGCCCTTTAGGGCGTGATGGATTTAGGGCGTTAGTCTTCCAACCCCCTTCGTCCCCTTCGGAATCTCCCAAAAACGCCCAAGAGCGTTCCGAGAGGGCCCCAAGAGGGGACTTTGGGGGCCCCAGAGGGACGACGCTAACTGAGGACACCCCTCGATATGCTCCAATATGGTCCCAGGAGGACCTCAAAGGCCCTCTGAAGGGCTCCAAGATGGCACCAAGAGGCGCCCGAGGGGCCCACAGAGGTTCAATGGGGCCCACGAGATGCTTTCAAAAGGCCCCCAAGTGGCCCCCAGCCGGAGGCCCCAAAAAGCCCCCCAGAGGCACCCAAGACGCTCAAAGAGGCCTCTGGGACCGCCAACAAACCCGCAAAAAGCCATAGGAGTTTCCAATAAACGCCCGAGAGATATCCCAAGAGACGCCCAGAGGCATCCAAGAGGCCCCTGGTCCTTCTGCTCGCCCTCCTCCCCCTGATCCGCCTTTTCCTCTCTGTCTCTCCTCCCTGTCTCTCCTCCCTCCTCCTCCTCCTCCTCCGCCTCCTCCTCCTCCTCCTCCTCCTCCTCCTCCTCCTCCTCCTCCTCCCCCTCCCCCTCCCCCTCCACCCCCTTCGAACGATAACGGCTGCCCCTCGTTGTTCCTGCACTTCCCTGATCACTTCAACTCGCCTCGGCATCGTTGCTGGATGGACTGGTCAGCGTCACAAACATCCAGCGCGCCGTGCACCCCTGTGGCAAGCCACGCGGGGCGGCGCATTGGTGGACTTTTGCCAACGCCTTGGGCCGCCGCTATCTGAAGCAGATCGGCCGTCTCGACGATGTCTGAAATGCTTGCCATTCTTCGGAGCAGGACCGGCTGAGACAAGTGTCGGCGGCGGGCCCCAGGGGGAAGTGAGAGGGGGCGGGTTTTCTCAGGAGGCTCGAAATGCCTCCAGCCTTATGAGAAGTTGTTTATGCCGTCTCCGAAGACACGGAGGGCTTCTCAAAAGGACGGATGGCCTGGGTCGCGGGGGGCTGGCCCGGGGCGCGCGCACGCGGCGGAAGAAAAGAAAGGACATGCGCCGTGGACGGCCTGGTAGGGACTCTGCCGGCAGGCGCAATTAAAACTCTCGCCCCGGACAATGGCGCGCCAATCTGGCAGGCCCAATCTGGCAAACAGGGGCAATCTGGCGAGGGAGCCAACGCGAATCCAGTCTGGCGAATAGCCCCAATCCTCCAGTTTGGCCAGGCCAGATTGGCCCTTGGGGCCCAATCCAGTCTGACAGTCTGGCCTTCGACTACCCAGCAAGAGGCCCCTCACAGCCCCCAAGCAAACTTCAACTGAACCCTGCGAGGGCCCCGAAACGGCCCCTAGAGAGCCCCGACATGGCTTCGATCATGGCCCCGACAGGGCCCCACGATGGCCCCAAGATGCCTCCAAAAGGCTTCCAAGCAACTTGGATGGGCTGGTGGAGATCCGCGAATCGTCGAACGGTAATGTCTGAAAACGGGATTTTATATCAACACATTGGGGTGAATTAAACATCCCACCAGCCCTCTGGGCGCAGGTGGTCTGAGGATGTCGTGATTTCCGTTTCGGAAAAATCCACCCGGGGGGTCGCGAGCGGTCAAGGCGTCCAAGATAACCTGAAATGGCTCCAAGAGGGCCCCCAAGAGCCCAAGGTGGCCCTCCACATCGCTCAAGATAACGTAACATGGACCAAGATAGATAACAGCATGCCTCTGAGAGGCCCCAAGGGGGCCACGAGACGGTTCCAGGTGCTGTGGGCGACCCGTCAGGACCTCCCCGCGAAGCCAACATCTTTCAAAACCTGATGACAATCACTGATGTGTGCCTTCTCGCCTTTTCGCTGCCGTTGCGCTTTTGAGGTCTCAAGATGGCCCTGATATGGCTCAAGAAGAACTTCAAAAAGGGCCCAAAAGGCACCCAGCACTGCCCCAAGAGCGCCTAAAATCGCCCCAAGAGGGCCTCCAGAGCGCCCCAAGAGGCTATTTCGATGGTCCGGGGGGGGGGGAATCGAGGACCCCCCTCCTTTGATCGATGGTCTCCAAGATGGCCCCAGGGGGCGCTCCATAGCTTTCAGGAGGGCCCCAAGAGAGCCCCAAGAGAGCCCACACAAAAAAGGCGGGGCAAACCGAACCGTTGGGGACGTCCCCGCGACCGCCCTGGCGCTCCGCGTGCAGGGGCGGAATCCTGCGCACCCCCTCTTGGCGTCAGGCCACGCCCGCCATGCCCTGCGAAATTGGCACGGGTTCAGATTGCGCTCAGGGGCCACCCCCTCTTCTCTGGGCCGCGAACGTGCTACACCAGACACGCCCTGCGACCTGGAGTGGATCGAGACCGCGCTCAGGGACCACTCTATGCACAACCTCCCTCACTGGTGCCGAGAAAATGCCGCGCCAGCCTTGGCATGCAACCTGGCGTGGACAGAAACCGCACTCGGGAACCATCCCTTGCGCACGCCTTCTGGTTCTGAAAGGGCCCCAGGTGGGGGTTCCGAGATGACCCTAGGTGCTTTAAACTGGCATCCGAAAGGGCGCAAGATGGTCCAAGCTGACTCTGGATGGTTCTCTGTGGGATTTTTCCATGGGGGACAATCAAACAAACAAATTCGGAGGCGGATTAATGGTAGTCGGGATCCGGGGGGAGGGGGAGAGGGGGTCATCACTGTTTTAAAACAGGGTTGGGACATTACCGCAAACAGCCTGGCGACCAGCCAAACATATCTGAGCGAAGTGCAACTATAAACAGGGCGAGGTATGCCGACATGGGCGCGGGGACGCCATGCGAGCACGCGCACTGAGGCAATAGGTAGAGCTTCCTGTGGAACACGAAACGAATGAGGGGTATGCCGAAATGGATGGGCGCGAGGACGCCATGCGAGCACGCCCGTTGGGGCCACAGGTGGAGCGCCGTGTGGGGCCACAGTGGGGCCATGGGTGGAGCTCCGTGCCGAGCACGAAGCTTGCGAGGGGCGTGCCCTAGGGCGCGGGGATGCCACGCGAGGAGGAGGAGGAGGAGGAGGGGAGGAGGAGGAGGAGGAGGAGGAGGAGGAGGAGGAGGAGGAGGAGGAGGAGAGGAGGAGGAGGAGGAGGAGGAGGAGGAGGAGGAGGAGGAGGAGGAGGAGGAGGAGGGAGGAGGAGGAGGAGGAGGAGGAGGAGGTGGAGGAGGACGGGACGCGTGAGCGGCAGGCCGAAAGGGGCGCCAGGACGCCGTGCGGGCAGGCCCGCGGAGGCCCTACGCGTTGAGCTCCCCGTGGGCCACGGCACGTGCAGAGAGAGTGCCTCCCTGGGCGCGGGGGGGACGCCGTGCGAGCACGGCCCCTGGGATGATTACCTACCAGACCACCCCAACCCAACCCGAAGACCCGAATTTCGGGTTGGGGGGGGTACGGGTTCCATATGTGTTTTCTCGATGTTCCACGACCCCCCCCCAACTGGAAATCGAGGATAAATTGGGGCCTTCGGGTTGGGTTGGGGTGGTTTGGTGGGTGGTGATGGGAGCCCGGGCGGAGAGCTCCCCTGGGAGCCACGAGGCGCGTGCGCGGGGGCGCCGTGCGCGCACGCACGCCGGGGCCATACCGTCGGGGCGCCGACCTGAGGAACCCCAAGCAAGGAACGAGGCCCCCATTTCCCAGAAGTTCAGCCTCGACTTCCTATGAAAAGACCCTCCGGAAAACCCGAGGCAAACTCCGAAGCAATCAAGGAACACCGAGCTCCTCCCGAGCGAAAAAGGCTCCTTCTGCAGCGCCCCGACTGTAGGCTGAGCTCACGGCGCGCCACGAAGCGAGCGAGGGGTGCGCCGGAGTGGGCGCAGGGAGGCCATGCGAACACACCCTCGGAGGCCATGGGCCATGGGTCGAGCTCTCCTCGTCGGCCTCGCAGCGTGCGGCGGGTGTGCCGGAGTGGGCGCGGGGACGCCGTACGAGCATGCCCAGTGGAGCTATAGGTGGAGCTCCGCCAGGAGGCAGGAGTCGCGCGAGGGGCGTGCCAAAAGGAGCGCGACAGAAGAAGCAGGAGCGGCGCGATGGGAGGAGGGCCGAGGAGGATCAAGCTTAGAAGGGACGAGGAGAGGAGGGGAGGAGGAGGATGGGGGGGGGCGGGAGGAGGTGAGAAGGGCGGGCACCGCGCGGCGAACTCACAACAACGACCACCACACACAGGAGAATTGGGAACAATGCGTCGCCGAGGCCAGATCTTGCACGGGAGAGAAAAAAGGCTAGAACATCGTAACACCCCATTCTAAACCATAACGCGCTCGAGAGCAGAACGTGCTCGCGCTCTCGAAACCACCATGTATCCGCCACCGTGCCCCGAGGCACGAGTTGGAATATCCTCAGGTCCTGTGGGGCTCTCCGTCCTGACTGACTGGGTACTGGGGGCCAAGACCCCAAACAAACGTTTGTCCCAAGGTTTTCCGCGTGTTTTTCGGGGCCTGCCACGTGCTCCAGCAGGACTTTCGTTGCGATGTCCTGCGGTTGCGTTTGCAATTTTTCAATCATGTGATGTATGTTCACATGAATGCAGGTGGCTCTGCTGCCATATCGTGCTTGAGCGCAACGCTGCCGCTCAACTATGCGTATATGTACATATCAACCCATATATATATGTATATATATAGATACATGCATGTTTAGCAAGAGCCCTGCGTTCCTCATATTTGTGTACACACATTCCTGCAATAGACAGGATAATTGAGGATAGTTGTCACTCGTGAGTGAATGGTATCCCATGAATGGAACTACATGGTTGCGTGGACATTCTGCGCATCCAGCAAATTATTGATGTGTATTTGCGAACTTAAATTAACGCTTTCCAAAACAATTCCGGATGCACATTCCGGATGCACACAATGTGTATGTAGGGGAAAATAGAATGCATGCGGGTATGGGTTTTCTTTCATGTAGATATGTGTGTTTCCGCAGCACATCGTGGTGACATTCGCGATGATATGCTCAAAACAAACATGAAACTTCCGCTGCTTCCATACCAATGTGGCAAACTCCCATGAGTACGACGCTCAAACAAATTAATGCATGTATACTCTTGTTGGATGGTTTTGTGATATTCTATATCACCCATCAAAAAATATTGGGAATACAAGGCTGTCTGGCGTTATTCATGCTTGTCTTGGCTGTACTAATGATTACTAATGACACATCAATTGTGCGATGTATGATAGCACATAATGTGCAACTAAAGAAAACAATTTCCCAAATGTTCGAACCAGCGAATTATAATAACATGCGGCGTGCATTTAAAATATGATGTTGTGCGGTCTCGTTTCCACTGAAAATTCAAATACACACAATTTCAATGAGGAATAAAAGCGTAATTTCAATAAATGTAACGAATTGTAAATATCCAATTAGTTTCGAATGAAAACAACACGATGATATCATTTACATATTAAAAGTAAAAAATAAACCACTTTCATTTAAAAACCAAATAATTCAAACAACAACTTTTCATATGAATTCATAGAATTTCGATACCATCCCATTAAATTAAGAAAAACATTCAATACATTCTGTTACGAAAAACAGCAAACTTATATCTTTTAAATATTAAAATTGAAGAACATGAATTAAACATATTTCAATTTTGAAAGAAAAAATGCAATAAAATAGCGTATTCTAATATTTTTTTTCATGTGAATTCATATAATATCGTTACCATCACATTAATAATGCAGATAAACTACAATAAATTTTGTACGAAAAACACAAAAAATGTTGCATTTTAATATTAAAATTGAAAAACATGCATTTTCATATATTTCAATTTTGATTGAAAAATGCAATACAATAGACAATTTTAATCATTTTTTCATATGAATTCATATGATTTCGTTACCATTCCATTAAAAAATAAAATATCATTCAATAGAGCCTGTATGGGAAAAACAGCAAAATCGTATCATTTTAACATTAAAATTGAAAAGCATGAATTCAAAATCTTTCAATTTTTAATGAAAATGAAATAAAATAAACAATTATAATAGCTTTTTTCATATGAATTCATATGATTTCGTTACCATTCCATTGAAATAAATCAAAAAATAAACTTAAACGGAACTTTTTTTTGAACTTAAACGGAACTTTTTTTGAACTTTAACGGAACTTTTTTTGAACTTGGAACTTTTTTCCCCGAGGGCCGAGTTTGCCTTGGAGCAGCATTACAATTGAAGTGGCACAGCGCCCTAGCGTTCCACGTGGCAGAGGTGGGCGCGAAGTCAGCCGCAGCAGCACGTGGACCGACAGGATCATCATGCCCGCGCCCAAGACCAGCTCCCACAGCACCACCATCTTCGACTCGACTAGGCCATCCCCCAAGCTCAGCGGCGCCCTCATCCCTCCGCCGTCGACCCCAGCGGGCCGCAGCCTTGTCAAAGGCACCACTCCGCCGTCGACGGGGCCAGGACGGGCGCCACCATCTGCTCCAGCTGCTCACGAGGAAGTTGGTGTCGGCGAAGGACGGCAGCGTTCCACTGGACAACCGGTGGGGAACCTGGGCCCTCGATCGCGATCTTGACCAGGGGCTGCCAAGCCATGGAGAAGGTGCCTTCCATCTGGTCAGGACCAACAGGATCGACGAAGATGCGCTTCGAGAGACCCTCCTCAAGCGCACGTCGCATCTTCTTGAGCGTAATCTCATAGGACACCTGGCGCGAGTTCTTGTCCTTGCTGAGGGACGGCGGCGTAGTGTGGCCAGTCGGAGTCGTGGCCGCAACTTGGCGCCAGGTGCCGCCAGGGCCTCCGCCGCGAAGCGTTGCCACCAACTTGCGCACCCTGCGCTCTGCCAGGCCCAGTTCGCCCTCCATCCTGACCACGAAGCGCTGGCCCAAGTCGTCGCCCTCAACCTTCGAGACCTCCGTGAGCTGCGCATCCCCCAGCACGGGCGCCATGGCACGCTCCACCGCCGCACGCATGAGCGGGGTCTTGCATGTGACGACCATGACCGCGCGGTCGATCGCACGGCTCCAAGCAGGCCCCGTCTCAGGTGGGGGGGGGGCACGCCTGCAGCGACCACGCCGAGCTCTCGCTGCAGCTGCGCCAGGTCAGCAGAGTGCTTCGCCATGGTTTTGTCCGTCTCCTTCTGGCGCCTCCGCATCTCATCCTCGAGCCTCTTGATGTCCTCCTCCTGCTGCTGCTGAATGCGCTCGACCTTCCCCTGCCTGCTCTCAAGGAGCGCCGTGCGGCGCTCCAGCGCCCGCTGAATGCCGCCCAGGCTCTTGTCCATGTTCTGCAGGAGGCGCTCCTGGCTAGAGCGCACCTCGGCGAAGAGCGACTCCCGCAGGTGGGTGGGCGATGGCAGCCGCGGTCTCGGGCGGCGCGCCGTCCAGCCCAGCAGGGTCCTCCCCCAGGACGGGTGTGGCCATGCCTCCAACAGGTGAGCAGGGGGCCGCCCGCTGTGCTCCAGGTCCCGCAGGGGCAGCACCGAGGCCAGCAGCAGCAGCCGCCCACGGGTCGTGCGGGGCCGCAGCAGGCTGCGAGGGGAGCGTGGGGCAGGCAGCCTCCGCCTCCAGAAAGGCCGCCTCCTCGGCCTTGAGCGCAGCGAATGCCGCCCTCTTGGCTTCCTCACGTTCAGCCTCCACATCTCGTGCACGGTCGCGGGACAGGCGCCCGCTGCGCCTGCGGCGGCGCCGCTCCCCTCTCCTGGATTTCTCGCGGGAAGACGAGGAGGAACCGCCCGAGGAGGGTGCACGGCCAGCAGCGCCAGCAGCACAGCCATCGCCCACATGCGCGCCATCCCGCGCAGGGCCCTTGGCTTCGAAGCTGGGAGCGATCGGGCCGACAGGAACCGGAAAGGCCTCCGTTTACCCACCGACCCGAGCACTGGCGAGGTGGACCAGAGATGATGCCAGACTTCAAGAAGTCTTGCCAGCCGCGGACTAGCGGTATCCGCTTGGTTCCCTGGGGAAACCTGCATCTTGAGCCAGAATGGCTACGGAGGAGGAGGAGGAGGAGGAGGAGGAGGAGGAGGAGGAGAAGGAGGAGCCTAGTGTTGAGGTGGGTGGCCCATCTCGGCCGCCCCAGTCTCATGCGTGCGTCTGCACACTCCGCGGCGTCTCCACGGCGCCCAGCCCACTCCGATTCCCCTCCCGTGCGCGCCTCCCGCTGCTTGGACTTTCCACCCGACCACTCGCCATCGCTCGGACGTCCATTCCATGTGTTTTTTTGTCGGTTTCGTGCGTGGTTTTCTCGCCAAATGGTCAAGGATGCTCCTCGATGGTCCTCGCCGAAGAAAAAATGCACACGTACGAGCGATGCCAAGATCAAGCGAGGACTGTTTGCCGCTCCAGGGGGTCCGCGCCAGACACCAGCTGCAGTCGCAGACCGACTGATGTATCAGAGAGTCTGCCCTTCCCGGCCCACCAGAACCTCAAGTGCTGTTTACTCCCTCCAGGGAGGCCGCGTTAGACCGTGGCAAGCATCGCTCCAGACTGTGCTGGTTAACCACCACGGGAAGCCGCACAAATCCGCGCCAAGCAATCAGAATACCAAGTTACTCATCGAAGGTAGCGCACCAGTCCCACCAGTGGCGGTTGCCCATCCACGGAAGCTGCGATAGACCGCGCCAGCCATAGAAACACACGTGTTATTTAGCAGGCGTCGCGTCGTGCCCAGTCTATTAGTCTATCAATACAGTTTGACCTTGCAAGGAGACCGCACCAGACCGCACCAGCTGTCGGATCCTGGTATTTATCAGGATCGTGCCCTCCCCACTCCGCCAGTCCCACCTATGCCGCTTGCCCCTCTAAGTTAGGCCATGCCAGAGCTCGCCAGAGCTCGCCAGCCATCGGAGCACCTGGTAATCTATCAAACATTGCGCCTTCCCCACTCCACCAGTCCCATCAATACCGCTTGAGCATCCAAGCAGGCCTGGCCATACCGAGCCAGCCAGTGGATCATCCTCTTGATTATCATGGAACGCGCCTTTCCCACTCAAGCTGTCGCAACAATGTTCGCCCCTCCAGGGGGGCCGCGCCAGACCGCTCCAGCCAATGGAGCACAGTGCTATTTATCTAGGGCCGAGCCCTTCCAGCTCAACAAGCCCCGCCAGTGCCGTTTGCCGCTCAAGGTTAGGCCGAGACAGACCGCGCCAGCCATCGGGGCACCCTGCTAGACCCAGCACCCTGAAGGGGTTCTCCCAGAACTCTCCCCGCTAATTCTTCTTTCCCACCTTCTCCTCCTCCTGATCCTCCTTCTCCGACCCCCTTCCTCCACCAACAATCGCAGTGCACGAGTTCCAGATTGCACACAACTCCGCACTCCGCATAGTCCCACCCGTCCTCCTCCAGCATCCCAGACCGCGCCAGCTATGCGGACACCCGGCTATTTATCAGAGCTCGTGCCCGTCCCACTCCAGCCCCACCAGTGCCGGTTGTCGCTCCAGGGAGGCCGCGCCAGACCGAGTAGGACACTCCGCCCTCGAGCGCGCGATCCGATGAGAACCATGACGTCGGGGACTCCGCTGGCATGGAGCACAATTTTTGTTGCCTGTCCTGGGCCCAAGACCGCCTCCCAGAGCCCCAAACAGAGAGAGGGGAGCACAGCCATGCAGACACACACACACACACACACACTGCCGGAGCTAGGGGGCCACACGCGAACCCCACCCACCCCCCGTCAGAAATCGTGGGGGGGAGGGGTAGGGTTCGCGTGTGGCCCCCTAGGAGCCCCGCGCGGAAAAAACGTTTGGCAGCGGCGCGGGGGATCCCGCTCCAGGGATCGTAGTCCGTCACCGCCGTTTGCCCCTCTAGAAAGGCCGCCAACACTGCGCCAGCCTTCGGAGTACACAGTTACTCTTCAGGGATCGTACCCTTCCCACTCCACCAGTCCTACCAGTACGGTTTGCCCCACCAGGAGGCTGCGCCAGACCACATCATGACTCGGAGTGCCCAGTACCTCTTCTTCCTGCCGGCCCCGGAGTTTAGCCGCCCTCGAGCGCGCGATACCCGCTGAGAACCATGACGTCGGGGACTCCGCGGGCATGGGGCACAGTTTTCGTGGACTGTCCTGGGCCCGAGACCAGCCGCCCAGAGCCCCAAACAGAGAGGGGAGCACAACCGGCGGCCTTTCCAGAGGGGCAAACGGCGGCGACGGACTACGATCCCTGGAGCGGGATCCCCCGCGCCGCTGCCAAAAACTGTTTTTTCGCGCGGGGCCCCTAGGGGGCCACACGCGAAACCTACCCCTCCCCCCCAGGATTTCAGAGGGTAGAGGGAAAAGAACTATGCACATGCACCGATTCTGGCCAGGCCCATCCTGAGCCCAGGATCGGTGCATACGCCCTCCTACCTTGGCCAGGAAGGCATATGCACCGATCCTGGGTCAAAAATGGGCCTTGCCAGGATCGGTGCATGTGCATAGTTCTCTTCGCCCGATGAGGGGGGCGGGGTGGGGTTCGCGTGTGGCCCCCTAGGAGAGCCCCGCGCGGCAACGTGTTGGCAGCGGCGCGGGGGGTCCCGCTCCTCCATGGGCGCGCGAAGACGCGCGCCCGGCTTGGCGCCAGAGAGGCGCCAAGCTGGAGAGGCCCCGGCGCAGAGCCGGGAACCCGCGCGGAGCTCCGAGCGACTATGCAGGGCAGTTTTTAATACACAGGATTCGTTTTTTTTTTTTTTTTTTTTTTTTTTTTTTTTCAAACAACAAAAAACATCGGATTTTATAATTCATGACTAATTTGTGAATCAATGTATGCATGAACTCATCGTTGTTGTCAATACTGAATCCCTGCATGGTCAACACATGATCCGCACGCGGAGCATGTACTGAAAGCGGCACTGCATGTAGAAGAGGGAAGAACCGCCATAAACAGAAGCTTTTGGCGCTCCGCGCGGAGCGCCAGAAGATCATGTTTGTGGAGTTCCTGTCTTCTGCGATAATGATTGTGCAGCTTGTGCCTTCTTCCGGCAGCCTCCGAAGCCCTAAACTTGCAACAGCACGGCGTCCTGATTCGTTCGAGCCGCCGGTCGTCGGGGCAGGAATGAGGGGCAACGTCAGGCGGGGGGCGGGCTCAGGGGGGAGACATTGACCTGGAATCGACGATGCATCGCCAGTGGGCTGGCGATAGGCTCCCGATCGCTGAATCCGAGCAGTGCTCGACGGTGCGAGGTTTATGTCGGGCCTGTCCCCCTACAGGGGGATTTTCGACGAAAAATAAAACATACCCCAAGAATGCTCCAGAAAGGTCAAAAAATACCCCCAAAATAATCCCCTGACTATTTTTTTTTGTTTTTTTTATTTTTTCACTATTTTGGGGGTATGTTTTATTTTTCGTCGACAAGCCCCCTGTAGGGGGACAGGCCCGACTTAATGCGAGCTATCAGGCCCCGATCAGCGATGAACGGACGGTTGGGGATCGGTGCGGCTCCACCTGAGAGCCGATGCCCCCCGACGGGTGCCCCTGAATCACTTGCCATCGCTCGGACGTCCCTTCCCTGTGCATTTTTCGGTTTCGTGCGTGTTTTTTTTTTTGCTCGATGGTCCGGGATGGTCAGTTTTTTTGCTTGTTTTTTTTTTTTTGCTCGATGGCTCTCGCCGAGAAACAAGGCACATGTCCGAGCGATGCCAGGCGAAGGAGAGCCTCCGAGGGGCGGGGTGCCCTTCCCGGGGGCGGCGGCCCAGCGCAGAGATTCAACAGACCTGCGCGGAACTCCGAAGGCTTCTGCGCATAGCATGCAACTTTCCCCTCTCGGCAACTGGGAGCAAAACGGCTGCCCCCAGTTGCTCGAGCCGCCGGTTCTCAAGGAGGAGCAAGGAAAAGCGGCACCAGCACCACCAGGGACCACCAGCGGGAGGAGCCAAGGGGGGTGGGGTCCAGACCACTAGCGGGAGGATCCCGGTGGGGTCCACCTGGTGGTGTGGTCCCCCCCTCTCGCTCGAGACGTCCCCCTAGCTCGGGAAGGAGACATCGTGGACCTCCTCGCTGGAGGTGGGCCCCCCTGGTGGTGGTGGTAGTGCTGGTGGTGGTGGTGGTGGTGGTGGTGGTGGTGGCGGTGGTGGTGGTGATGGCGGTGGTGGTGGTGGTGGTGGAGTCGCTTCTCCTTACCCGACGAGTCATCCCGAGAGACGGGATGCCCCTTGTGGTGGCGGGGGGCGGCGGGAGCGCTCCCCCTCGGGTAGAGGAAAAAGAACTATGCACATACACCGATTCTGGCCAGGCCCATCCTGAGCCCAGGATCGGTGCATACGCCCTCCCACCTTGGCCAGGAAGGCATATGCACCGATCCTGGGTCAAGGATGGGCCTTGCCAGGATCGGTGCATGTGCATAGTTCTCTTCGCCCGATCGGGGTGGGCTAGCAGGCCCCAATCGGCGATGGATGGGCGAGCGGGGGTCGATGCATCCCCCCCCTGAGCCGATTCCCAACTGACGTTGCCCCTGATGCCTCCTGCAGGGGGAGAGAGGAGATCCCCCTCTTCAAAACTCCCGCTTTCTGCGCGCCGCTGGTCCTCCGTGAAGCCCTTGGCGCCCGTGTCCGCCTGCCGGGGGCTACCAAGAATGGCCCCGACCCCGTCCTCGGAGAACGATCCGAGCCCCAAAACCGTGCGATCCCAATTTCCCGCCCCACTCTGCAGCCCCCCCTGCAATCCACTCTCGCCCCAACTACAGGCCGATACCTCTATTAACACCTGGGTATGAGATCCTTGCTTGGATGATGCAAAAACTCATTCAACATGGAGGCGCCGAGAAAAGAATACGATCCAACCAGTTCGGATTCCGCCCCGGCAGAGGCACGGCCCAGGCCATCAGCATCGCCCGGCGGATGTTCGAAGCAGCGCAAACAGCGCGAGAACCAAGTTTGATTGCAGTATTGTTGGACTGGTCCGAGGCGCTTGACTGGGTAAAACATGATGCACATTTGGACGCGATTCGTAGATTTGGCCTACATGTGGATATGCTGGACATGGAGGCGGCGATTTTTCCATGTAGACATTTCATACTGGAAGACCAAGCTGGGAACTCAAGCCTGCGGAAACAAGCAGCAAGAATTGCCCAAGGCTGTCCTCTTTCGCCTTACCGGTTCGTTGTCGTGCAGAACGTAATGTTTTTTTCGACGTTGACAAACGCATGGGCGGCTTCCACGCTGACATCCAGGAACCAGAATACTTGATATGCCGTGACCTCCGTTACGCAGACGATACCATGCTTGTGACGCCTGTGAGCAGCGATTCCGGGAAATTGCAAACGTTACTCGACAGTGTGATCGACGAAGGCAAGAGGTACGGTCTGGAACTGAATTGGGGCAAGACTGTATGTATGAGCGTGCACAATGATGGCGTGGTTTCCCCCCCGAATGGTACCCCACTGGCTGCGGTGGAGCAAGCAGTGTATCTTGGTGGCCTGTTGATCGTCAACTGCATCGCAAAGCCGGAAGTGACCAGGTGAATCGGTGAAGCCAAATCCGACTTTCAGAAATTGTGCAAGTGTTGCTCACACGCCAAAATCAGCCGCGCCAGAAACATACAATTGTATAAAACGATCGTTTTGCCAGCATTGCTGTATGCTTTGGAAGCGCTTTGGCTGCTGAAGGCAGACAAAGACCGTTTAGACAGCTTCCCCACGCAATGTTTAAGACGAGTTCTCAGAATTCCAAGCGCATATGTTTCTCGAATGTCTAATACAACGGTTCTTGAGCGAGCGGGGGAACACCCACTGAGCTCCACAATTCGCTGGCGCCAAATGGAGCTGTACAAGAAAATCGCAGCGTTGCCTGTAGACGAACCTCTTAGACTTTTACATTGCCAGCCTGGCGCCGACCAGCCCAAAAGATGGGCGCACCAGCGACGCAGAGGAAGGCCTAAACAGCAGTGGGCCCCCTGCATGTATAGTCTTCTGCCAACGCATTCGCTTTAAGTGTGGCGTTTCTGTTTTCCCACCCCTCTCCCTCACTTGTTCCTGCTCGCTGCCCGCCCCCTCCCCTCCTTCCCCCTCCGAAGTGAAAACGTACCATTCTCATTGTCCGCATTTCTCTGCCCGGTCCGAGGCCGGGGCTACTGTCGACGGTTTCCAGTCACACGCGTAACTCCTTCTTCGGTCACACGCATAACTTTTTATATTGCAAATGCGACGTCTGTGCACCAGGCTCGGCTGACTGACTGACTCTACAGCACCCCGAGATCCTGGCGTCGCAATTGTTTCACTCCTAGCGTTTTCGATCGGTTTCGGGCCACTGGGGCCCCACAGGACCATCACAGATCGGTGTCGCTCGACGGAATGCCGCGGAGAGATGGGGCCCACGGCTGCTGTCGTGATTGGTCGCGGCGTTCCAGTTTTGTTCGCGACGTCGGATCTCGAGGACCCCGGCTCCCCACCCCACTTTGGAGCAGCCCTGAGCCCCCCGCCTCCGCTGGAGAGACCCCGGGTGGCCCAGGTGGCCTCCAGAGCACTCGCGAGGCGCGACCACACACATTAAATGGAGCTGTGCTGCTTACCCCCCCCGGGAAGCCCGTCGCATCGCTGGCCTCTCGAGAGGGCTTGTCGGGCCGTTGGGCCCCTATAGGGGGGCTATGGACCGCACCGCGCCCCCAGCAAGGAACGGCTGGCCTGCGAAGCGGGGCGAAACCTCGGGGCCACCTTCATCACCCAACGGACGATACGATGCCATGATCCCCACCGTCCGCGGACCCGGGGCTCCGGGCCCAGGAGGCCGACATCGGGGCAGCATGCCGGAACTGACCAAACACCACACAGCGTCGGAGCTCAGCCGCCCCGATCCGCAACACGCAGCCCGCTGCGTGCCGGCACGGAGCTCAGCCCGGAGGTGGAGGGAGCAGGCTGGCGCGACACGTTCGCCCAAACGTGGGCCAGCACGGTGCGCCGGTACGCAGCGCGTTCACAACGGACGCCTCGAACACAGCACGTGGCCTTCCAAAAAACATGCGTCGCAGGGCAGCCAGGGCGGGGATTGCGCAGCAAACTCGGGGGCGCGCAAACATGTGTTAGTGATCCATGCGTGTGGCGCGCGGTCTACAAATCCACGGATCGGGGTAGGTGCCCTCCCCAAAACGCGGCCAGCGCCCGCCTCCTGCGGCGGCGGAGCTCCGTGCTCTCCCACGGAAAAACGGCCCGGGGACCCGTCGCTGATCCACGCCCCCTTGATCCACGTCTGCGATCGCCTGACAAACCATACCGCCGGAGAACTGGGCTCCAGATGGGCCGGTGCTGAGGATCAGGGAGCCCCCCTCCTCCCTCCTCCTCCTCCTGCTGCTCCTCCTGCTGCTCCTCCTCCTCCTCCTCCTCCTCCTCTTCCCTGCGATTCCCCCCGCGGACCAGGCCTGCGGCGGCGCCGCAGCGGCAAGCCGGGCGCCCTCGCCGCCGCTGGCCGGCGGCGGCGGCGCCGCGAGCTCTGGGCCCAGCCGCCTCTCGGCGTGCCGCTCCGCCTCGACCTTGGCCGCCAGCAGCGACTGCTCCACACGCAGCTGCTCCTGCAGGGTCAGCCAGCACCGAATCGGAGCGTCGAAGCGAATCGGCGGAGGAGGAGGAGGAGGAGGAGGAGGAAGAGGAGGAGGATTAGGAGGAGGAGGAGGAGGATGGAGGAGGAGGAGGAGGAGGAGGAGGAGGAGGAGGAGGAGGAGGAGGAGGAGGAGGCAGGAGGAGGAGGAGGAGGAGGAGGAGGAGGAGGAGGAGGAGGAGCAGGAGGGAGGAGGAGGAGAAGGAGGAGGAGGAGGAGGAGGGAGGAGGAGGAGGAGGAGGAGGAGGAGGAGGAGGAGGAGGAGGAGGTTGGGTCGGGCCGCATCGTCATGGAGTCGGGATCTTATCGGATCGGCTGCGCCAGGACGCAGTTCAGCGCCGTGCAGGCGTGGGGCCGAATCGCCTGCGCGCAAGGAGTGACTCTGGGCAAGCGTGGCCTTTGGTGCGTGGCTTTCGGGGGCCGCGGCGGGGCCAAACCCAAGCGCGCCCGCAACTGCTGGGGGGCACGGGGGAGACCCCTCAGGATCCGCACCGAGTGTCACTCTGGCGAAGGGTCACTCTTACATGTAGACCACCGAATCGGATCGAACGAACATCAGAATACGGAGACTCGGATGGGGCCGGCCGGAATCGGTACCGAATCGGGTCCATCGGATCGAAACGGGCGCGGTCCTGCCGCAGGTTCGCGAGCGCCCGCCGGGCCTCATTGATGCTGCCCGCCAGCGTCGCCCGCTCCGCACGGGCCTTCGCCACCTTCCGCTGCAGCTCGTGCAGTTCACGCTCGTTGGCCTGCATCCTTTGCCTTCGTGGGAGAACATGGATCGAGGATCGATCGAGGATCGAGGAGCGAGGATCGATCGAAGAGCAGGGGTCGATCGAGGATCACATCGAGGAACAAAGATGAATCCCCGCTTGATGAGCAAAGGTCGGGGGACAGAACTAGGATCGATGCGCCCCCGCCCCCCTCTCGAGGATCGAGGATCGATCGTGGGGCCCTCGTCGCCGCGGCTGGATTCGCCTCGAAATTCTGGTCGGAACGCACCCTGGCAGAGGTCCGGGGAGTAGCGGTGTCGGTATCTTTCGGCCTCCCCTAATGATGCCTGGTCCTGTCCACCAGCGCGTGCGACAACTCCGCGACAGGCGAGGGGATCACCTCCAGCAGCTTGTCTGAGGACGCCACCTGGGACAGGCGCTCCCTCACCAGCTCCTTCAGATTCAGGTGAAACTTCACCCGCGCGAGGAGCTCCCTGCGGTCGAATGGCTTGTGCACCCAGTCGTTGCACATGCGTCCAAGACCTTTCACCACCGCATTTGTGGACTTCCTGCTGGACACAATTATGACTGGCACCTCAAACACGTTGTAGAGCTTCCGGATGTCTGTGAGGGTGTCAACCCCGTTCATGCCCTCCTGCATCAGGTCGTCGAGTAAGACCAGGTCTGGCAGGACCTTCCCCGACCTGAAGTGCTCCAGGCACGAGTCTGCGTTCGACACGCAGACGAACCTGATCCCGTTCATCTCGAACCACGAGGCCAAGCTCTTCTGGGCCACCTGCTCGTCGTCCACGCTCAGAACCATCGGTGACTTGTCGGTCAGGCGCGGCTGCAGGTCGTCGACCGACGCCGACAGGCCCTCGGACCCGCGGTCGTCGCGCCGGCTTGCCGGTCGTTCCGCGCTTGCGTCGCTGTTCGCCTCGGACTCCGACAAGGCCGCCTCGGAGCCATCACCGATCGAGGCGTCGAGGTCCTCGCTGTCGGGATCGTCTGGTATCGACAGGCGCCGCTGGACCGCCGTCGGCGGGGCCGCGGCCACCGCGGTCGGCGGGGCCGCGACCGTCCCAGGGTTCTCCTGGCCCGCTGCGCCCCCGGGGTTCATCTCGAAAGGGAAGGACACGTGGAACTGCGAGCCCTTGCCCTTCTCGCTGTCGACGGTGAGGGTCCCGCCGTGCTTGATCGCCACTTCCCGGCAGATGGAGAGGCCGAGACCGAGCCCCTCGAAGTGCCGCGTCGAGGATTGGTCCTCCTGCTCGAAAGGCTGGAAGATGCGCTCGAGCTTCTCCGCTGCAATCCCGATGCCCGTGTCCTCAACCGTGACGGTTACAGTCTCGGCGACGTGGTCCGCGGTGGCGAAGACTCGGACGTGCCCCTGCTCACGAGCGGCGAACGTATCCATATCCACGTCCTCGCGGTCTGAACTCCTGGGCGCGACCCTGCGGATACGCGGTCGCACGGATGTGTCCGCGCGGGGCATCCGCGAAAAAACGCCCCGTGTCTTCGGGGTCGCGGCCCGGGAGCCCGGCTCGCGAGGCCGTGGATGCGGATAGGTGTGTTCCGCCCACGACCTTCGCCGTGAACTTCAGGGCATTGGTCACCAGATTGTAAACGAGCTGCGTGCACCTGTAGGGATCGGCAGTGATCACAGGAAGCTCCGTCACGTGATTCATCAAGGTAACGCCCTCCTTGACCAGCTTCTTGCCATGCCTGTCAGCCGAGTTCTGGCAGAGGACGACGACCTCCTCCACGATCTTCTCCAGGTACACGTTCTCGCAAGAGAGCCTCATCTTCCTGTCTTGCACGAGTGACCCCGCGTCCATGATGTTGTTCACCATGTCCAGAAGCCTGCTAGCGCAGTTGTGTATGAGGCTCAGCTGCTTGTGGAAGCTGGATCCCTCAACTGCATTCTCCACCAAACCGCTGCTGAGCCCCATGATGCCGTTCAGGGGCGACCTCAACTCGTGGCTGACCACCGCCATAAAGGCGGCCTTCCGTTGCTCCATCTCCCGGATACTCGTGATGTCTTGGCCCACGCAGATCACACCGATGATATCGCCCTGTGGGTCGATGCGAGGGGTGGCATTCAGGAGAAGGGAAACGCACTTCTGATTGTCTGGGTCCTTCGGCGCGAGCTCCACCTCGAAGGTCTCCGTGGGGTTTCCCTTCGAGGCGTCGCGGAGCACGTCCAGCCACACCCCCTGGCTCTTCTCTGCGATGTAGTTTGTGAGCTTCTTGCCTTGGGTCTCCGATCTAACGAAGCCAGATTTCACTGCAACCCAGTTGTTCCACTCTGTAACACACGCGCTCTCGTCAACCCCAAATATTGGTGCGTTTGCTGTGTTGATGAGCCTGGAGTAGTCATCCGCAACACGCTGCGCATTATCACGATGCTTTTTCATCTCCGTTACGTCCTGTCCGACACAAACTACCCCGATGATTTCGTGCTCTTGGCCCCAGCGTGGCGTCGCGCTCAACAGAACGTCTCGCTGCGCTCCTTCCCGCGTGTAGAAAGTCAACTCGAAATTCTTGACCTCGTCATTCGCAAGGGCCCGGTTGAGCACGGTACGGACAGACTTACGGTTTACTTCGTGTATGAACTTGCGCACCAGATGCTGGCCCATAGCGTCAGCCTTGGGGTAACCGAGGATTTCCTCGCACTTCCGATTCCACTCCGTGACCTTGCACTCCTTGTTCACAGCAAAGATAGGAGCATTCGCTGTCTCGATGAGACGCGACAGGTCGTCAGCAACACGCTCCATATGGGCAGTTACCGCCTTGATTTTCGTGATGTCCTGGCCGATGCTGATAACTCCAGTAACTTTGCCCTCGGGGCCACGTCTAGTAGCAGCGTTCAACAAGATCTCACGCCTGCTGCCGCTCTTCGAAACGATGGAGAACTCGTAGTTGTCCGTCTCTGTACCGTCCATGGCCTGTTTCAGCACACGCCCAACCTGTTCTTGGTACTCCTTCATGATGAAATCCTCGATCAACGGCTTCCCTAGCATCTCCTCCTTGCCGAACTCCGTGATCTCTGCCATCTTCCGGTTCCACTCCGTCACTCGGCCTTGCGTGTCGATCCCCAAGATGGGCGCGTTAGCGTGGTCGATCGTCCGCCGCAAGTCCTCTGCCACTGCGGTGACCTCGTCGCGGCTGGCAGCGATCTCTTCCATGGCCTGATGGAGATTTGTGATGTCCTGGCCAACCCCGACCATGCCAATGATGCTGCCCCACTGATCGGTCCGAGACGCCGCGTTCAGCGACAGCAGCACCTGGCTGCCATCGCGCGCAATGAGGGGGAACTCAACCTGCGAGGCGTCGATTCCGCGGCAAGCGTTGCGGATGGCCACTGAGACCGCTGGCTGGTACTCCGCGCGGATGAAAGTTTCAACCAATTCCTTTCCCAATGCTTCCTCTTTACTGTAGCCTGATAGCTCAGCCGCTTTGTCATTCCATTCATTAACCTGCCCATGTATATTCACACCTATGATTGGAGCGTTCGCGCTTCGGATCACCCGCTGGAAATCTTCGGCGATAAATTTCTGCTGCGCGGCCATCTGCTTCATCTCGGTGATGTCCGTCCCGACGCAGATCACGCCCTCCATATCACCCGTTGCGCCCCGCAAAGCGGTGAAGTTCATCGTGAGCTCCCTCTGGTCGCCGTCCTTGGTGGTCAACGGGAACTCGAGGACGGACGACTCCTGTCCACCGAGCGCTCGCAGGAGGGCGAAGGACACGCTGGGTCGTTTATCGGGCGACACCAGAGTGTTCACCAGACTCTTTCCCAATATCTCCTCTTTCGAGAAGCCGGAGAGCTGTGCTGCCTTGAAGTTGAACTCGTTTACCAGGCACTGCACGTTGACGCCAATGATTGGCGCATTGGCGTAGTCTACTGTGCACCGCAGATTGCCAGCCACGCGCTCCAGCTCTTTCCGTTGGGCGTTCACTTCAGTAACGTCCTGGCCCACTCCAAAAACCCCAGTGATTTCGCCATAGTACCCTATTCGAGGTGTCGCGTTGATGGAGAGGTCTCTTACTTGCCCGTTGTTCGTGTACAGCTGGAACTCGAAATTGGCGATGTCCTCGCCTGACATAGCTCGTTTGAAAACTTCTTGGACTGAATCTTGCTGGTCCACGTGGATAAAAGTTTGGATCATTGGCTTGCCGAGGACGCCCTGCTTCTCAAACCCAGGTATCTTGTAGAACATGTGGTTCCACTCGGTGACCAGGCCGCGGGTATCAATTCCAAAAATCCGCCACAACGCTTGCAGTCGAAGACCTGCATTCAGCCACTACTACAGTTTTCTAGGCAACTGATCTGCCACGAAGATCCCAGCAAACCGACGCCCAACACACGATGCCATGCGACAGCATCTAAGCCCCTAAGCAAGCCGACACCAGGAGACGCTCACGTGCAGGACCGAGTCGGGGAGATCACTGGCCGATGCCCGAACTCGGCATTGCGCATCCGACACAACGCCCAGACCGCCGAGGACTCCGCCTGTTCGGGGTCGCCTGCCCCCGGGCCCCGTGGATCCCTCGAGGCCGTCCCAGGCCAGAGTCAAAAGACGTTGGCCAGGCGCGAGGCCCAGAAGCGGCGTCCCGACCCTGGAACTCCTCCCGCGCAGCTGTTCCGCCAAATGGAACATGGGGTTATCGATATCACTGTCACGCCTCCGACTCACTCATGCCTTCTTCCCACATCCCCCGTTCCCAAGGATTACCCAGCTTCGTTCTCACACACGGGCTCAGCCACATACAGACCCACTGACATTAAGACCCACTTAAGCTCACTCACGGCCAGGCTCGCCAGAATTGCCCACACTCAGACCCACGCGCACTCAGACCACTCATGCTCAGACGACTCGGTATCAGACTCACTCAGACTCAGAATCGCTCACACTCAGACCCACTCAATTCAAGAGTGAATCGTACTTCAATTCGCACTATGACTCAGGCATGCCCCGACTCCCGATGTTCAGACTCACTCATGTTCAAAAATCTTCGCAACCAGACACCTCCATTATCAGACTCACTCATGCTGAGACCCGCTCGAACTCCGACTCGCTCCATCGCAGACTCCCCGTATCCGAAGCATGGGGCTCTGGCTCACCAAGCAGAGCTTGTACTTGGGGCTTCTTGCTTCTCTCGTGAAGACCTGGACCTCTGTGTCGCCCCGAAGCACAAGAGGAGGAGGAGCGGGGGGAGGAGGAGGAGGAGGAGGGAGGAGGAGGAGGAGGAGGACGAGGAGGACGAGGAGGAGGAGGAGGAGGAGGAGGAGGAGGAGGAGGAGGAGGAGGAGGAGGAGAGAGGAGGGGAGGAGGAGGAGGAGGAGGAGGAGGAGGAGGAGGAGGAGAGGGAGGAGGAGGAGGAGGAGGAGGAGGAGGAGGAGGAGGAGGAGGAGGTGGAGGAGGAGGAGGAGGAGGAGGAGGAGGAGGAGGAGGAGGAGCTGGTGGCCGCCCATCGCCGCCGCGCGTCGCCGCACCATCTCGGCCCGTGTGTCGGTCCGGCCGGCTGGTGGCCGCCCCGCCAACGCCCGTCGCCGCCGCCCGCCGCCGCAACGTCTGTGCCCGTGCGTCGGACCGGCCGGCTCACAGCCGCCCGTCGCCGCCGCCCGTCGCCGCTCGCAAAGTACAGTCGGGGCGTTGACCTAAGGAACCCTGAATGAGGAACGGCGCCCCTTTTTTCCATGAGTGAAACTTCGAGTTCCTAAGGAACGCGGAGCCCCTCCCCAACGAAAAGGGTTCCTTCTTCAGGGCCCCGACTGTAGCTGCCATGGGAGTCAGCGGCGCGCAGAGGGGGGGATAAGGGGGAGGGGGGCAAGGCTTCTCAGAAGGGGGCTGCTTCTCAGAAGGCGCTGGCCTCACACGTGTAGATCAGACCCGCGCCCTCCAAGAACGCAGGGGTGCTTCTGAGAAGCCTTCCCCCCTCACCCCACCCCCCTCTGCGCGTAGCCGAGTTAGTCACATCTTCTCATTGTGCTGCGATTGCACCATACAGATTGCACAGGCTCGCCCGTGAAGCCGCGAGCAGCTTGCTAAGACGCATGCATTTTGCAACCGATGTCCATCATCGTCTGATCCCCAGATCTTGGGGGGGGAGCGCTCGAGCGAGAGGCCGGCCACGTCTGCAATGGAGACATTCTGTGCACTCCCGAGCCTTGGGAAGTTTCGGGGGGGAGCAGGAGCTCCTAGGGAACAAAGTGCAGTGGCGCTGTCACAAGATGGTGCAAGTAGAAATGATTTGGATATTTCCTCCTCTCCTTCCTTCCCTCCCCCCTCCCTCTCTCCTTCCCCTCTCTCTCCGCGGATTGCCGGCAGGTCAATTCATCGCCTACCATTCGGGACAAAAAGTCGACCAACGGTCTGCAACCGAGCCGCTTGCAGCGCAATCCATTACCTCAACTATTTTTGCATGTGCCTAGATACGCTGTCACCTGCCGCAATGTTCTTGCCATGCACCGTCTGCGCGCGGCTTTTGTCTGTCCGTCCTGGAATGCTACAACTTACATAAAATTCTGCCCCATCATTCATATTCATACGAATTCATACCATACCCTCGCGTCCAAGATCGCACCCACTCATCCCTGTCAAACCTGGTCGGACAAGAACGGGAAGCGCCACTTTACCCCAATGCGCTCATTGTGCGAAGAAGAAGAAGAAACAGAAGGCGAGGGCGACGAGGAGGCGATGACGACGAACGGCGTGGAGAACGTGAGGATAGCGAGGAGGAGCATGAGGACAGCGAGGAGGAAGAGAAGCGCAAGGACAAGGACGAAGAGAACGAGAGCGAGTACGAGGAACAATGCGGAGGACGATGACGACGACGATAACGACGACGACGACGACGGAGGACGGTAAGAGGCAATTGAAGGAGGATGTCGAATCAGGAGAGGGTCCTGATGACCCTATTGGGCTACCCTGGGGGCTCCTGGCGCCACGCGGGGTTCTCTTGGGGCCTGTTGGGGGCTTCTTGGTGGCCTCTTGGGTCCTCTTGTGGGCTTCTGGGATTTTCTTAGGCTGTCTGGGCGCGTCGTGGGGTTCCTTGGGAACTTCTTGGGCCGTCTCGGCGCCATCTTGAGCCGTGTTGGAGCTTTCTTGGGCTGTGTGGGTGCCCTCCAGGGGCGCTCACGGGAGTCTCTTGGGGCCCGTCTTGGGCCGTCTTGGGGTTCTTGTGAGCTGCCTGGGTGCATCCTGGAGCGCTCTTGGGGGTCTCTTGGGCTCCTCTTGGGGCGCTTTTGGGCGCTCTTGCCATCCGGGGCGTCTTTTGCGCCTCCTCTGGGCCGTTCGAAAGCCTTCCGAGAGCGATTCTAACACGATGTCGATTCGGAATCCCCTTCCGTGGCCAATTGTTTGAGGATGTCTCAAGCGAAACGGCCATTTTTCAGAAACCATTCGGTACAAGAACGGGAACCGCCGCTTCTCGGAGCATGCGCGCGCACGCGCGCATGGACTTGCAACCCACGCGCATGCATGCACACAAATGCAGTCGCTGGGCTCCCCCTAAATGCCCAGATGGTCGCCGCTGGTAGCTCGCATTTAGTGGTTGCCTGCGGTTACGTTGGTCAGGTGTTGCGCGTGGCCAATGCTTGTGTGTGCGTATGTGGATGTGCATGTGTGTGCGTGTGTGTGCCTGTGTGTGCCTGTTTGCGTCGTGTGTGTGTGTTGTGTGTGGTGTGTGTGTGTGTGTGTTGTGTTGTGTGTGTGTGTGTTGTGTTGTGGTGTGCTGTGCTGTGATGTGCTGTGCTGAGTTGTGTTGCGTTGTGTTGTGTTGTATTGTGTTGTGTTGTATTGTGTTGTGTTGTGTTGTGTTGCGTTGTGTTGTGTTGTGTTGTGTTGTGTTGTGTTGTGTTGTGTTGTGTTGTGTTGTATTGTGTTGTGTTGTGTTGTGTTGTGCTGTGCTGTGTTGTGTTGTGTTGTGTTGTGTTGTGTGTGCGTGCGGCTGTGTGCGTGTGTGCGCGTGTGTGCGCGTGTGTGCGCGTGCGTGTGCAGGGTGTGTGCCACAGGGGCGGAGGGAGGGGGTGCACGGTGTGCGTGCGGGGCGTGTGCCTGGCGGGCGGGCGGGGGGGGTGTACGGTGCGTGCACGGAGCGTGTGCCTGGCGGGCGGGCTGGAGGGGCGCAGGGTGTGCGTACGTTTTGTGTTTAGCGTAAGTGGTGTATATTTACGTGTACGCTCTATATTGACATTCATGCACTGGGAGCGTGTTGTGCTCCTCCTGCTCCTCCTCCTCCTCCTCCACCAACTCCTCCTCCAACTCCTCCTCTTCCCTACTCCTCCTCCTCCTCCTCCTCCTTTTTCTCTTCCTGCTCCTCCTCCTCCTCCTCCGACCTACTACTCATCGCCCTCGTCCTCATCCTCGTGGTTTCGAAGATGTCTCGAGCGCGAGCCCCATTTTGAATAGAAGACGTCTTGAAGCAGGTCGTCCATCATCCCATTGTTTCGAGGATGTCTCGAGCGAGAGCCTCATTGTTAAGATTTCGACGAATTCGCCAGATCCCTGGAGATCTCATTTTCTGAAGATGTCTAGAGCGGGAACCTCATGTCTAGCATAACGCATCTTAAACCACGTCCTTGAAGATCTCACTTTTTCGAGGACTTCTCTTGCGAAACGGCCGCATTGGGGACCCGTTCTGGACAAGAACAGGAAGCGCCGCTTCTCGGAGCTTGCGCGCGCACGCGCGCATGGACTTGCAACCCACGCGCATGCATGCACATAAATGCAGTCGCTGGGCTCCCCCAAATGCCCAGATGGTCGCCGTTGGTAGCTCGTAGTCAGTGGTAACCTGCGGTTGCGTTGGTCAGGTGTTGCGCGTGGCCTATGCTTGTGTGTGTGCGTATGTGCATGTGCATGCGTGTGCGTGTGTGCCTGTTTGTGCCTGTGTGTGCGGCTGTGTGCGCGTGTGCGTGTGTGTGCGCGTGCGTGTGCAGGGTGTGTGCCATAGGGGCGGAAGGAGGGGGTGCACGGTGTGCGTACGGGGAGTGCGCCTGGCAGGCGGGCGGGAGGGGTGTACGGTGCGCGCACGGGGCGTGTGTCTGGCGGGCGGGCGGGAAGGGCGCAGGGTGTGCGTACGCTTTGTGTTTCGTGTAAGTGGTGCATGTTTGCGCGGTGTATGCTTTCTCTCTCTCTCTCTCTCTCTCTCTCTCTCTCTATATATATATATATAGATATGGACATTCATGCACTGGGAGCGTGTTGTGTTCCTCCTCCTCCTGCTGCTCCTCCTCCTCCTCCTCCTCATCCTGCTCCTCCTCATCCTCCTCCTCGTCCCCCAACTCCTCCTCTTCCTCGTCCTCATCCTTGTGGTTTCGAGGATGTCTCGAGCGCGAGCCCCATTTTGAATAGAAAACGTCTTGAAGCAGGTCGTCCATCATGCCATTGTTTCGAGGATGTCTCGAGCGAGAGCCTCATTGTTAAGATTTCGACGAATTCGCCAGATCCCTGGATATCTCATTGTTTCTAAGGCTGTCTCGAGCGGGAGCCTCATGTGTGACATTAAGCGTCTTAAACAGCGTCCTTGAATCTTCCACTTGTTCGAAGATATCTCGAGCGAAACGGCCGTATTGGAGAAACCGTTCTGGACAAGAACGGGAAGCGTCGCGTTTGCACACTAGGTGTGTGAAATATACTCTGTTGTGTTGGTCTGCCGCGCAGTTCTGTCGTGATGTGCGCGCGTTTGCGCGTGCGTGCGTCGGGTATGTGCGTGTGCGTCCGTGCGAGGTGGTCGGCAGCACTGCTCTACTATGCCGTGTTGGTCTAGCGTGCTCCTGCGGTTTGCGTTAACGTATGTTGCCTGTGGGCGTGTGCGAGCGCGTGCGTGTATGTGCGTGTGCCTATGTGCGTGCGGCTGCTTGCAGCTGTGTGCATGCGTGCGCGCGTGTGTGCAGGGAGTGTGCTGGGCGGGCGGGACGGGGCGGGCGGGGCGCGAGACATGGCCGTTCGAATCGTAGCGGCGTGGTCGTTTGAACCTGGCGTGGCAGGCTGAACCGAGGCGTGGCCGTCTGAACCGGGCATCGCCACACGTCGTAGCTGCTTGAACCGGGGCACGAAGCATGGTTGTTCGAATTGTAGGGGCCTCGGAGTTCAATCAAGGCGTGGTGTTTTGAACCGAAGCGTGGCCGCTTGAAGCGGGCATCGCCGCGGCGCGGGGCCATTGAAACTGCGGCGCAAAACATGCCTGTTTGGACTGGAGCGGCGTGGCCGTTTGAACTAGTCGACGGCTTTGAACCGAGACGAGGCGTGCACGTATCTTACATTTGTGTGTGTGCGTGCGTGCGTGTGTGTGTGTGTGTGTGTTCGGTTGCAAGATGTGTCACCTCGTTTTGCGATTGTTGTTGGCACGCGGGGGTCGGGCGGACAATCGCGAAGCACCGCACTGCTTGCTTTTCCCGCACAAACAGTATGGCTTGAGCCATCACGGTTGCAGTGATGGCACGCACAACAAGACAGACGTGGGAGAAACGGAAAGACACACAGGCAGGTAGAAAGGGCATGGATAGAAGGTAGGCAAGGAGCATGAGCTGGATCATGTGCCAACAGCTCCCCAAAATTATTGTCGACCTGACTGTCCGTGAAGCTTGAGTCGGGCGTCTCTCGCAGCAAGGTAGCGCTTGCTGGCCTCCTTGCTGCGTTGCTGCTTGACGCCCTCAGCAGCGAGAGCACTGCGCTCCTCCTCTACGTCACTGAGGACCATCGTGCCAGTCCTCAGCAGGTGAGCGAGTGCCTCAGACCCCTTGGCCACATCTGCCTTTGTCATGATGTCTGCGGGATTCATAAGGTGAGGCGCCCACTTGGCACAGGAAGTGCGAGCTGTGAAAGAATCCCTGACGATGGCTAGGTCCACCGAGGTGCGTCGGTCCTCCTTGCGACCGGCGCAGTTCTTGGAAAGAGTATCGGAAATCGACTTAGCATCCAGAGCGTGTGCTCCGGAAAACGGATTCTGCAGCTCACAGGAGCTGCGCAGGACAGAAACAAACGGGCCCACGCTCTGACGCCAATCGCTCGATGGTTCTTCACCGAACATGGCATTGCGAATGATCAATTGTATCCACTCGGCCTCGGCAACTGCTTGACACAGTGAATGGGCTTCTCCTGCAAGAGAGGAGTTGGCTGCACGCTTCATCCGTGCAGACCTCCAGGACAACACTGAAACACGAGTGGGCACTCCTGTGGCTAATTGGGGATTGGCGATGCCAGCGAGCCAAGCGTTCTGGACCGAACCCCCTGTACCGATCCCAGCGGCGTCGCTGGCAGTCACGGCCACCACGTGGCGTAGATCGTGCCTCCAAGCTGTGATATACTGGGCTGCCGTATCCCTCATGAGTTGCACTGCCTTGTTATGAAGCAGTACGTCCTCGATGGTTGCATTGTTCAGGTTGCTCGCCAGAATTGAAGCGGTGCCTGAGATCTCTGGGCGGGACCCCTTGGCCACCCAGTTCAGTCGGTAGACTCCCGAGCGGAGAAGTGTGAGCTCGGCCGGTGTCAGAGGGCTCAGACGCTGAGACCTTCGTCCACGGTCGAGTGGAACGGCCTTGAGCTTCTCTAGGATGTACTTCTCCTGGTCGATGCGAATGCGGTGGCGCTCCTTGCGGACTCGCCTGCCCGCGAACTCTGCCTCGTCACCTCGCCACTTGCCGAAGGTAAATCGACTCTGGAGGCTATCATGCAGCCACTTGGTGAGGCTGCGAGTAGATCCAATCCACAGGTCGTCAACTTCGATCAATATATGTGCCACCAGCTGTCCCTTGTCGCGCTTGGTCCAGTAGCAGGGCTCCAGAAGCAACTTGCGGAAGCCAAGCTCGGACAGGTAAGTAGTCAGAGCCACGTGCCACTCCCAGGGTGCGTCGTCCAAACCGCACACTGCAACCTTGAGTCCATCAAGCAGCACTCTGGGACATGTATTCCAGCAAGTCCCTCACCGGGAGCCACATATATGGGGCCCCCTGAGCGGCGCAATGGACGAGACTGACTGAAGGCGTTCTTGCAGTCGACGATGGCCTGATCCATATCGCAGGACAACAGAACTGCCGCGAATAGCATCATCGACTCAGACTGGGGCGTTTGTGAGTAGGTGATCAGCTGCTCGGTGTCTGGGTCTCGGAAGCCGTGGACACACCATATGCTCTTGGCCATCTTGGCACTGAACGTGCCCTCCTGATTCTTCCATCGTCGGACCATCCTCGAAGAGAGGACACGGTCCGGCTTGGTCCTGATCACGTGCTGGGACTCGGCGAGAGATAGTACCCTGAGCACCCCTGGTCGGTTCGACACCTCCCACTCGGCACCGTCGGAGGCCCTGAACTGCTCACGTTCCTCGGGATTCAGATGACTCAGCTTGATCTCCCCGCCCTTGGAGGTCAGTAGATTCCAGCTGCCAACGCAGTCGTCCGAGCCAGTAAACACTAGGTCCTCGGCTCCGTTGGCATACTCTTGAGCACTGCCGCTCCAACCCTGCTCCTGGAACCAGGTCTCGAAGGTCTCGCAGTAGGCACTCAGCATCTCCTCGTCGTTCACTGTCGGTGTGTCGTCGGCCGTCGCGCCCTGACTCCTGGTCTGAGCCCAGCGGCCCCACTCCTCGATGTGTTGTCGAGCCTGTCCCGAGGCGTGGGGTAAGAGCTCGACAGGAGTGGGCAAGGCGGCGCTGCGGAACTGCTCTGACGACAGAGGCCCGTGCGAGCCAGAGCTGATGTCCTCGGGTCGAATGGCTGGCTCTACTGACATGGGCACGCTCTGAGTTTGGCTCGCCGAGCCTGGGGCCCAGCTGTCTCGCTCCAGCCTGAGACGCTTCGCCTCCGAGTCCAAACTGCCGGCGTCGGAGGGGGCTGGAGAAATCTCTGAGGCCTTGCGAGACGATCCGTCCGAATTGCCTGGAGGTACTGGCTCGGCGGCTGGCTCGGAGCCTTGGCGAGACCAGTCTGCTCCTGCGCTGCTGGCTGGAGTCGATGTCGCAGGTACTGTCGCGGCGGCCGAGTCCGGTAGCTCAGCTCGCTGAGGGGCGACGTCCTCCTCGGGCACTGAGATCAGTCTCGACGCGGGCCCAGGAGCCCAGACGAGACGTCGCGCACCCGAGGATCGAACAGCAGTCGGCTGAGAGCCTGCTGCTGGCAGACCAGCTGCAGCAGCTGAGCCAGGGTCGGCTACGGAAGAGGCAGGTGAGAATGTCCTGGGCATGACGCTCCTGGTGCACTCTGCGGTGTCTGAGTCCTCTCGGGGACGGAATTCTGCCAGTGGTTCCCGGGGTACCAGCCGAAGAGTGGATGGAGATGCTGACCCCGAAGCTTCTGGAGAGCCTCTGAATGTCTCTGGAGGGCCAGCTGCAGCTTCGGGACCCGACTGAAGACCTCCCTGAGTGTCCGCTATAAGGTTCCCCAAGAGCTCCAGGAGGAGGAGGGCCCTCTTGAGACACGTCTACGGCGCTACCTGTGATCCCCTTGTCGAACCCCTTGGAGAGCACCGAGCGATGCGCCGAAGACTGTACCAGTTCAGCCCCCAGAGACTCCGACTGCGTAGCAGGTCGTACTTGTCCACGGCTGCATTTCCAGAGTTTGCTCCTCATCCCAACCCATGCTGTGGTATTGTGGTGGTAGATGACGGACCCAGGCCGTACCCATCGACCCCGCTGAAGCCCGAAAGGCTTCTTCCCGGACGAGGGAGCCCTGCGCCAAACATGCACCCAATCTCCTGGCTGGTAGGTACGGTCACGATGCCATTCGGATCGAAGAGCGAGACTGAGCTTGCTGCGGGCGCCCCCTTCCATGGCCAGTTCCCTGGCCCCCGTGCGAATGGCATGTTGATGACGAAAAGAGGCTGCAACACTGTCCATGTCGCCGCTTGCCTCGGACAGATCATGCAATCCGATGTGGTCTAGAGGGTCCTCTGACAATAGCTCATGAGGCAATCTGGGATTCTGGCCGAATACTAACTGCAAGGGAGAGTCGCCGCCTGTGTTGAGGAACCGATTGCGCCAGGCAGTGAGCTCGCAGGCGGCCTGTTCCAGGTCGCTCGGGCTGTCCAGCAGCACTTCTTCGACGATGCGCTGAAGACGTTCCTTGAGCCATTGGCCTGCACGCTCCGTCTTGCCATTCTGCCTGGGACACTCGGCATCCGTGACATGATGAAAAGAGCCTGCCTGCTCTGCAAAGCGGTCAAACTCAGCCTCGAACTCAGCACCACCGTCAGAGATTATCACCTCTGGAGGTCCATAGTGGCGCAGCCATCCCTTCGCAAAGACCTGCCAAACCAGCCCTGGTTGAGAGCAGCGACCGACACCCACTAAACCAGTCCACTGCAACGACGTTCCTAGACACACAGCGTTGAGAAACGTGTAGATTTGTTGACGATACGTGACATAAAACAAGTCGATCCCGATGATTTTATTGAAGGCGTATGTGCGTGGTACACATGTCCTGCGCTGAGGTATCGAGCGCGCCGCACTCGCACATGCTTGACACTCAAAGTGCTTCTGAATCTACTGCAGTACCTCAGGACGAGCATGAGCACTGCGCATGATACGAAGAAGGTCTCGATTGGTAAGATGACCTAGATTGATGTGCGCCTTCTCTACCATCTTCATCTGCTCCTGAGTGCGTACGGTCTCCACGACGTCTGGGCTCTCTTCGCCTTCCGCCTCTTCCTGTGCTCCTTCCTCCTCTTCCGCCGAGTAGGTAGTCCAGGAAGCCCCTAGGTCCGTGTCGTCCAGAACAGTACTCCCGAGGAAAGAGGAAGTCTCGACGAGGCTGCACTCTCTCTCCACTCGTGAAGATCTCAAGACAGCACTGGAGACGGCTCGGCAGAACTTGTCGGGGTAAACCGCGGCCCTGGAGGTAGCCCACCCCCCAGACAGCACGACATGTTTGTGATCCCCCTTGCACTGTTTCCTGGACAGGGTCTGCAGCAGGACCTGGTCGTTCGTTAGAATCGTGGTAGGCTTCTCCGAGAGGCCCTCACCCCTGATACATAGACCGAACCTACACATGTCGAAAGACACCTCCTGGACCCCGGCCTGGCTGCGAAGCCACTGTGTACTGGACAGGCGAAGGGAATGAGCACTTCTGGGTTGCTCTAGAGCACACCGGCGTCCCTCGGCAACCTGCTTGGCAGCGACCTCCAGAGCAAACTCCCGAAGTGCCATGGCCTCAGCACGCTTGATGTCTAGGGTCTTAGGGTCCTGGCGGTCCTCGTTAGGGCCCATAAGCAAACTGAACTCCGTGCAAGGTGGACTGAGGAATATAAACCACGGCCTCCAGAGGTCAATCAGGCACCTGGCCAGCTTACGATGTTCAGAAAGTCGAAAGTCCCAGCCTGTTTGGATGTCCATACTGCCCCCAGTTGGTACCTTGCCCTGTCGAGCCACGAGTGGCCCGATCCGAGGAAGGGGAATACAGCTCGATACAGTCAAACAAACAGGGTTTCTTAGAGTTGGATGCGGGCCCCGATCTCGCGTTGTAGAGCTCGAGGAGGCCCCGTCTGAGGTGCTGGAGGGAACCGTTGCCTACCGGTCTATCGTTCAGGCCTCTACGCAGGCCAGCGCGTCGTCTGTGGGGTCCTCGCGTCCCCAGAAACAGCCAGCAGGTACGTATACAGTGTGATCCCAAGATGGCCCCGTGGTAGGAGATGATGATGGCATTGACATCTGGGTCTCTTGTGATGGTGTTGAATGTGTCATTGACTGTAAAGAAGTAGCCGAGGTAGTGGAAAGTGCCATGGTAGATGAATGAGATGGTGATCTCTGTGCTAAAGATGAAGATGCGGAAGGAGTCGTAGTCGAGGATGAGGACATTATCGTGGAGGAGGTAGGAGATGATGATGGACGGCACAGCTCCTTCTCACCCACTCTTTCCAACACACAAGTCTCCAGAGCTGCGTCGCAGCCTTGCACGCCTGTAAGACGCTGTCCCACAGCCCACGGCGGTGGCAGGCGGGCTGAGGCAGCTCGACCCAGCAGAAACCTGAGCGTCCGCTCAGACGCTCGAGCTCCTCGGAGGTGTCGGTGGTGGCCCGGCTCAGGGAGAGCCTGACCTTGGCTCGGAGCCGATCAGCTCGAACTCGCCCTGGGTGGGCTCGGGGCCCGCGGGAGTCGCCACTGCCGCAGCCGTCGCGTTCATCGGCGCATCCTCGAGAGCCGGGGCGCTGGTCAAGACCTCCAGACGGGAGTTCACCGATCGCATCTCGTCGACCAGAGGCTGCATGGTGCTGGACACGCTCTGGTTGTGAGCCTGCAACGTCGTCTCCAGGGCGCTCAGCATACTGGCGGACATGCTGGCTGACATCGTCTGAACTGCCTCGTCATCGACGCGGCCCAGGCCGGTGGGGGAGCACTCGACCGGCTGCTCCACAGCTCCTCGCCCTGGCGGGATGAGCTGGCCGCCCCTGGAGTGGGTCTGGGCCCCGCTGGAGCTGGACGCCGAGCGGGAGAGTCCGCAAGCTGAACGCGTATCCAGGCCCGCTCCCTGTCTGTCAGCCTCCTGTTGCCGTTGCCTGAGTTGAGCTTGGAGCGGTTGGAGATCCTCATCTTGCATCCCGTGCAGAAGTCCCAAAGAGCGCACTGGTTCCCCGAGCTGGAGATCCTCCAGGGCGGGTGAGCACACTTGGTCGAGGCCTTGGTCCCCGTCTCCTGGAGCAGCCTCGGATCCTCGAGCAGCCGCTTCTTGTAGCTCTTCGTGTCGAACAGCCTCTTGTCCCTGACGACCCTGGCGACTATCGCCTGTGTCTCGTTGAAGTAGATGCCCACCGAGACCAGGAGGGAGGTCCAGAGGCCGACCGTCGACCGAGACTCCTTCTCGGCCTTGGCACGCTTGAGCACCATCGGCCGGTGCCCCAGTACTGCGGTACGTAGATATCTTACAACAATTGCGCCTGCCAGAGGATCTGGCAGAGGATGAGAAAGATGATGATAGGTGGGATGAGAGATGACGACTCGCCTTTTCAATACACTTGAAGTATTTACAGTACTGTGCCAGGTGACCAGGCGGCTCGAACTGACTCTCAAGACCCTGCCAGTCATTCAACTTGATGGTGCGACGGCTCCGGCCCGACTTCTCAATGGGAATCGTGCAACCGATCTTCTTGAGCGTGAGCTGATCCCGAGGATAGTCCAAGATTGCCCCAAACTGGTCCAGAAAGGATCCGGGCAATAGAGGCGGCAGGTTCTCCTCTGCAACTACAAACTCGATCACGCCAGACTTGCCACCCATCGCCACTGGAATCATCACCACCCCTAGTAGAGTCGCCTGTTCACCGATCCCTCTCGGCGGACTGGCAGGCTTGTCCACCCAGACTGGGGACAGACCTCGAACTCGCAGGTCCTCGGCCAGTCGGCCCAGGTGGTCCTTGCCGATGATCGCCTGAGAGGCCCCGCTGTCCACGATGACCTGGCCGTCCTCGAGCATGATGAATGTGAGTACCTTGGTGCTGCTCAGACTCGCGTCGGGCTCCTCCTCAAACTGGAAGCGCAGCTCCCTCAAGGCCTTCTCGCCCAGCAGCGTGATCCAGGTGTTGGCTGGAGCTTCCTCGCTCAGCACCGCGAAAGAGAAGCCGCTGCCGTCGTGCGAGAACGCGGTGCCGCCAGAGCCTGAGCCACCCTTGGAGCCGCCCTTGGCACCACGCTGACGGGTGCCCTTCGGCTTCGCAGGGTTCTTGCACTCAGCGTGCCAGTGCCCGGTCTCGCCGCAGTTGCCGCACTTCGTGACCAGCTTCAGTTGGGCCGGGGTGGGTCGACGCCGTCGCTTCCAGAATCCTCGATCCTTCTTCACGGCGTTCTTCAGGTCCTTGCTCTCATTCCAAGTCTTCTGGCGGCCCTTGCCCATCTGCGCTAGCGTCTCCGTCACCTCGTCCTCGCACAGCTCCCGGCCGCTGAGCTCCACGAGGAGGTTGAGTTCATCGTCGGTGTCCAGGTCGTCAGCCCACCACGACCATGCTTGCTCTGTCTGATCGACGATGCCTCCCGCGGGCTCGCTGCTGGACCTGGCGTCGCAGTCCTCGAGCAGTGCGGCGCGTGACTTGCTGTCGTCTCCCCAGACCAGACCGCCAGTGTCGAGCCGCGGGAGAGCCCACATGATGTCTGGACCCAGCAGTGATCCCCGAGTGAGGCTCCGAACATGCTGCTTGCCCTGAGCCGAGAGTCGAGCACCCTGCAGGAGGAGCATGCCCTGCCCCTTGGGCGGTATCTCCATGCCAATCTCCTTGGCCCTCTCGAACTGTCTGCGTCGTCGGGTGACGAAGGCCAGAAGATCCTCATCCTTCTTCCTCTCAACGTCCTTGGTGGCGTCGTTGCCAGCCCTGAACACTTCATCGTCCTCTCTCTCTCTCTCTTTCTCTCTCTCTCTCTCTCTCTCTCTCCTGCTTCCTGCCCGAGGTGGTGCACAATCTTCTCAACAGAGAGGTCCTGCTCTGGAATGTAATGTAGCTTGGCTCTCAGGTCCCACGGCAACTCCTCCAGTAGTCGGTCGGTGCACTGAGCCTCGGAGAGCCAGGAGTTGCGGCGCCACCTCCGAACATACTGTTTCCACAACCTGAACTTGTCCCAGCCTGGCCAGGAAGGTGCTGGTCTGGTATGCTGACGCTCGCTCCAGTGGGTACTCCAGTCCCAGCTGCCCGAGTGCCACGTGCTGCCCTGCCATAGTTTCCAGGGCTCGGTCTTCCACTGGTCTGTAGTGGGAGGTGCTTCACACTGGCCGACCGCCGTAGTCGTCCTCATCGATGGTGGTACGTTATCCTCAGCCATGGTGAACTCCGTCGTCAAGGTCGGTGGTCGCGAGCCTTTTCCCAGCCCCGCGAGCCCCAGGCGGACGCCCAGTTGTCGTCGCTCTTCTGTTCGTCCGCGCCCCTCTCGTACCATGTGTACGTCGGCGCGGGCGGCTCAGTCTTCTGCTCCTGGATGTCGGGTGCGGCCTGCTCTGGTGGGGGACATCCTGGCGTGGCCCCAGCTCCCACTGCTGCCGCTGCCGCCTCGGCGGAGGGTCGCAGCAGCTCGGCCACTCTGCCTGCTATGAGATCTAGATCTTCTCTCGCAAGCCTCTCTGTCATGCTTCCAAGCTGTCAGTGTCTATCTTCGCACCCTCGTCGTCCGTTCAGCTCCCAGGTCCGTGGATCGATGGGCCCGCTAGCTGCTCGTGGCGTCACCTGGTGTCGCCGCAGCCTGCGGCCCGGAATCCCGCTCCGCTGCCACTGTTGGCACGCGGGGGTCGGGCGGACAATCGCGAAACACTGCACTGTATGCTTTTCCCGCGCAAACAGTATGGCTTGAGCCATCACGGTTGCAGCGATGGCACGCACAACAAGACAGACGTGGGAGAAACGGAAAGACACAGAGGCAGGTAGAAAAGGGCATGGATAGAAGGCAGGCAAGGAGCATGAGCTGGATCATGTGCCAACAGTTGTCTGACGACATACCAGCGCGGCAGGCCAGCATGGCAGACCACAGGAGCAGAGTAGAGGACAGCAGCACGGCAGACCAGCACGGCAGACCAGCAAGGCAGACCAGCACGGCAGACCACACGAGCATAGCTGACCAGCACGGCAGACCAGCACAGCAGACCAGCACGGCAGACCAGCACTTCGTAGCCATTTTGGCTCAAGGCCATGGAGCACCCGACGACCGCGAGTCGTCCGCGGCGCTCTGAGCGCGAGGGGCTCCTCGCTTTGGGCCAAGTGAAGCTTCTGCTTCGCTGCCTCTTCCTGAAGTGTTTTGGCGCGGCTCGTACTGCGCGGCAGATGTTATGGCCTGCTCGGTCTCCCGCGGCAGGAGCGGCGGCGGCAAGTGCTGGATGTGCAGCGGGTGCCGCGGCTGGAACTGGGACTGGCGAGCCCGGTGCATGGTCTGCCGGTCGGCAGCGCCGCCGTGGGCCAAGGGCAGCGGGCAGGCCATGCGCGCGGCGCCGGCGGCCCCTCAGCCCAAGGCCGACGTCGATGGCTGGGTGGAGCAACCGCGGGGGCGCCGAGCCCGCCAGGCGCTCGGGGCAGCCAGGGCGCCGTCCCAGGCATCGGGGGCCAGCAGTCGCAGCAAGGCCAGCGCTGGGACAGGCGCAGGGAAGGGCAGCCCGCCTCCGTCCAGCAGCGGGCCCTCGCAGGTCGAGCGGCTCCAGGCGGCCGTCGAGCAGCTGGAGGCCCTCCACGCGGCACCGCCAGAGGGCGTGGCCAGCTGCTTCACCGAGGCGGTGGCCAGCCAGCTCGAGGTCAAGCGCGGCGAGCTGGAGCAGGCCTACCAGGCAGCGGCCGAGGTCAAGTCAGCAGCGCTGCCGAGGGCGGCACGCATGCGCGAGGAGGCCTGGGCAGCAAGGCGAGCCGAGAGGAAGCTCAACGCCGCCCGCAGGGCCGTGGAGGAGAAGCGCGAGGCCCGGGACGCAGCGGAGGACCACCTCCAGCACGCGCAGGAGAAGCTCGCGATCCTCGACAACGAGCTGGAGGTGGCCATCCGCGACCTCAGAGTCCTTAAGGACGAGGCGCGCGACGCCGAGGGTTTAGGGTTTAGGGCTTTCAGGGTTTAGGGTGTACGGTCCACTAGCTCAACCCG